>CM069443.1:88729377-89067104 GCA_035610835.1 Ophiura sarsii
TGACATGGTGCCCTTAATACACCATGAGCGTAGGCCCAATGTGCTCTTAAATAATACTTAGACCTAATCCAAGTACTCCACGTTTAGACCCAACCCCTCACAGGTGGCCTTAATAACCCAGATACCGCACGTGTCGCGTTATATCCATACCAATGTGCCTGTACTATTATCCAATTTATAATGGAAAGCGCAGGTATAGGTGCCGAAGCTATAATAGTGGGCGGTTAGTCATATCAAAACGTAGGATGAGGGTATTGTAAAACAGCAAGAGTATGTCGTTGATACTCCATGTACCCTGTGCCCTTAATACTGACATTGGTGCCACAGTGCCCTTAATCCATATATACTGTATGCCCTTAAGAAATCCAAGTACGCCATTTATAAAACATGGTGACCTTGATTATTCAGGTACCCCATGTACTTTAATAACCAAGATACTCCATATGTCCTTAAGTGATCCAATATAGGACCTCCCTGGACTATTTGGTATATCTTGAATCGAATACTAAGGGCATCCGTGATAACCTTTTATGCGGTTTTAGGGCCTATACGTGGATTATTAAGAATACTTTAGAATATTAAGAGTATCTGGATTGTCTTAATATAAGTATAGGCCACATCTGGGTGTGTACCCCATGTGACCTTAGGTAGACCTACCCCATGTGCAGTGGCGGCACTACCGGGTGGCGATTTTTTTTTACATGAGTTTAACCAAATTTATTTATTCCGTTTTAATACAAAATAAAGCAAAATTCACTGAATAAAATGATTTTTTTTAACATTTTGAAACAAATGACCTGATTTTGGTTAAACTCATGTACGAAAAAGATAATCGCTACCGGGGGGTGCCACCAGTCGTGACCTCTCCCACAGTTTAAGTCCCTACGCATTTTGTACCCCAAATAATAATAAAAAGTTCAATTTTAATGTCAAAATTCAAAGTTGTATTAGCTTTAAATTGGTCCAAAATGTCTGATTTAGAATAAATTTATCTAATTTTTAGGAATGTTTACAATAAAAGCCAAAAGGCTTGAAATTTCCATCCAAGTGTTTTGTCTTGCCCCCCCCCTCCAAATTGTGTTATTGTCCCCCACTCCACTCCCGTTTTCCCCTTATGTTGATGGGGGTGCCGCCGTAGGCATGCGTTCTTAGCGTTTAGTGGGTTCTAGTTCTATAGTCGGTTATTTAGTTTTATCAAATTCATATTTATGGTCGGCGGAGTCTATCTTTCAAGATCACTTGTACCATTCCATGATTGTATTTGAGCACTTTGTGTGCCAACCCCATTTTTTCGGGCCAATTTACATTAAATACATTAGTCCCTCAATAGGCATGTAGGGCTTAAACGTATGTAATCCCTTTGTCATGTTTGTTGTGTTCTAAATAAGGCCTGACCATAATATACTGCACGCTCCGTTTACCAAGATGCATTATGTGCCCTTACTAAAATATATTCAGATTATCAAGTAAGGGAAGTGCGCTTGCATGGTGGCTTTAAGGCCTATTAGGGTATAATGGGGCAATACCGCACGTTCCGTTTGTCCAGATACCCCATGTGGCCATATTATCAAGTAAGTAAAGGGAAGTGCGGGGAGGAGGGGGGGGGGGCTTAGGCCTATAGGTATGATGAGACAATCCCGTAATTTCCGTGCTATATAAGCCTCACGGCGTATAAGCCGCAGCACCTTATTATTAAATTCATAAAGTAAGATTCAGACCTCATCATAGTAGAGGCTATAAGCCGCACCGCACCGCTGTAAAAGTCGCGCGAAGACAATTAAATGGGTGTGAGGGGGGGGGGGGGGGGGGGGGGGGGTGCCGACCTTGATCCACCAGCCCAAAGCTTCATGACCCGCCATGCCTTGCGCGGTGGTATCGGCCAAATTTACACATAACTAATTTTAGGTGATAACTGCTCAATTAATCATTATGTATATAACATGTTTAAGTCAAAACATTCATTTATCATCCATATTTATAATACCGGAAGCATGGTTGACTGCATCAAATGGAGTTACATGCATGGGTAACTCCTCCTATATCAAATGGGGTTACCTGTATGGGTAACTCCTTCATCAAATGTGGTGACTTGCAAGGGTGACTTCATCAATTGGGGTTTCGACAACTGCATGAGTAATTCCATCAAATGTATTTTCCTTCAGCCACTTCATGTCACTTTAATTAATACATGTTATCCTGGATACGGTTTGAACCTTGCTCTCCATTTCTTTATTAAAATAAAGGTCTTATATAATGTACCATGGCTTTATTTTTTGTTTGTGTCTTGCTCCCGTTATCTTGTATGTACGGTATGCACAGCGGAGCAATTACGGACTACCTGCTTTCATCCTGCCCCCGTAAACAAAGTACAACGCCACAAACGCGTACACAATTTGTCTGCGTCATTACGTGTGCGCCGTATTGCGTGCGCCATGTTAAACGCGCGACGCGCAGCAACAACATACGGTTGGCATGGTACTGCCAGTTTCTTTATCGGTATCAAACGTCGCGTTCGCCTATATAACCAATGTGAAAGTGTCACTTTAAGATCTGTGTAAGAGTTTGTTGTTTACATTTAGAAAATGTCGTGAAATATTGTTATTTGTCGGACGTATATTCCCGTATAAATGCTTGTTACTCATGCGATCTTTAAGAATGACAAACGGCCGCACATACAGAAATGTAGCTATATCCCTAATGAAAATATTTTGGGTGAAGACCATATGTCATCACTCACTCCGAAAACCACAATTTTTGCCCGAACAGTAGCTACCCGAGTAAAAGAAATTCAACATTTCGGATTATCATCTGTGATCCTTTCTGCGCATGTCTGAAAACGGGAAAATACTGGCATTGAACTATCTAATTAGCTCGTGTATTAGAGGCGCAATTACCACGCTTTTTCAGTTCAAGAGGGACGCGAGTGTAAAATTATTATTGAACTATCTAATAAAGCGAAGGACCGAAAATTAGTATATAGATAACCTATGTGTAGAGCTCTTTTCAGAGCCACCATCTCTGTTCAGTGGAAGCGGCAATCCATCTGAACGGCTCTTTTCAGAGCCACCAATTCTTTCACACAAGTAGGAAAGGACACCTACTCTCAAATCATCGGGCTAGGGGCAGCAATGATGATAACAAGAGAAGTGGCAATCTCTATGTTTTGTTTAATATTATAATAATTTGGTCCTGAAGAAGTCAGAGCTAATCCTGACGAAAGCTTGACAGATTAAAACTTGTCCGACGGCAAACCCGTTAAACTTATAACTCATAAATAATTAGTTAATTGTCTACACAATGGTTGTGCATTACTATTGGGTTGTGGAATGGCCATTTTAATGGTTTACGCAGCAATTGGTTAATTTTCTACACAATAGTTGAGCATGGGGTTTTGGGGAGTCTCCTCATCTCTGTATGGTACAAACATGATTTTACTCTCATTTTATAGATTGTCTTATATTCTATAAGTTTCTGTTTCAACAAACGTGTCAACTATTATGTAACAATTGTAATCACGAATCGATTGCATTGTCCTTGGCTTACTCCCTATTCGATACACAGTGACCTTGCCCTAATTCATCGGTTTTACATACATGACTATATAACAAAAAAAGTTTTCAACCAATGATAGCAAAATTATACATTTTTGGAAAGCCTTTAAATAGGGGAATTTAAAAATGCTGTTTAAATCAGGATAGGGTGAATAGCCAAAACAATATATATGTGTAAACTATAGTTATATGAAATTTAAACGTTTGTGCTCATTCACTTCCCAATATAGTACATTTCAACAAGTTACCCTTGACAACCATTATGTTCTGATGGGTAAATTGCATGAGGAACTAATATGCACAGTAAAATTATGATTGGGATAGGAATAAAAATAATATTGAGCTTTAATCAAAATATGAAGGGAAAAAAATGATATTCTTTGAACATTCTTACATGCAATCACAACATGTTGCCATTTATATTTCCTATCTAAATTCTAATAGCATAATTGGATTCCTTGTGAGATTACTGTTCAGAAAATATAATATACTTTTCATGGGGTAGAACAAGTAGTTATTGCGATATGCTAATTCGAATCTCAGATGGTATAAAATGTAAAAATCTGGACATTCAACGGGAAGGGTGGCGAGTTCAAAACACATGGCCATATGTCTTTTTCATTGATTGTTTCTTTTGTTACAGGACGATGCAATTGAAAAAGTTAACGAAGAAGTAAAAGAAACAACAGCATACAATGAAGAGATAACCAAGCCATCTGTAGGGGATACGGGCGATCATTGTGGCAATGGTTGTAGTAATGGAGCAGCAGCTCAGAGTACAAATGGGGATGTGTGTAACAATGCAGGAGCAGTACAAGAGGTAATGTTAATCTTAATTGATCTGATGTGTGTAACAATGGAGGGGCAGGAGCAGTACAACAGGTAATGTTAATCTTAATTGATCTGATGTGTGTAACAATGGGGCAGGAGCAGTACAAGAGGTAATGTTAATCTTAATTGATCTGATGTGTGTAACAATGGAGGGGCAGGAGCAGTACAACAGGTAATGTTAATCTTAATTGATCTGATGTGTGTAACAATGGGGCAGGAGCAGTACAACAGGTAATGTTAATCTTAATTGATCTGATGTGTGTAACAATGGGGCAGGAGCAGAACAACAGGTAATGTTAATCTTAATTGATCTGATGTGTGTAACAATGCAGGGGCAGGAGCAGTACAAGAGGTAATGTTAATCTTAATTGATCTGATGTGTGTAACAATGGGGCAGGAGCAGAACAACAGGTAATGTTAATCTTAATTGATCTGATGTGTGTAACAATGCAGGGGCAGGAGCAGTACAAGAGGTAATGTTAATCTTAATTGATCTGATGTGTGTAACAATGGGGCAGGAGCAGTACAACAGGTAATGTTAATCTTAATTGATCTGATGTGTGTAACAATGGGGCAGGAGCAGTACAAGAGGTAATGTTAATCTTAATTGATCTGATGTGTGTAACAATGGAGGGGCAGGAGCAGTACAACAGGTAATGTTAATCTTAATTGATCTGATGTGTGTAACAATGGGGCAGGAGCAGTACAACAGGTAATGTTAATCTTAATTGATCTGATGTGTGTAACAATGGGGCAGGAGCAGAACAACAGGTAATGTTAATCTTAATTGATCTGATGTGTGTAACAATGCAGGGGCAGGAGCAGTACAAGAGGTAATGTTAATCTTAATTGATCTGATGTGTGTAACAATGGGGCAGGAGCAGAACAACAGGTAATGTTAATCTTAATTGATCTGATGTGTGTAACAATGCAGGGGCAGGAGCAGTACATCTGATGTGTGTAACAATGGGGCAGGAGCAGTACAACAGGTAATGTTAATCTTAATTGATCTGATGTGTGTAACAATGGGGCAGGAGCAGTAAAAGAGGTAATGTTAATCTTAATTTATCTGATGTGTGTAACAATGGGGCAGGAGCAGTACAACAGGTAATGTTAATCTTAATTGATCTGATGTGTGTAACAATGGGGCAGGAGCAGTACAACAGGTAATGTTAATCTTAATTGATCTGATGTGTGTAACAATGGAGGGGCAGGAGCAGTACAACAGGTAATGTTAATCTTAATTGATCTGATGTGTGTAACAATGGGGCACGAGCAGTACAACAGGTAATGTTAATCTTAATTGATCTGATGTGTGTAACAATGGGGCAGGAGCAGTACAAGAGGTAATGTTAATCTTAATTGATCTGATGTGTGTAACAATGGGGCAGGAGCAGAACAACAGGTAATGTTAATCTTAATTGATCTGATGTGTGTAACAATGCAGGGGCAGGAGCAGTACAAGAGGTAATGTTAATCTTAATTGATCTGATGTGTGTAACAATGGGGCAGGAGCAGTACAACAGGTAATGTTAATCTTAATTGATCTGATGTGTGTAACAATGGAGGGGCAGGAGCAGTACAACAGGTAATGTTAATCTTAATTGATCTGATGTGTGTAACAATGGGGCAGGAGCAGTACAACAGGTAATGTTAATCTTAATTGATCTGATGTGTGTAACAATGGGGCAGGAGCAGTAAAAGAGGTAATGTTAATCTTAATTTATCTGATGTGTGTAACAATGGGGCAGGAGCAGTACAACAGGTAATGTTAATCTTAATTGATCTGATGTGTGTAACAATGGGGCAGGAGCAGTACAACAGGTAATGTTAATCTTAATTGATCTGATGTGTGTAACAATGGGGCAGGAGCAGTACAAGAGGTAATGTTAATCTTAATTGATCTGATGTGTGTAACAATGGAGGGGCAGGAGCAGTACAACAGGTAATGTTAATCTTAATTGATCTGATGTGTGTAACAATGGAGGGGCAGGAGCAGTAAAAGAGGTAATGTTAATCTTAATTGATCTGATGTGTGTAAACAATGGAGGGGCAGGAGCAGTACAACAGGTAATGTTAATCTTAATTGATCTGATGTGTGTAACAATGGGGCAGGAGCAGTACAACAGGTAATGTTAATCTTAATTGATCTGATGTGTGTAACAATGGGGCAGGAGCAGTAAAAGAGGTAATGTTAATCTTAATTGATCTGATGTGTGTAAACAATGGAGGGGCAGGAGCAGTACAACAGGTGATGTTAATCTTAATTGATCTGATGTGTGTAACAATGGGGCAGGAGCAGTACAACAGGTAATGTTAATCTTAATTGATCTGATATGTGTAACAATGCAGGGGCAGGAGCAGTACAACAGGTAATGTTAATGATGCAGGATAAAAGGTACCTTGATTTGTGAAATTAATCAAATGTTATCTTTTCAGCTTTAATTTTATATTAAACTTTGCTTCTAATCATTAAAGTCGCTATGAAATCACTATTTAAACTAAGTGTATTGAAGAAAAAACACATTGCAAAATAAACTAGCCGGTTTTCGGGGGGGGGGGGGGGGGCTATTTTATAGAGGTGTGCCACCATGGTAGTATCAGCTTTTTAAACATGTTTACCTCATGTTGATGCATACAACAAAAGTTACTTTCATCTGAATTTAAATTGGTATAACTTTATTCTCAATTTTCAAAAGGCAATCTTTTTTTACATACCACACCAACTGATGACATGATCAAATAATAAAGGTATCATTGAGTATTGATGGGTAGCATTGAGTATTGATGGGTAGCATTGAGTATCGATGAGTAGCATTGATTATTCCCCAAAATAAGATCCAGGGCTGGAGACATTTTTTATTTCCCATGAAGCAAACAAAATTTCCCTGAAAGAAAGCTAGATTTCCTGCATGCACTGCTGATGTATTTCTTGATTTTGAAAAGCAACATTTCCCCCCAAATACTCAAATTTCCCGGGAATGAGATTCCAATTGTCCATTATTTCCAGGCCTGATAATATCTCTAGACATATTTGGTGAATATTTGCAAGGCCATGTCATATACAGATGTACTAAAACTCAATCATTTTTAGTTTCCTACACACTAAAAGCTTGGCCTACTTATTGAAGCGCATGTCAAACATGTTCACTATGAACTAGTGGTGAACTATTGAGTTATTTGACCCAATTTTTGCCAAATCAAACCCAGTTTCTAAATCGTATTTTAAATGTGAAAACGGCGTCGCAGCAGGTTACATTTGGTATCAATGTAAAGAGCAACAAATTGATGACCGAAAAAAGTTATTAAAGCCCCAGGCATCTACTCATTCCACCGGTGGCTTAATCCTGCCAATCTACCAATCCGACACATTTGATCAATAGAGGGTGCTGCAATACCAAATGTTTTGCCTTTTACTCTTGATATCCATGTTCAGTAGACTCCGATTCCTTTCAAAAATATGGTTAAATGTATTTTCAAATATTGTTCGTATAAATCAGTTGATATAACAAAGATAAACGATAAGAAACGTAAAAATGTAATTTTGACAATGTCCCTTTTTTGTCTCGCCTGATGTAATCAGGATGAGACTATGTTATCAATTTTCTGTCCGGCGTGTGCTAAGAAATCCTTTGTGACGCGATATGTGGAGATCCGTAAGGCCTATCTTGATGGGACTTGGTGAAGAGAAGGGGGGGGGGGGGGGGGGGGGTGGTAGGTTCTTTTGCTGATTAAATTTTCAAGGTCATTGGAGGTCATTCAAGGTCACTGGGTCAAATATGTTTAAAACTTTTGTGACGTGTTGTAACACGATATCTGGAGATCCGTAAGGCCTATCTTGATGGGACTTGATGGAAGGAAGGGGGTGGTGTGTTCTTTTGCTCATTACATTTTCAAGGTCATTGGAGGTCATAAAAGGTCATCGGGGTCAAATATGGGGTCAAATAAGATCTGTAAGGCCTATCTTGATGGGATTTGGTGGAGGGAAGGGGGTGGTGTGTACTTTTAGCAGATTAAATTTTCAAGGTCATTGGAGGTCATTCAAGGTCATCTGGGGTCAAATATGGGGTCAAATAGATCAGTAAGGCCTATCGTGATAGGATTCGGTGGATGGAAGGGGGTGGTGCGTTCTTTTGGCTGATAAAATTGTCAAGGTCATCGGAGGTCATTCAAGGTCATCCGGGGTCAAATAAGATCTGTAAGGCCTATCGTGATGAGATTTGGTGGAGGGAATGGGGGTGGTGTGTTCGATTTGCTGATAGAATTTTTAAGGTCATCGGAGGTCATTCAAGGTCATCCGGGGTCAAATAAGATCCGTAAGGTCTATCTTGATGGGATTTGGTGGAGGGAAGGGGGGTGGTGTGTTCTTTTAGCTGATTAAATTTTCGAGGTCATTCAAGGTCATCTGGGGTCAAATATGGGGTCAAATAGATCAGTAAGGCCTATCTTGATGGGATTCGGTGGATGGAAGGGGGTGGTGCGTTCTTTTTGTTGATAACATTTTCACGGTCATCGGAGGTCATTCAAGGTCATCTGGGGTCAAATAAGATCCGTAAGGCCTATCGTGATGGGATTTGGTGGAGGGAATGGGGTGGTGTGTTCTACTTGCTGATAGAATTTTTAAGGTCATCGGAGGTCATTCAAGGTCATCTGGGGGTCAAATAAGATCCGTAAGGCCTATTTTGATGGGATTTGGTGGAGGGAAGGGGGATGGTGTGTTCTTTTTGCTGATTACATTTTTAAGGTCATTGGAGGTCATTCAAGGTCATCTGGGGTCAAATATGGGGTCAAATAGATCAGTAAGCCCTATCTTGATGGGATTCGTTGGATGGAAGGGGTGGTGTGTAATTTTTGCTGATAAAATGTTCAAGGTCATTCGAGGTCATCTGGGGTAAAATAAGATCCGTAAGGCCTATCTTGATGGGATTTGGTGGAGGGAAGGAAGGTGTTGTGTTCTTTTTGCTGATTTAATTTTCAAGGTCATCCGAGGTCATTCAAGGTCATAATAAGATTTGTAAGGCCTATCTTTATGGGATTTGGTAAAGGGAAGGGTTGTGTGTTCTTTTTGCTGATTAAATTTTCAAGGTCATTCAAGGTCATCAGGGGTCTAATAAGATCTGTAAGGCCTATCTTGATGAAATTTGGTGGAGGGAATGGGGGTGGCGTGTTTTTTTAGCTAATTGAATTTTGGAGGTCTTCAGAGGTCAATGTATACAAGAAAATAAATGAAGTAAGGACAACCAGATCAGATGTCAAGTGTCATAACTATGTGTAATTTAAAAAGAAGAGCATGGTGGTTCTTCCCCACCAAACGGACCTAATTAAAATAGCAATAGAAATTGGGAGGTATACGTATGCCATCCTGACAAGACAAAGCTAAAGAGATAAATGATAACCCCCCCTCGGCTCTCCAGCTGGTGGGAAAACAATTTTGTCAACACCTCCTTCAGATTTGAATGATAACTTCAGAATGACTGGAAAACCTCGCCCGCCTGGTCAACCATGAGGCACATTTTAATCCAGGATCCACCTGCTTTTGGTATTTGCCGCATATGAATAGCCTCATACAATAGGACACTCCTCAGCTGCACATCACAATGGAGCACTGACCTGGGGAAAATGCCCCATCAAACACACCACCCTTGCTCTCTACACCCCACCCTCCTCAATTTTGTTGAGACTAGAAACACCATCTGCCTGGTCAATCTAATGCCATATATACTCAATTAGAATATGCCTGGGGCTTTAATATAAACCTTTAAATGAGACAAGAGTCACAGCCAGAACCAAATAGCGGCATTTACAAGCAGAAACGTCCCGGCAAACATGACTTTAGCATATATTGGTGTGGTTACCTTATGGACTAGCGCAATTACTATGTTCCACAGTGGTGTGTTTTTACTGGGCATATTAAAATAAAACAGACTATGACCAAGGCAATTTCCACATTTGAAGGTTCATTTTCATGTAAATAATTCTTGAAAAGATGATACCGGTACGTAAGCTTATAGTCTTCGCTTGAAGTCCACACTAGAATAATTTCATTATGTCGTTTTTGTTTACTTACATTAATGAAATACAAGTGTTCAGTACAGTGAGGGTAAATTGATTTTCAGTTGAAGTCAAAGGTTATTATATCAAGCAGAGACAACCATGACAAATCACAAATTTAATCTGCATGTTTAACACCACTGATTTCAGAGCATCAATAAAGTCAAAATTTGTTTGTTTGTTTGTTCATTTTGACCTAACGTAATTTTGAAAACTGACGAAAAAGGTTTTACTGTACAACTAATTTTGGAACCAGACAGGCGGTTGACTGGTTTTACTCACAAAACACGTCTGTGAACACCTGACGCGTTCTAGAACACAATGGTGTTCCCAAACTGTTACAGAAAAGGTGTTAAGAAAGGTGTAAGAAAGGTGTTCCTTTGTTTAACACGGTGTTCAAAATAGAACACTTCAATTTTCAGCTGACTTAATCCTGTAATGATAATATTGATTTTGATGTTTTTCAAATATTTGTGGATATAGGATACTATTTAAATAAGAGAAAACGGTCTTAATAGCCAGAACACCTTTTGAGGCATCCATTTTTTTACAGTGTGGAGGTGATCCAAGCAAGAAAACATACACAATTTGCTATTAAACTGTCATTTTAAAAGGAAAAGATGCAAAATAATTAAACTAAATCAAATAACTATATATTTTGCCATTTTCAAAATCATTTGTGAAGGGCCTTATAAATCTTTTGAAAGTGATTCATGACCTACCCTTTGATACCCTTTGAAGGGGTCTATGGACAAACAAATATTTATTTTGTTGCCTAATGAGTTAAGAAAGATGACAGTTCTATGTGAAAATGTGGATGTGAAACTTGTTAAGAAAGATGACAGTTCTTGTGAAAATGTGGATGTGAAACTTGTTAAGAAAGATGACAGTTCTATGTGAAATATGTGGATGTGAAACTTGTTAAGAAAGATGACAGTTCTATGTGAAAATGTGGATGTGAAACTTGTTAAGAAAGATGACAGTTCTTGTGAAAATGTGGATGTGAAACTTGTTAAGAAAGATGACAGTTCTATGTGAAATATGTGGATGTGAAACTTGTTAAGAAAGATGACAGTTCTTGTGAAAATGTGGATGTGAAACTTGTTAAGAAAGATGACAGTTCTTGTGAAATATGTTGATGTGAAACTTGTTAAGAAAGATGACAGTTCTTGTGAAATATGTGGATGTGAAACTTGTTAAGAAAGATGAGTTCTTGTGAAAATGTGGATGTGAAACTTGTTACGAAAAATGACAGTTCTTGTGAAATATGGGGGATGTGAAACTTGTTAAGAAAGATGACAGTTGTTAAATATGTGGATGTGAAACTTGTTAAGAAAAATGACAGTTCTTGTGAAATATGTTGATGTGAAACTTGTTAAGAAAGATGACAGTTCTTGTGAAATATGTGGATGTGAAACTTGTTAAGAAAGATGACAGTTCTTGTGAAATATGTGGATGTGAAACTTGTTAAGAAAGATGACAGTTCTTGTGAAATATGTTGATGTGAAACTTGTTAAGAAAGATGACAGTTCTTGTGAAATATGTGGATGTGAAACTTGTTAAGAAAGATGAGTTCTTGTGAAAATGTGGATGTGAAACTTGTTACGAAAAATGACAGTTCTTGTGAAATATGGGGGATGTGAAACTTGTTAAGAAAGATGACAGTTGTTAAATATGTGGATGTGAAACTTGTTAAGAAAAATGACAGTTCTTGTGAAATATGTTGATGTGAAACTTGTTAAGAAAGATGACAGTTCTTGTGAAATATGTGGATGTGAAACTTGTTAAGAAAGATGACAGTTCTTGTGAAAATGTGGATGTGAAACTTGTTAAGAAAAATGACAGTTCTTGTGAAATATGGGGGATGTGAAACTTGTTAAGAAAGATGACAGTTCTTGTGAAATATGGGGGATGTGAAACTTGTTAAGAAAGATGACAGTTCTTGTGAAAATGTGGATGTGAAACTTGTTAAGAAAGATGACAGTTCTTGTGAAAATGTGGATGTGAAACTTGTTAAGAAAAATGACAGTTCTTGTGAAATATGGGGGATGTGAAACTTGTTAAAAAAGATGACAGTTCTTGTGAAATATGGGGGATGTGAAACTTGTTAAGAAAATGACAGTTCTTGTGAAAATGTGGATGTGCAACTTGTTAAGAAAGATGACAGTTCTTGTGAAATATGTGGATATGAAACTTGTGAAGAAAGATGACAGTTCTTGTGAAATATGGGGATGTGAAACTTGTTAAGAAAGATGACAGTTCTTGTGAAAATGTGGATGTGAAACTTGTTAAGAAAGATGGCAGTTCTTGTGAAATATGTGGATGTGAAACTTGTGAAGAAAGATGACAGTTCTTGTGAAATATGGGGATGTGAAACTTGTTAAGAAAGATGACAGTTCTTGTGAAAATGTGGATGTGAAACTTGTTAAGAAAGATGACAGTTCTTGTGAAATATGTGGATGTGAAACTTGTTAAGAAAGATGACAGTTCTTGTAAAAATGTGGATGTGAAACTTGTTAAGAAAGATGACAGTTCTTGTGAAAATGTGGATGTGAAACTTGTTAAGAAAGATGACAGTTCTTGTGAAATATGTGGATGTGAAACTTGTTAAGAAAGATGACAGTTCTATGTGAAATATGTGGATGTGAAACTTGTTAAGAAAGATGACAGTTCTTGTGAAAATGTGGATGTGAAACTTGTTAAGAAAGATGACAGTTCTTGTGAAATATGTTGATGTGAAACTTGTTAAGAAAGATGACAGTTCTTGTGAAATATGTGGATGTGAAACTTGTTAAGAAAGATGAGTTCTTGTGAAAATGTGGATGTGAAACTTGTTACGAAAAATGACAGTTCTTGTGAAATATGTGGATGTGAAACTTGTTAAGAAAGATGACAGTTCTATGTGAAATATGTGGATGTGAAACTTGTTAAGAAAGATGACAGTTCTTGTGAAATATGTGGATATGAAACTTGTGAAGAAAGATGACAGTTCTTGTGAAATATGTTGATGTGAAACTTGTTAAGAAAGATGACAGTTCTTGTGAAATATGGGGATGTGAAACTTGTTAAGAAAGATGACAGTTCTATGTGAAATATGTGGATGTGAAACTTGTTAAGAAAGATGAGTTCTTGTGAAAATGTGGATGTGAAACTTGTTAAGAAAGATGACAGTTCTTGTGAAATATGTGGATGTGAAACTTGTTAAGAAAGATGACAGTTCTATGTGAAATATGTGGATGTGAAACTTGTTAAGAAAGATGAGTTCTTGTGAAAATGTGGATGTGAAACTTGTTAAGAAAGATGACAGTTCTATGTGAAATATGGGGGATGTGAAACTTGTTAAGAAAGATGAGTTCTTGTGAAAATGTGGATGTGAAACTTGTTAAGAAAGATGACAGTTCTTGTGAAATATGTGGATGTGAAACTTGTTAAGAAAGATGACAGTTCTATGTGAAATATGTGGATGTGAAACTTGTTAAGAAAGATGAGTTCTTGTGAAAATGTGGATGTGAAACTTGTTAAGAAAGATGACAGTTCTTGTGAAATATGTGGATGTGAAACTTGTTAAGAAAGATGACAGTTCTATGTGAAATATGTGGATGTGAAACTTGTTAAGAAAGATGAGTTCTTGTGAAAATGTGGATGTGAAACTTGTTAAGAAAGATGACAGTTCTTGTGAAATATGTGGATGTGAAACTTGTTAAGAAAGATGACAGTTCTATGTGAAATATGTGGATGTGAAACTTGTTAAGAAAGATGAGTTCTTGTGAAAATGTGGATGTGAAACTTGTTAAGAAAGATGACAGTTCTTGTGAAATATGTGGATGTGAAACTTGTTAAGAAAGATGACAGTTCTATGTGAAATATGTGGATGTGAAACTTGTTAAGAAAGATGAGTTCTTGTGAAAATGTGGATGTGAAACTTGTTAAGAAAGATGACAGTTCTTGTGAAATATGTGGATGTGAAACTTGTTAAGAAAGATGAGTTCTTGTGAAAATGTGGATGTGAAACTTGTTAAGAAAGATGACAGTTCTTGTGAAATATGTGGATGTGAAACTTGTTAAGAAAGATGACAGTTCTATGTGAAATATGTGGATGTGAAACTTGTTAAGAAAAATGACAGTTCTTGTGAAATATGGGGGATGGAAACTTGTTAAGAAAGATGACAGTTCTGGTGAAATATGGGGGATGGAAACTTGTTAAGAAAGATGACAGTTCTGGTGAAATATGGGGGATGTGAAACTTGTTAAGAAAGATGACAGTTCTTGTGAAATTTGGGGATGTGAAACTTGTTAAGAAAGATGACACTTCTTGTGAAATATGGGGGATGTGAAACTTGTTAAGAAAGATGACAGTTCTTGTGAAATATGGGGATGTGAAACTTGTAAATAAAATAAAATGAACCTATCAATTACCCTTCCTATATTTTGAGCATAAGTCAGTGACCTTTGTCTACAATTAATCGACTGGCATTTTGCAAAGAATATTGTTACCAAACCCAAATAGTATTAATACATTTCGTGACACTGTGAAGATTGAATTCATTTGAAATCTGCGAGATCCCTAAGTATTAGTAACCATGCCGTTCAATGCCTGCAGTGACAATTTTTGACTCAGTGTGAATTAGTAATAACATCCCTGTAAACTGGATATCTTTACTCCACTCAATCACTACCCCTCTAAATAGATAGCTATCACAGACGCTTATACTGATGGACGAAACTTTTTATGTCCATCACAGAAGCTTATACTGATGGATGAAACTTTTGATGTGTGCAAAGCCAATTATCCAGCCATGTATACTATACTCCACTTAAAGCAAATGGAGTATGACCTACTGGAAATACTAAAATGTTTTGTTGAAAGGGCTTTGAACCTTTAACCCACATCAAAATTAAGGATTTCAGATCCATACATTTACCAAAAATGGCTTTGAAAAGGGGTAATTCATTAACCAGAGGGTGACAATGGGACCCTATTTTGCGGCACATCCCCGTAACCTATCCATTAAGTACACCCTCCTCCCGACCCTCCTGCCCTCATCTAAGAGAATAATTTCAAAGGCTAATGGACATCTTTCTGTTTTGTCACGTCTGTTTTGCCCAAATTGGCCCACGTCTAAGAATTTCTTTCAAAAATGAGATAAAGCCTTGTATACCTCTACTAGATGTCAACCCCCATACACACACACCCCCCACATACAGCCCTACTCCATCCACCCATACATGATATTCATGGTTGTTGGTATATGTCCCATATTATATTGAATGGAGTATAATCATGTGTTGCCTTGCTGTGCAGGGAGCATTGCTAGAATTTCTAGATGAGCTGTACCCTCCCGCAGACAGACTTACCATATATGGCTAGCGGAATAAGGGAGCATGTTAGTAGTTAAGTAAGTTTAGTTTCTGATGTCCGAGAAAAAGATCAATTAAACAGTACTATAATACCTTGCACCTAAAATATATTTAGTCTTACAGCTTTAATATGAACATAAAACATTTGACAAGAGCAAATGAGAAGTTTAACAAGTGTGACTGAGACAAAGTTTGCAATCATTAAAGGGGCACAATCTGTTCAACCTGGCATATGACCAGATATCTGGCAATCATTAAAGGGGCACAATCTGTTCAACCTGCTGGCATATGACCAGATATCTGGCCCAAGAGACGGATGTTTGTTATTTGAGAGAGAAAATTATTAACTTTCTGCTGAATGTTTGCAAACCTCTTTATAAATGTATACTACCCAATGGTGTTACGTATTGTTGTCTATGGGTACATTTGGTTATACTACTTAATGGTGTTACATCTTGTTGTCTATGGGTGCATTTGGTTTTTAGACATGATCCCTATAGTTTGTTCAATACCACATAGGGGGTGTGTAATTTGTGAGATTTTTAGATGTCAGCATTCGCATATGGATGTAAATGTTAGACCCTCTAATATCCCTCACAAAACACTGCTTTTCAAAAAGTGTTGCAGACATTTAGCTTAGTGCATTTGTTTTTCTTGGGTTGGCCCAGCAATTTGTGTGTTAGGCCCTGTCACACTGTTGCATATAGAGCTAACGTGTGTCTGACGTTTTGGAAATTTGGGTGTACGTTTGTGTAAGTTGTCACTCGTTTGTGACATATTTGGTATACGTTGTATTCATTAGCGGTTGGATTGGGGTTCGCAGAGAGGTACGCTGGGGCTTACGAAAATGTTTGAGCATGTTCAAAATTGTGAGCGGGTGACAACATAGTGAACAATACGGTGAGCATTCGTCGGTGAACGTTTCGCACATTTCGGTGTAGGTTGCAATGTGACAGGGCCGTTAGATGGTTGACAAAAGGCCTGTTTAGACAGTCGCTAATCTCGAGCTTAAAAAAATAATACTAATCCAGAGTGCCTGTCCAGATGACAATCTTAGCCTCAAGTCTAGTGATACCACTGCGGTAGCTTCAAAGACTAACTCTCCGATTGCCAGAAGTAATGCGTTGACCACTGCTAATCATACTCACGGTTAACATAGTTGAAGGATTCACACAGCAGACATACCCTCGACTAACTCTCGGTTAGCGCTTCAGGATTAGTTAATTGCTAGATCTTTTAGGGTTATAAGACTCGAGGTTAGTTAACCATGACATGATTCACACGGCCGTTAACCGAGAGTTTAATCTCAAGATTAGGGAAGTTGACGGTAATCTCTAGGTTATAGCGGCCATCGTCTGAACGCTCCTTATTTGGCACTTTAAAAGCTAGTGCCATGAGTAAGAAAAGCAGAGGGCGGAATGGTCATGTGATGGGCATTGGGACGATATCCCTTGTATTGGGCAGCTCAGACCAATCATTAAAAAAAGGAGTGGAAAGAAATGCTCCTCACATTTGCATTCAATGATTGAGTGCCAGTTTAACAACATTTGCCTCAGCTGTTTTCAACCCCCAGCTCACCCCCAACGAAGGATACATCTCTGTGGATACATCCAGTACTAAGTAGTTTAGGTGAGGAGTACTTCACATGCAAATTAATAGGGTAAACAGAACCATTTAAAAGGTTAAACATCTGATAATCATCTGTGTAGACAGGGCAGACATGTGTTATTCATATATCTAATCCATGCCAATGAACATAGAGTATGTGTTTATGAATGTTTAAATGGGAAATAACAGTTTTGAACTTCACACCACACCACTCATGAACGTTCATGAAAAAGATTGTTTAAATACGCTAATAATTAGTAATATCAGCAGATAGCTTAAATAAGGGACACGGAGTAGTGTTGAAGATTTAAAAAAAAATTACTTCAGAATTCAAGATGAACATTAGAAATTACCATTATTGTTGTTTCTACTCACAAAAACACAGCTAAACTTGATTAAAACAATACCATCGCTATTTATTGAACCTTTTTTTAAAATGCCCTCTATGTAAATATGGTTCGCATTTTTTATCACGCGTGCTGCAGGGGGACACTGTCTAACGTAAAATGATGATCGCGGCTAGATCAGCATTTTTTAATCGACGTTTTGTTGTAAAAAGAGGGCTAATTTTTCTTAATCCTTATCCCTTACCGCACTGAATCTCACTAAATCTCACTGCCAGAAACTATCTCCGCGCACGTGGTGCTGGCATTGCCTCGATGACGTCACCTACCCCAGGCTTGGCGGGAATTCTTAGCCGGCATATGCGCTGGGAGTTTAGCTCAGTTGGTAGGGGCACAGACTGGGGTGCGGATGGTCCCGCGATCGAATCTCGGGGGTTGCTGGGTGATTTTTGTTAGGGTTATAGGTGTAAGTTCATGTAATACAATTGTAAAAATAAACCAATCCCAGTTTTTATCATTATTGAGGGCGCAGCCTCCCAACACATCTCTTAGTGTCCCTTTAATACGCGGATTTAGGGTTTCCCTATTGTTGGGCGATATCGCGTTGATGTTGGTACGCCCTACGTCTGGAGTTACGCTACGTATAGGAAAATGCATTGAAATGGGACGAGCGGTCAAAATAAACTCAGACGATTTCATGGTCGAAGCACCCCTTAAAAGTACAAAATTCTTTCACAATTAAAAATAAAGATAGTATACCTAAACCATTCTCGGGGATCGGCAGAATTAAAAAGTGCACATTAATCAACTTTATTAAACGCAATTACAAATTATGATTCAATTAGGAAAATAGGCAACATTTTCAGAGGGAAAAAGAGCTATAATTGATAGTGTACTGCTAAAAGATTTCGCTGACATAGTTGTGAAAAGCTATTTGGTACAAGTCTAGATACTGACTTGTCTTGACTCATGGATGCCGACTCCACTTCATATATATACAAGGGTCATTCAATAAGTTCTACGTCCTACCTCATAACTTTGCTATTATACAAGCCAATCGTATGAAATATTCCACAATTGAAGCTTTAAATCTTTCAGCTACAAAATCATAGTAGATTTGTTTGAATATTCATAATTGTCTGGATATGCAGTAAAAACCAAACTTCCATTTAGTGCGACGGAAACGGGTAAAAAACAGCAAAATGTCTCCTAAGTGCTATTCATTTGGCCAATTCTAAGAGACAAAATGTACCTATCGGTCAATTACAATCGATCTAAGTTACAAATATCTCTTGAACAGACTTTAAACAATACAAGTAACTGAATTATTTGCGAAAAATGCCCTCTAACTAGCCAGAACCCAGAACCAGACCAGGACAGCCATCAATTTTAACCCTACCCTAGAGAACCATTGCAAAAGTCATATTTGCTTTTCATAGGAACTAAGAGATCTTCATTATACAGGACTAAATGGATATACTTCAAGTTTTTCAAAGATATATTTCTCTATCACTAACTACCTGTTTAACTTTTCGAAAATATTGCAAATAGGGAAAACTGATAAAGTTACTATCATGTTAAGGTTTAACATTCGAGGCATCACTGTGGCTTGACTTGTAACAACGAACATTTGACTGAATATCAGATTTATACATGATAGTACATGTATAATAATCCAAAATAGATAATGAAATCATGTAAAACCATGTAACAGGATCAAGTCCAAATTGCATATTGTACATGATAGTATAGTATATTCAGAAATCATCCATTGTTTTCTATTTTCAGCATTTAAAGGGGCATTAAGAGATGTGGTGGAGGTAGTGCCCTCAATTACAAAAACATATGATAAAAAATGAGATTTGTTTATTTTTACAATTGTATTACATGTATGAACTTACATCTTTAAGGATTAAGAAAAATCAGCCCTCTTTGTACAACAAAACGTCGATTCAAAAAATGCTGATCTGGCCCAATCAGCATTTTACGTCTGACAGTATCCCCTGCAGTACGTGTGATACATAACGCGAACCTAATTTGCATAGAGGGCGTTTTTCAATAAATAGCGATGGTATTGTTTTAATCAAGATTTGCTGTGTTTTTGTTTGTAGAAACAACAATAATGGCAATTTTTAATGTTTATCTTGAATTCTAAAGTAAATTTTTAAACATTTAAAATTGTCACCACCACTTAATGTCCCTTTAAATCGGGCGGTGATACCTAATCATACATTAGAGAGAGAAAACGAAAAAACATGTATTATCATTGGGGTAATTTTCCGTGTCCGTTGTCCAAAATCTCTCTCTGGCTTTGATTGCATCATGACCAAAGTGAAATAGGTATCAATTAGCATTTACTATAAACGTGTAGCTATGATGTTGATCAACTGTAAATAAAATTCAAGGTGGCTTCTTGGACTTGACACAAGATTTCAATGACTCCGACTTGAATTGAACGTGGATGCAAGGCTCAAGATAAGCGGGCGCTGGGCAATTTTTACCCCTCGGTCCTTCTGCCACAGCGCCCGGTAATGCTGAAAAATAAATAACCGAGCGCTGATATTTTGTCCACACCAGCGCCCGTTGACTATCGGGAAGCTTGCCCAAGACATCAAATTTCGAGTTTACAATGCTGCCACGCTGGATTTAATAAAAAGTTAGCTCCCGGTAGACTGAAAGTAGCTCCCGGTTCTCAATAAATCACATGATCCGGGCGCTACTTGAAAAAAAAAGTAGCTCCCGGTAAAAAAACTGTTATCTTGAGCCTTGCGTGGATGGATTTTGATTAGGAGGAATTGACAACAACAAAATATCCTTAGTGAAGAAAAAGCTCCCCCACACCCAGATTTGCTTTTTTTTTCGGATACATTATCAAACTTTAAGCAACGTATAAGATCGGTGACACTAAACAGTTGATCCACAATCAATTTGACGACAAAAATGTTGTTTGCGTAGAAATTACAAAGAAAAGGGGGTATTTTTGCCTTACAAATGTATATATGGCAAAACAGGCCAAATGTCCTAAAATGTCCAAATATTTGCTTATTTAAATATGATATCAAATGTTGAGCTACGTACAGACCATATGTCACCTCTTTGTTGATTAACAATGCTAAGTGCCTGGTTCCATCCCATGCACGGGGAACAGCGTTCCAAATTGCCGTACTTCGTGCACCCAAAATGACCAAATTTCCTGGTGGATAATCATCTTTTTCTTGCTGATTATCCGGCAGATGGCCAAAATTTTGACACCAAAACAACTGAAACAATTGGGGATAACAACAAATTGAGGCGGATAACCAACAACTTCTGCTGGGTTATCAGCTGGGGTTATCAGCTGGATATTAAACCTATAGATGTATAAAATACATCCTCCTGACCAGTCTAAGAAATGGCTTTACATATTGTATTATCGCAGATCATACTGTATCTGCTAGTACACCACTGTGTTATATTGCATCATGAACATGCACTGGGCTAGACTAAAGCCTAGAGTTAGCAGATGGACAGGATAACCACGCTATTTTTCTTATTTCTAACACTGTGGGGGAACATGCATTGACTGTTGTATTGACTGCTGTTGTTACAGATGATTGGTTTGGTTTAGTGTATGGTTTATACCCCTCCTTTGACTGCACGCGCATACCGGCAGGCAAGCTTTTGTTTAGCAGGCAATTCGTGCACACATCGGCATGCAAGCTTTTGTTTGCTAGGCTGCTGTGACGTTACAGGTGACATCGTCTATAAGATTGGACACAAATCGGTTCCAGCCCTCTAACTTGGCTCAAACTCTCGATTCCGCATCTGAGTTCTAGCAAAGTCAGAGTCTTTGAAACTTGTGCTGATTTCAAGAAGCCATAATGGTTTTGACTGTTGATGAGGCAGTGTGCATCTGATGAGTACATGAGCATCAATCATGGCCGGGTAGGACAGAGGGACACATCCCCCCACTTCTTGAAGGGTGGGGACTCTATATCAAATGATCTGGGTCTGCCTAAACAGAAGACATTTTCCCCTTAGAAATCAGTCACATTTATAGTCTGTTTAATAAGAGATATCTGATATCTAGAATGGTTATATAAATGACCGATAGGTACGTTTTGTCTCTTAAAATGGGCCGAATGAATAGCACTTTGGCAATATTTTGCTGCTATTCATCTGTTTCAGTCACACTAAATGGAAGTTTAATAACAAAGTTTTGAGGAAGGAGGTAGAACTTATTGAATGACCCTCGTAGAAGTGGCAATACAGGGCAGGCCGTCAGATGGGGGGGGGGGGGGGGCGACGGTGGCGATTGCCCCCCCCCCCCCCTTTGAAAATCTTCCCCGGAAAATTTGACCAAAAACAGAGAAAATCCCCCCTCCCCCAAAAAAATCCCCCTCAAAAATATCTCCAAAAACTACTTCCGGTATTTCTGTGCGTCGACCAACAAGAAAGGTATGACACCATAATGGAACAGAAAAATTAGAAAATCAGCGTGTCTCCGACGGAAAAAAACTAGGTCTATCACTTCCGGTGATTTTTTTTTGAAAACACCCCCCCCCCCCCCCCCCCCCCCCCCTTTGAAAAAAGAGTCTTACGGGCCTGCAGGGTGTATCAGAAAGAACTGTAACATGTTTCTAAAATACATAAAAAATACAAAATGATTATTGTTTTAAATTTAAATACCTGCAATATAAAGGTGGACATGTTTCCTACACTATATGTTAAGGCTCATGAAAGTCAATTGCGAGTTTCCAATTACTTTTTTTTCTTCAAAGTGATGAGGCGACTTTTTCATTATTCATTATTTGATAAAATTTCATTATTGACATGTAAATGCATGTTTGATCATACCATATTGATACGGTGCTCATTTAGATAATATAAAAACATGTTTTTAAGGTGCATATGCACATGGGTGTATGATTCGGGGGAAACCCCGAATGTTTTTTGCAGAAACGAATAAATACATTAAAAAAATGTTCACGGACGGTAGGTTTACGATTAAAAAAGCCTTCCTTATGAGCCTAGCTCTCAAAATTCATATTTTAAGAAAGTGAAAAATGTGTTCAAATTGATAAAAACTGGCAACAATAATTGTGTTTAAAAATAAATAATGATTTTTTTGGGGAAATCTTGAAATTTTGATGCGGGTGAAAAAAAGTGATGCGGGCGGGTAACGGGAAACTCGATATCGACTTTCATGCGCCTAATTTCATTGAGATATCTTTTTTTCTTGTATGGCAAGACTTGATTAACGCATTGGTTAGGGTTAAGGTTAAGGTGAGGGTTCAGCACACAGCACTGTAGAGCGTGTTTCTACAGAGTCTAATCTATTTACTGGCAAACATTTTATCCGGCTAGAAAGGGGGTTGCACTTGAGCAGTACTGTTTCTACAGACACGCAAAACAAGGATAATGTCAAAATAGCCGGCGAGAGAAGGTCAAGGGTTATGATGAGCATTGTGTGCAGAGTTTTGAGTTGAAATGGTGTGCAACACTCCAACAGAGCAAGATGATTCGGTGATGATCAAGACAATAATATATTTGTAATTTATATTATACGGAAAGAAAAACAATTAAATATGTACTGTTAGATTTTTCACCATATGATCGTACCGAGTAGCAAATTATTATTTTCATCCCGTCTTCTTCTTCTTCCGAATTTGATTGATAAACCCGATTACCGATCATTGCTTCAAATGTACAGGCTAAATCCAAATTATCATGCTAGAAATGAACAACTCATCACTATCCCATTGATCACATCGTAAATTATCAACAGTTTATTGTTATCGCAGATCATCGTAGCAATTTCCAGTTAGCCGCCTGATCTCACGGCGCGCCATTTCTACAGAGCACTCGCAGGCCTTTATTCGGCTAATTTCTCGCCGCTATCCAACAATTTTTAGGATATTTTGCCGGAGAACGATTAGCCCTCTAACGGTGTCAAAAGGCAGAGAGGATCTGTTTCTACAGAGCTGTTATATAGCCGGAATGAACACGCTCATAGTTTCAAATAATTAACAACATAATTAGTTCAATGAATTTACTGATATTTGGTAGCTGCGTGGCTGTTGAAAACCTGGGTATATCAAGTTCGCAAGGGATTATGGGGCTTCTCTAAATCCCCCTCTGCTATGTCCCTGTGCCTCTCATCTGCCTCCACAGAAGATTATTTTTTCCCATGGTTGGTTGTGGTTTCCTTAAAATTAAGCAATTTCATATGAGATGGTAAAAAATCTCTTTGCCAACAAGTTTCACATTTCGATGCGACTGGTCACAATTAATATCTCAACCAAACCACAGCCAGGAGTGCTGTGATGAACACATAACCAAATATTTCCGGCCTTAGATAAACATATTTAAAAACCAGTCAAGATATCTCGATGATATAAATGATCTTATATCAAAGTGTCCGACAATCCATAAATATCATATGACAACATTTTATACAGACATTAAAATGTTTGTCAGAAGACATTGAGATGACTGTATGAAGATGAACATACTATGTAAGTTTCACATAGCCTAGCTGATTAGGGTTAAGGGTAGTCTTGAGAGTCCTGGAGGGGAGGGGAGGTGCCATTTAAGTATAAAAGTTGTAATCATTCGTGTGAATCTACTCTCAAAAACTACCCTTAACCCGGATTCTCAATGAAGGAAAAAGTTACCCTTAACAAGGATTATAGCTCCACGTATCATACTCATAGCAAAGGAAGAGCGTTAAGACTGAAATGAACATATGAAGTAATTGTGTGATTCAGTTTTGTAGTAAATTTGTCTTATAGATGTAACCATTTTGGGCTATTTTTACAATGAAGACACATGACTATTGGCCCGAGCAACATTTAGCGCAGATTCAGGTCACCCTTATTCTCTGAAACTGAAATTAGCAATTTTTATACCCTTAGCACGGGCCTGCGCGGGTCTGTGTTCGTTCACGCGGATGACTACATTATTATACCTGACTGCCCTCAAGTTGAGAGTGCATTAATTCACACAGATGATTACAACTTGTATTTATGAGTGCCCCCCCCCCCCCCCACCCTGAAATATTTGTAAGCATTTATGCAGACATTGACCCTAGAAAGAAGCTTTCTATACAGTACATTATTATGTAGATATCCTATGGGCCTATGGGTTTACCTGAATACATATACCCTACTAATAACACAGACATATAAGCATAAAAACACAGTCCTTTCACACATACATGTCATTGCACACTCTTGAACAATGATAAAAAGAACCTCTTTGTTTCTGTTAATTGAAACTGCCATGATCTAACACATAGTATCCCAAAAGGCAATAAAACTGTTATTTTATCAATCTGGTGTGAATGGACAAGTAATGTGGTATATCTATTGACTCTCCGTTTATTGTAGGCTGTTGATGCACCCTATGCACATTTTGCAGTCCACCCCATCCGAGTCCGAGTCCCTGATGGCCGAGTCTCGAGTCCAAGCCTGTTCTGTTTTGGTTACGCTATGTCCATTGCAGGCCTTCAATTAAACATCTTTCTACATTCTGTATCTCCCACTTTGTAAAGTTAAGTTTGTGCTCTACCTTATGTATAATCAAATTTAAAAGGTTGTCATATCAAGCCTAGAGGGAAAATGAGAGATTCAACCATCAGGGCCATTAGAGATTCAACCATTAGGGCCATTAGAGATTCAACCATCAGGGCCATTAGAGATTCAACCATCAGGGCCATTAGAGATTCAACCATCAGGGCCATTAGAGATTCAACCATCAGGGCCATTAGAGATTCAACCATCAGGGCCATTAGAGATTCAACCATCAGGGCCATTAGAGATTCAACCATCAGGGCCATTAGAGATTCAACCATCAGGGCCATTAGAGATTCAACCATCAGGGCCATTAGAGATTCAACCATCAGGGCCATGAGAGATTCAACCATCAGGGCCATTAGAGATTCAACCATCAGGGCCATTAGAGATTCAACCATCAGGGCCATTAGAGATTCAACCATCAGGGCCATGAGAGATTCAACCATCAGGTCCATTAGAGATTCAACCATCAGGGCCATTAGAGATTCAACCATCAGGGCCATGAGAGATTCAACCATCAGGGCCATTAGAGATTCAACCATCAGGGCCATTAGAGATTCAACCATCAGGGCCATTAGAGATTCAACCATCAGGGCCATGAGAGATTCAACCATCAGGGCCATTAGAGATTCAACCATCAGGGCCATGAGAGATTCAACCATCAGGGCCATTAGAGATTCAACCATCAGGGCCATTAGAGATTCAACCATTCGGGCCATTAGAGATTCAACCATCCGGGCCATTAGAGATTCAACCATCAGGGCCATTAGAGATTCAACCATCAGGGCCATTAGAGATTCAACCATCAGGGCCATTAGAGATTCAACCATCAGGGCCATGAGAGATTCAACCATCAGGGCCATTAGAGATTCAACCATCAGGGCCATTAGAGATTCAACCATCAGGGCCATTAGAGATTCAACCATCAGGGCCATTAGAGATTCAACCATCAGGGCCATTAGAGATTCAACCATCAGGGCCATTAGAGATTCAACCATCAGGGCCATTAGAGATTCAACCATCAGGGCCATTAGAGATTCAACCATCAGGGCCATTAGAGATTCAACCATCAGAGCCATTAGAGATTCAACCATCAGGGCCATTAGAGATTCAACCATCAGGGCCATTAGAGATTCAACCATCAGGGCCATTAGAGATTCAACCATCAGGGCCATTTTGCTAAAGTTGCCCCTGGTTTACAGTAAACCATAGCCACTTCAGATGATGCCACTTGCCTGTTGATGTTTAAAGGGGCATTGAGAGATGTATCGATATACTAAATGAGCAAATAACGTAAAGATAATCATCAACATAGCCCAAATCCAAAATGTCATACAAATCCAACATCGCCTTCATGCCAAAATAAGCAAATAGCGGCACTTCCGGGTTGAGATTTACCGCGAAAGTCTGTGAGTAAAACGATGCATAACTTCCAAATTCAGCACCCTAGTTTCGATATAATCATATCGAAACTAAGAAAATCATGAAATTTTATATGATTAACGGCGAATGTTGGTAAACTGTTTCAGATGGTAGTTAGTATATGCCTAGTATTACTTTGATGCAAAAAAAACCTGATTTCCAGGATAATTGAGGGCGCACTCCCATATGTATCTCTCAATGCCCCTTTAATGTCACTGAACTTTCTACAAATGTTCAAAACATGATTTAATAATGCCATGGTATTTCAGGTCGTTTTAAATTTGCAATTTACCAATTTGATTCAATCACTTTTGATAGGTCATTGTCAGATGCAGTGGCAACTATTATTGTTGGGGGTGGGGGGGGTACTCGGATTTGGTTTGGTCGGGGGTGTGCTGCTGGAGATTCAAAACCCCTACCTATTTCTAAGGGTGATTTTGCAAAAAACGGTTTGCTTCATTATAGACCAAATTTTCGCAAATTATCAGGAAAATAGACCAAATTTTGTGAAAATAGCAAACATTTTCGCAAAAATAGACCCATTTGTAAAAAGTGACACCATTATTAGGGATTTTCCAGCACAAATCATACTCCATGTTTAGGATTTTTTGCCCCTCGGAGTTAGACTCCAAACATTGATGTGGCGGTAAATAAAACTCCTATATTAAGTATAAGCAGAAAAGGGCCAATTTTGAGTGGACTCGAGCCCGGATCTCGGACCGAGTCCTTGAGTCCCAATAGCCGAGTTCGAGACTGAGTCCATGAAAATCGGGACTCGAGGCCGGGCTCAAGACCGGTCTTGAGACCAAAACCAGACTAAAGTCCCCCAGCACTGTTGTTTTGTCCCTTTTGCTGCCTTCCTTCCAACTGTTTCCCTCAAATAACTGTATGCAAGTTCAACCTGCTATGACATGCATCCATTGTTTTAAACCTATACTTACTAACCCTACTTAATTTGTACATTTCAGTCACCAAGACATAGAAGACAACACATATCTAACCATGATGAGACAGAAAGTCACCACAATGCAAGGAGGTAAATCATTAGGCCAAGTAATAACAAACAGTGTGTTTATCCCACAATGCAAGGAGGTAAATCATTAGGCCAAGTAATAACAACACAATGCAAGGAGGTAAATCATTAGGCCAAGTAATAACAAACAGTGTGTTTATCTTCCTAGCTGTCTGCATAGTGTTATCTCTTATTTTCAAGATTATTGTAAAAATTCCAATGTAAAGTTATTGTTAATTCCATTATTTTCTAGTTTGGTTTCTGATGTGATAAAGCGCATCATACACTTAAAGGGGCATTGAGAGATGTATCAATATACTAAATGAGCAAATAACGTAAAGATAATCATCAACATAGCCCAAATCCAAAATGTCATACAATTCCGACATCGCCTTCATGCCAAAATAAGCAAATAACGGCACTAATTCCGTGTAAAACGATGCATAACTTCCGAATTCAGCACCTGAGTTTCGATATGATGATATCGAAACTAAGAAATCATTAAATTTTATATGATAAACGGCGAATGTCGGTAAACTGTTTCAGATGGTAGTTAGTATATGCCTAAGTATTACTTTGATGCAAAAAAACTGATTTCCAGGATAATTGAGGGCGCTCTCCCATACGTATCTCTCAATGCTCTTTAAACCAATCAAACCTAATTAATACTAATACTAATGCATGATCAATAAGTCTTAACCCATATGGGTTGTTTGTAGCAATGAGGGGAATCATGGGACAAATAATGACCCCAATATGGGGTGTGCCATCCCCCTGGGGTGTGCCATCCCCCTGGGGTGTGCCATCCCCCTGGGTGTGCCATCCCCCTGGGGTGTGCCATCCCCCTGGGGTGTGCCATCCCCCTGGGGTGTGTCATCCCCTGGGGTATGCCATCCCCCTGGGGTGTGTCATCCCCTGGGGTGTGCCATCCCCCTGGGGTGTGCCATCTCCCTGGGGTGTGCCATCTCCCTGGGGTGTGCCATCCCCCTGGGGATCGAACCTGGGCCGCCGCGGCTGAAGTCTAGGTGATCGGGCATCACACTAAGGGGTCGTACTCCCAAAATTATCTTTTGGGATTCCATACGTACCTTTGCGTGATTGCCCAATGGGTGGGAATGGGGTCCACCACGGGGTCCACCGGCCCGGCGCTTTTGTTAGATTTTGTTTGATTTAGCAGGGTTAAGGTTATTGTCGTTTTATACATTTATATTGACTAACTTTTAAAAATATAAAAAAATCCAAATATAACATAGGACCTCCGTTACCATTTTTTTAAACTTGGCTGAAGGGATAGGGAAAAAAGAATGGGTGGGTGCATAGTAAATCATTTTTACAGTGGAAAGAGATTCTTGGATTTGTTATTCCCTGAGCTGTAAATTTGTAAGAATGGTATTACCATACACAAGATTGGTTTTAATGGGTTTGCATTGAGTAAAAGGTAATTAGTGTCCATATCTTTCTCATTAGAGCTTTTTGGGGGCGAAGCCACCCTTATAGCTTCAGATTGCAAAAAAATTCACATTTAGGTCTTTCTAGACATTAGTGGGGGCAGCCATGTTTTAGTCTTTGTAAATTACATATACACCTATGCAGTTTATTTTAACAGTCCTGCAGTCTGTGCTGGAGTCAAAGCTTGTTTTTGATGCATAGACTGTTGATGAGATGTTTATAGACTCCCCACAGAGAGACATAATAGCTTATCTTGTTTGACTACTAGGAGAAACCTCCCCAATTGCCCGGGGTTTGTCTAATATTGTGGTTAGTTGGGGATGTTTGAGTTTCGGGTTATATATATATATGATACTAATTCCTGGGTTGATTTAATGAAATGTCAATAATAACCATGATTGCGGAATGACATTTTTATATAGAAATTCTTGGACCAACGTTTTAGACCAAGTACAATGTCATTATATACATAGATTGTACTTCAGACGGTATCCCCCCCCCCCCCCCCCCCCACCCCCCTGCACACAAATCAACTTTAGGCCTATTGGTTTCCTGTACTATTTTTAGCCTGCATGTTTTCTGTTTTGATTTGTTTTTTGGTTTGAATGGAAAATACATACACCATTTCCCTGGTAGTTTGGTTTGCAACAGATGCACCAGAAAATGGTTACAAAACATGCTTCTTTCTTTTGGATCGCCCCCATTCCATTTCAATGGAATTTTTATTAAATTTTGTTTTACTGCTGCTTGATTATCTCAAATATGTGTGTCCTCTGCCAGACCAATGCCAAAAGTCTGTAGTTTTTACCTTATGGC
This sequence comes from Ophiura sarsii, assembly GCA_035610835.1. Taxonomy (NCBI): domain Eukaryota; kingdom Metazoa; phylum Echinodermata; class Ophiuroidea; order Amphilepidida; family Ophiuridae; genus Ophiura; species Ophiura sarsii. The sequence continues at coordinate 88,759,376 of CM069443.1, forward strand.
TCTCTATGAAATTAAGAGCCCCCTCCCCCAATTTTTAAAAACAAAATCTGAGAATACTTATGATGTGTCAGAGGTTGCTAGTAGGATGAACATTATTTATGTGATGCCGCTTGATCCTTAAAGGTCAACATTGAAATAGACCTCATTTTCAGAATATTTGATGCTTTGCAAAAATGTTGATTAAATAAAACATATACTACATAATTTGTTATCCTTTTTTTGATTTGTGCCTATATAGGAGGCAACCTGAAGAAAGTGATAGTACCCCTACTACAAAACCTACGTCAATTTTAAGGAAAGCTGAAGCAAGGGCATCTACAGATGAGAGGTCCCCAGAAGAATGGAGAAGGGTATGTCTGTAGCAAAGCACTTGTATCACAGTGACTTTGAATTAATGCAGCAACACTTTGAAGTTTTTTGAGATTGATATTGGAATTATTTGCTTTAATCAGATTTTGAACTGAACAAATAAATTGGGACAGCAAATTATACTGCATGAAGCACACACTATACAACCTGAAAGTGACTATGTTAATCATAATCACCTGCAATCTTGGGAAAAAGTCCTTGGAACGCTTAATACGTTTTAGGCATTATGTGCAGAATTTTCTTTCTGATCTTTAAATGAAGTTTATTTTGTTAAACTCTGAATAGGACATCTTAACCCTAACCCTACCATATACCACAAAATACCACGACTGCACAAGTTGGTACCACCCGGTGTGGAAGTTTTTCGATAAAAAAATGGACCCAGCTCATGTTGTACTTGGCGCAGTATACTGCGCCAAGTAGCCTTGACACCCGTGGTGTAGTGGGGGAATCGCAAGCCGCTGGTGCTGGAGGTCCGTGGTTCAAATCCGGTGGGGGGGGGGGGGGGGGGTTAAAGAAGCATTTTTTTTTTCCTTCAAGAAAATTTAAAGTTTGGTTTCCATAACCCTAACCCTACCATACCACAAAATACAGGGACTGCCCAAGTTGGCACCACCCGGCCCAAGGTTTTTTTCAATGGTTCAAATAAATTCTGAAAAGTGGGGGGGGGGGGGGGGGGGGGGGTAGAGTTAGGGTTAAACAACAATTTCCCTTCCCCACACCCCATTGATCAATGTTGGGACACCTTGAATAACTGCTGAAGATATTACAGTCCGGGATGTTAGTTTCCTGTTGTTAACGTCAAATGAGTAAGCATTCCAAGACGACTTTCCAATATTGTGGGTGATTTTTTTGCTGATAACAGTAAATAAATGCAGCTATTGATTACCTAGTATACTGTACTAGTCTCAGGGCTCCTCCACTTCGGATGGTTTTAATTATGATGTATAACAACCCAAATCCACTATTTGGGATATACCAATCCATAACACATGACCATAAACACCGGTTAATTTGGAGCAACATGTTTTTATCTTTTTTACGTATATGTATAAAGTGTCATTGAAAAGGGTTTTTTTAAATTCTAGTAATTGAAAACCAAAAAATATATGGCATTTTTACCCCAATGTTGTCCTCGATTTTGCAAAAAAATGTGGGGGTTGGGTAAATTGATGAAAAATCCTTGCAAAGGGGAATTTTACAAATTGAAGAATGATTATAGGTCAATAAATGAGTATGTATTGTTTCGAGAAAAATTAGACAAATCAATGCACGCGCGCTGATGTTGATGTGTGAATAAGGGCACGACTCGGAAGGGGGGAGTGCTATTGTGAGTATATCATCATTTGGGCAAGTGCATTGATTTTTCTAAATTTTCGAGAAACAAAAGCATACACATGTATTGACCTAATTCATACACGACACTTACAAATCAAAATTCACAATTTGAGCATAATTTTTGATCTATGTAAAAACGCATAAAAACATGTTAACAAGTTTGCTAACACCCGCAGTGAAAATCGGCTAACCCACGATTCCTGAACAATGAATCAAAACAAAGCGTGTGGTGCGTGCATTGAACGGCGCACACGCGGAGTGCATTAGACACTTTCTGATTGGTTCGACACTACTAAGAGTGTATGAATCACGGTTACCAACTATTGTGTTGATTTGGGGGCCGGGGACAAAAGGTGCATAATGGTTCCAGTTTCTTGGTTCCCTCACTCCTGAAAATTTGAGCAAAATCAATGTTGGTAATTTGCAAGTTGTGATAAACCTCTGAACTTTCAATCACAAAATATGTTTGATCACATGCATACGTACATGCATTTCATGATCACATGCATACGTACATGCATTTCATGATCACATGCATACGTACATGCATTTCATGATCACATGCATACGTACATGCATTTCATGATCACATGCATACGTACATGCATTTCATGATCACATGCATACGTACATGCATTTCATGATCACATGCATACGTACATGCATTTCATGATCACATGCATACGTACATGCATTTCATGATCACATGCATACGTACATGCATTTCATGATCACATGCATACGTACATGCATTTCATGATCACATGCATACGTACATGCATTTCATGATCACATGCATACGTACATGCATTTCATGATCACATGCATACGTACATGCATTTCATACCCATTGCACTTTTGTAAACCAAAGTATTTTCATGAAAATAAAAGTGTCAAAATAGATTCTCTAACAATTTTAGGCGCAACATGCAGAATTGTTTAATATTGGCTCAGTATGAAAACCGTTATACGTTTGACTTTTAAGCAGCACACATATTAATCAGTTTTCAGTCTGCTGAATTCACCTACTGTAAAAGTGCACATTTTCGTGCTACATATATTTTCGCACTTTTCGTACTCAAAATCAGCAACCGCAAAAATATAATAAAGCATAAATGTATTTCATTTGCGTATAGGTCTATATATGTGATGAAGCTACAAGTCATGAATTTAAAAACATGCAAAACAGTTACAAATTTGCAAAGCGCGAACAATTGATCAGGCGAAAATGAGCGGCACTTTACAGTATATCCTTTGTGTTGCCTGATGCATGGTGTGTGTTTGCTGTGTCTATCACCAGATGTATGAGAGAGAACATCGTGAAAACAGACGTCTTCAGAGGAGGTTGGCAGATCAAGAGAAATCCGTCGCAAGTTTGAAGGATGAACTCTATCTGATCACAGAAGTAATTATATCAAATTTAATTTGGTCAATATTAACATTGTAGGAGATGGGTTTTTGAATTTCCGGTTGTGTCAAAATGCCCTTTTGCAGTCAGTCTGGAATAAACAACAGAAATACCGCTTAAAAACAATCTTGACTGGTAAAATCCCCTATTATTGTCTTACACATAATCAATACAGCACTGAGGCATCAAATGCATGGATAGTTTCGTAATTCCAGAACTAATTTGCCCAACCGGGAAAGGTTGCTTTTACACATGGACACTACTCCCCCCCCCCTAAACAGAAGACAAATCAACAACTAAGAAGACAAATCTAAGCAATCTAAAGGAGGGTGTTACCAAGGTAACACTGTACCGGGCTTCTGTATAAAGTCTCTATTTCTGTAATTGTTGATGTGTTTTGATATAGAAATCTATCCTGAAGACAAGTGTGGAAAATGACAAATTATAAATGGTAATTTTAAAAAAAACACCATAAATTGCAAATACATACAAAATAGGATAAACATGGTGGTTCATAGGAATTTCATTGTTTTATTTAATGTTTTTCCTTTAAACCTGGGCTGAAGTAGGACTGATGAATAGATTGGTAAGTTGATCTTTGGTCTATTCCAATCACATTTATAACGTGATATAGTTCATTATAAATGGAATTTTGATTTGGAATGAAGTATTTATCAGGGAAAATCCTTTTTCCAGATCTGAGAAATTGTATCATATTTCTTTTGCTTATAGGAACTAGAAATGGTAGAAGATGAATTAGATAGCGCAAAGGAAGAAAATAGACAATTAGCAAAGTCAATAAGAGATGACAGCTAGCTCAAGTGTTTCTATTAGTTATATCCTATAGCCATAATGCAGGTAAGTTTGTGTCGATTAGATTGTATTATAATTGCTATTTATAATAAAGGTATAAATAGTTGTGATGGGGTCACCAGTTGTACAAGTTTGCAACTATCCAGCTTTGATCAGGGCTTCTACAGGACAAACATTAATTACTAGGCGGTCACCCGGGGTTTGGCGGTTCTCGGGTTTGGCGGTCACCCGAGTTTGCCGGTTCTCGGGTTTGGTGGTTTGTAGAATGCATGCATAAAGCCCGAACGGACAAAATTTGAAAATTCGACCCTTAGACGACCTTTGACCCCAGACGACCCAAGAAAAGCAAAGCCGTTTTATTTTTTCCACGCTTGACTCGTATTCGGGCTTCCCGTCACCGAGTTTAAGCCCGATCGGACAAACTTTGAAAATTCGACCCCTAGACGACCTTTGACCCGGAAGACCCGACAAACGCTAACCAGTTTTATTTTTGCCACGCTCGCCTCGCATCGAGCATTGTGATCACCGAGTTTAAGCACGATCCGACCAACTTCAAAAAGTTGACCCCTAGATGACCTTTGACCTCGTATGCCCTAGCGAATGCGAACTTGCTCTTGCGGGGACCGAACAAACAGATCACCGAGTTTCTCATCACCGAGTTTAAGCTCGATTGGACAAACTTTTAAAAATTCGACCCCTAGATGACCTTTGACCCCGGACGACCCAAGAAAAGCAAAGGCGTTTTATTTTTTCCACGCTCGACTCGTACTCGGGCTTCCCGTCACCGAGTTTAAGCCCGATCGGACAAACTTTGAAAATTTGACCCCGGAAGACCCGACAAACGCCAACCCGTTTTATTTTTGCCACGCTCGCCTCGCATCGAGCATTGCGATCACCGAGTTTAAGCACGATCCGACCAACTTCAAAAAGTTGACCCCTAGATGACCTTTGACCTCGTACGCTCTAGCGAATGCAAACTCGTTCTTGCGGGGACCGAGACTGCACCCACCCACCGAGTTTGAACGCCGCCCGACCCCGGGAAGGCGACGAAAAAGCGCGCACAGACAGACAAACAGACAGACAGAGAGTAGCGTATTATAATATAGATAAGCAAAACATAATACACTGCCCCTTGTCTATCATTTGGGCTGCCTGCCCCTTGTCTATCATTTGGGCTGCCTGCCCCTTGTTGACTAAGGAATTGGTGGTTTTGAAGGTAGCCGTTCAAATGGACTTCCCTTATCCACTGAAAAGAGTTGATGGTGCTGACAAGAGCTTTTTGAATAGGTAATTGCTGTGGCCTTCTAAGAATGTTGGCTCCAAAATTACCTTTTCATTCACTCCATAGAACAGTTTATTTGAGATACTTTTAAGAGATTTAGTTAGCAGGCTAATTGTTGGTCTTTGAGTCTTTGCTCTAGCTTTGGCATTTCAGTAATACCTGTGTATCAGACAGCCTCGTCACTGCATCTGCTATATTCTGTATCTTTTCTTTGTGCTTTTTTATCAAATTCATTGAATGTTCACTTCAGATTGTAGATTGTCCATTTGTTTGTCATCCAAAGGTAACATGATAAGCATTGGATAGTATGCTATTTCATACTCTATGTGCAGTACTCACATTATGCTCTTGGGTGAACTTGTAATTTTTCTCTCAGAGGCGTAGGGTTTTGAATCCTTTGTGAAGGCCCACCTGTCATCATGATTTGGTTGTCAAAATCCTTGCCACCTCTAAGGCTGTTTTGCTCTGGTTGCATTTATCTTTTTCATGATATTTCATAGACATTTGTGGGATAGGTGGTCCAAAGAAATTATATGCGACCGGCCATGATGAAATCCGGGTTGGCAAAAGATAGTTTCTTTTCACAATTCTGTTGACTTGCTTGTGAACAAACTGGTATTGATTAATTTACATTGATTGGCCTGCTGTCATTTCTTGATTTTAAACTATGTTTTCTCCATATATGACAAATTGTTGTATTTTGAGAAACCTGCTCGTCAAAAATGGTCCCCGTTTTGTCCTAAATTGTGCGTAACACCTCTTTGAAATAAAACATGAACACGATACCTCTATTTTTAAGCTACAATTTTGGGGAAAAGTCTTTGAACACGTTAAACATTTCTCAGACATTTAGTGCAGATATTTTTCTGATCTTTTAAATGTCGTTAATTTTGTTAAGAGCTGAAGACGACATATTTTAAGATGTCCTTTTTAGCTCTTAACAAAATTGTATTTTAAAAACTATAATTTTCCCTTCCCCATCAATAACATTGCGCAGGGAAGTTTTCTGCCATTAACGAGTGTTTCAAGACTTTTTCCAGGCTTGTAGGTTTTGGGCCAAAGGTTAATCAGTACTTCTGGGATCAACAGACATCATTCATTGCATTTTATTTGATTTTAATACCTTGAATTGTCAAAACAACTGTTTTTACATGGTAAACGTATCCATTGTCTAGAGCCTACGGCATAAACATGCTTAAAAAGACTCTATTCATGTATGATTTTACATGTAATAAAGCCTTGTACCGTAAAACGGGGTGAATAGGGACATGGGGGTGAATAGGGACAAAAATGGGAACAGTTTTTTAAATGTCACCCGGCCAGTTTGTGTACCGTAAAATGGGGTGAATAGGGACATGGGGCCCCATGTCTCTATTCACCCTGTTTTATGGTACACAAACTGGCCGGGTGACATTTAAAAAACTGTTCCCATTTTTGTCCCTAGTCTGAATGCGTTGCTAGTTGAACTTCAGGGAATGGGACAATATAGATGGCATTATCACATCATGGACAATTGTGATGTGATCAAGCGAAATGAGTTACATGTCGGCAGTTTAAATTTTGATATTTGTCCATCATTTAAAAGCAGGTGAACAATGCTGCAGTATGGTCCAAACCCCACTAAAATCAAACTTCTAGTTTTTAAGTTACAAACAGTTTACCAACTGAGAAAACAAAGTGGTTACATAAGAATTTGTCACTTCTCCCGACAAATGACTCAATCCGCTTGGTGATCGCGTCACATTTTCCTTACAATGATATTATTGAGTGAGTCTTTGTTTTGACATTGTAGCTATTTCATATCTGAAGATGTGTTTAGAGTAACTTGTTCTTCATACGTACACCACAAATAGAACATCAGATTGCAAAAATAATACAACAGAGGTTATTTATATGGTTGTATTATGGACATGTTACAGTCAGGGCTGGACTTAAGCACCTGCCCACCCGCCCATGGCGGGTAAATTTGGCGTTGGGCGGGTAAAATTACCCGTCTGACTGGCGGGTACATTTTGTCAAACTATCAAAGTGAAGATTCCTCAATTCTACTTACTCGTTCAGATTATAAAAAGCACTGTAAAATGCCTGATTGATATTTTAAAAGAAAATAAATAATAGGAAATCCCCACGTTTGTTTTGCGAACTGTATTTTTTGAAAAAATCAACCCACAAATTGCACCATTTGGTGCACATTGTTGACGCTTTGAGGCAGTAGGGACACGCTAGAATAAGCTTCAAAGTTTAGCTGAAATTGGTGCGCAAAACAAAATTGATCACAAAACAAGTTAGGATCATTTCAAACAAATTGTCCATAATAAATGATCCAAGAACTAGCATATCACATCATACGCTGAATATCCATCTGTTGTACAACATGCAAGTAAAGATTCCGCGAACGAAATAGTGAGACAATCAACTCTACTTGTAATTGCAAGGATCTCTCCCTTCATGCTCAGCGTTCACCGTTTAAATCATGCAAATTCACGCTCATAGTTTACATAATTAGTTTACATTTAACATTGGAGGAAGGGAATTCCCCGAACATCACACATGCGGTAAAAATCTCATGATTCATTTCTGTACTTGCTGGAACCCAACCCTAATCTCTTTTATGTAGGGGACCATGCACAGCAGCAGCGAAGCAATGTAACACTTGGGATCTATAATTAAATTTTTTTCTTCTTCAACAAACGAAAATTAATTTTGTACTTTTTCGTGTGCGTTGTAGCATATTTTTGGCCCACATTTTTGCATGTTTGGTAAGTCTTCTTACACGAATCCACATGGATTCGCGTAAATGGTATTTTACGCGAATCAATATGCAGATTCGCGTCGACATCCTGAGCCTGAATGATAATAATTTATAGTGATGATAGTGATGAGGAACGATATGAATTATGATAATGAAACATACCAACCTGAGTAATCGAGAAACAAATTTGGGCAGGTAGCTTCAAAAAGTTGACAACCCGACAAGAAATTGGCTGTACCAAAAAAGCTTAAGATCCAGCCCTGGATACATGCAGTAATAGGGTCATTTATTTGTAGCAGTTACTGTAAGTACTGATTCTCACTTTTTGTACAAATTACCTGATGATAACAAAGTCTCTTTGATATTTTATCTTTATTCTTCAGGTTAATAAAATCAGAAATATGCTGATATTTGAAATCTTCCATTACATCAAGAATCTCTCCAATCTACACTACTGTGACTACTGGAATGATACTGTTTACAAAGGGGCATTGAGAGATACGTATGGGAGTGCTCCCTCAATTATCCTGGAAATCCGGTTTTTTTGCATCAGAGTAATACTTATAGGCATATACTAACTGCCATCTGAAACAGTTTACCAACATTCGTCGTTAATCATATAAAATTTCATGATTTTCTTAGTTTCGATGTGATCATATCGAAACTAGGTGCTGAATTTGGAAGTTATGCTATAGTTTTACTCGCGGACTTTCGCTGCAAATCTCAACCCGGAATTGCTGTTATTTGTTTATTTGGCATGAAGGCGATGTCGGAATTGTATGACATTTTGGATTTGGGCTATGTTGATGATTATCTTTACGTTATTTGCTCATTTAGTATATCGATACATCTCTCAATGCTAATGCCTTTAAGGAAGCTGACATCATTCAACTAGGTTTCATGATCAATCCACATTTATTGTATGATTTACCTCACTTGGGCAGCATCAGGGTTCATCTATATCGTTGCTGTTCTGCATACCGGTACATGTGCCATTTTGGGCAAAATTAGTTTAAGTTACATTCATAATCTACGAATAAAACTCTATATTCTCCAAAAAAAATCGAGACAAAAAGGTAATTAATGAATGAGATACAGCACTTTGAATCTGATATGCCATGGTTTTTACATACTACCGGCATGAAAACCTCATGTTGTGTTCTGGCATACCGGCATATCATTATATTCCACGGCGGCCAATGTTCTCTGACAATGATAGTGACATTTGATGTCAATTAATGCTCTCCAATGAGTCTTCAAACTAAAAATGTTCAAACACAATTTTCTCAAGACATTGTTTTTGGTGATGTGCCGGTATGTCAGAACAGTGACAATGTGTCACCCATGACACCCCCATCTATAGAGATTACAAACTATTGCAATCTGGAATAAGACACATACAACAAGGTTTGTTTGCAGTTCACAAACAATCTAAACTCCTCAAAAATAGTTCAGAAATTTATTTCAATTGCCAATTTTCTGATATTTTCTGATTCATATTGTGTTTCATATCAAGTGAAAAGTTGATGTGTTCCATCACTTTACACGGATACCTCGATCATTCAAAGCAATCACTTGTTTCAGGGAGCACCAAATCAGTGCACAATTTGTGTAATCCTGTAATAGTTCCAAGCAAACGCATGAAGACTAAACTTGAAAATGTGAGGTTATCTGGTAATTTTATTCTCCAGGGATGTTTTTTTTAGTTTTTAAATGAACGAATGGAACCTCCGTTGCACCACCCAGAATGATAAAATACAAATTGCTGATTTATCGACCTAATAGTATGACAAATTATTGTTACAAATTTGGTATCATTGTAAAGATGAATAGACCAGCTTTCCATTTAAGTACATATGAACATATGAAGAGGTATTTTGCAAAAGGGCCTACATCCACTTTGGCTCTTATTGAGAAAAAGTCAAAAAACTGTTTCTAAATATTCAAGTTGAGCAATTGAAAAACTGAATGGATTATGAAAGAGGTACAGTACATACTAATTGAAATTAAAATAAATTTTAAATGTGCTAGTTTTAATTTTTTTTTAAATCATGTTTACATTTTTTGAAAATTTGGATGTAGGCCCTTTTGCAACAAAACTCCATCTGTTTGTACATAAAGAAAAAATACCACACACAAAAAATCATTTATTTTAATCATTTCAAATAAATAAGTTTGATATTGAAATGTATAGGTCACAATCATATGTTTCAAGGAAATAAAGTCATTTTTTTCAAAAATACCTACATCTCATTAAAAACAGCCATTGAAGTTGTTGTTTTGTTGCAAAAGGGCCTGTATCCCGATTTAATTCTGGATACAGGCCCTTTTGCAACAAAACAACAATTTCAATGGCTGTTTGCAATGAGATGTAGGTATTTTTGAAAAAAATGACTTTGTTTCCTTGAAACATATGATTTTTCCCTATACATTTCTATATCAAACTCATTTTTTGAAAAAATGCACCATAGCCCTTTTGCAAAATACCTCTTCATATAACGAAATGTACGAATGATAGGTGATTGAACAAAAATCTGAACCTTTTTAAGGGGTTTATATTTCTTTCTTAGATTTTTTTAAGTATAGAATCCTGGGATTGCATTGGTAGTATATGATACACTGTAATCAATTAAGTTTTAAAAGCAATTTTATAAGGGTGTTTTCTTAAATTATAATGTAGACATGTTTGCGATGCACAAACTAAAAATTATTGTATTCAGAATGCAGTTTTCACAGCACCTTAAATATAATATAATATAGTTTTTATCTTGAAATAAAAAATGTTATAACACCTGTTGTAAAAGTAGCCTTATGCATATGACATGAATTGATTATGATACCGAGAGATAAATACACTGTTTGATGGCTGCTTAACACTTTCCACGCGGCTATTGATTTTACAATATACAAAACAGATTTTTCAGAAACCTTTCCTAAATTTCAAGGCCTATATCATGGATTACTGAACCAATACTATAGGCATGTTTGTACTTATTTTCAATTCATTTCTCATGGTGATTCCAAATATGGTAATGAAATTCAATAATTTTTACATTTTTTAAACATTTTGTAAAACTTTGGAATGTCGTCTGCAGACGCCTGCCGCGTGGAAGGTGTTAAAAGAATGGGTTTTATCTCAAATGTTTGCTGCATACAAATCTACGGTATTTAACCCCAACTGCTGTTTGGGGATAGTTTATTATGTAAAATAGCTTGCTTTCTTCAATGCAAAATATTGCAATTCTTTTTGTACCATTCAAAAATGATCAAGATCTATTTGACATTGAATAGTTGAATAAATTGGTTTGTTAATCGGCTGTTGTAATGAAGTATAAGAAACATATTTTATAGTCAATATTGTAGATATATAAAGTTTGATAAGATATTTTAACATCATTAGTGGTTCATGTTTATCAAGAAAAAACAATTAGTTTTGAGCCTGATAATTACATTTTGGAGAGATTTGCACATTGAAGACATCTGTTACCAAAAAGGTTCATAAGGATCGTTGATTATAATCTGATATGGAATGTTCATTTTACTGATCCAATGTAAAAGGTACTCGCATCTGAAGACATCTGTGTTTATAGTAAATTGTAAATAATGAATATTTTATTCACATAATGTGATTGCTTTTCCCCTTATGTTAATTGTCAAAATTGTAGAAGTTTCTTGTGCATATGTGCCAATAATTGTTTACATATTTTGGGGATGTTTTACAGTCATTTTCATGGTAAAAAGAAAACAAAAAGCCTGACTGATCGTCGCATTATGCAGAAATATCACGTTGTGACAATAATGTTTAAGCTTATGTAGAATGATGAAGGCCAATAATTATTCTCTATACACTGGTTCATGCTAAGGATGTTGTGGATCTGACTGGATCTTAGCATGAGTGGTTTGCACTGGTTCATGCTAAGGTATGTTGTGGATCTGACTGGATCTTAGCATGAGTGGTTTACACTGGTTCATGCTAAGGATGTTGTGGATCTGACTGGATCTTAGTATGAATTGTTTAGACTGGTTCATGCTAAGGTATGTTGTGGATCTGACTGGATCTTAGTATGAATTGTTTAGACTGGTTCATGGTAAGGTATGTTGTGGATCTGACTGGATCTTAGTATGAATTGTTTAGACTGGTTCATGCTAAGGTATGTTGTGGATCTGACTGGATCTTAGTATGAATTGTTTAGACTGGTTCATGGTAAGGTATGTTGTGGATCTGACTGGATCTTGAATAGCATGAGTGGTTAACACTGGTTCATGCTAAGTTATGTTGTGGATCTGACTGGATCTTAGCATGAGTGGTTAACACTGGTTCATGCTAAGGTATGTTGTGGATCTGACTGGATCTTGAATAGCATGAGTGGTTTACACTGGTTCATGCTAAGGTATGTTGCGGATCTGACTGGATCTTGAATAGCATGAGTGGTTTACACTGGTTCATGCTAAGGTATGTTGTGGATCTGACTGGATCTTAGTATGAATTGTTTAGACTGGTTCATGCTAAAGGTATGTTGTGGATCTGACTGGATCTTAGCATGAGTGGTTTACACAGGTTCATGCTAAGGTATGTTGTGGATCTGACTGGATCTTAGTATGAATTGTTTAGACTGGTTCATGCTAAGGTATGTTGTGGATCTGACTGGATCTTAGTATGAATTGTTTAGACTGGTTCATGGTAAGGTATGTTGTGGATCTGACTGGATCTTAGTATGAATTGTTTAGACTGGTTCATGCTAAGGTATGTTGTGGATCTGACTGGATCTTGAATAGCATGAGTGGTTTACACTGGTTCATGCTAAGGATGTTGTGGACCTGACTGGAACCGCAAGTCGCCCGTAGGTGCACTTGTCAGTGGTTGAAATATATGTTGGATGTTATGGTTTTTGTTCACTGCTATTATATCTCATTGCCCGTTGCAACACCCTGATCATATCTAATGCCATTTCTCAACGTCTTCAGTCACTCTCTATTTCTCCAAAATTCAACACTTCAAGTACATGCTACTCGCCTAAAATTCTGAGCAATGATCGTCTTTTTTAAAGACTCTTCTTGGGTTTTTTATTTTAGGAGACCAGCGTTAAAACATTGCTAGGCTTTCAATTTTAAGCCCAATTAAGAGTTATAGTGAAAAGAGTCATGGGATTGATACCACAATTACTCATGTGTGCTGCCCTCTATTGTCAAGGCAGGTCTATATTAATATCATGCATACTCATAACAGAGGGCGCTATCTCATAATCCAATGAACTGATCATTACTATCTATAGAAAAGAACCCAAAAAAGTGAGCAATGATTACCTCCAATTGAGGGACTTAACAGGGTGGTCCCAACAAAGGGGTACACTTTTTCACATGCAGATTTCTCAAAACACAGAGGACATCATACTATTATCAGCCCTGTAAGACATGAGACCTACATTTCAATATGAAACGTATTTTCCAGGTTACCTTTCTGGCTAACTTCAACCAGTTTAAACTTAATCTGCACTTATTTTGAATATTTTGTATCAATATTTGTAAATACATTAAATCAACATAGATTTGATTTACACAAACTGCACTATGCAATTTTGCAATAGTTTAATAAGAAAAAAATCATCACTGTGACAAATGTTATTCAATATAAATGTTTTTTTATACTATTGCTGTAATTGTATTCATTTTATTGCTATAATTGTATTCATTTATTGCAATAATTCATGTAATGTGTAATGATGTATTAATAAAAGCACTTTCTGAGATGTCAACATAGCATTGTTGTCCCTTGATATGTTTATTATGTACTTTAAACCCTAACCTACTGTAGTACTACGATTCACTACGGCAATAACCTACCGTAGTACTACGATTCACTACGGCAATAACCTACTGTAGTACTACAATTCACTACGGCAATAACCTACAGTAGCACTACGATTCACTACGGCAATAACCTACCGTAGTACTACGATTCACTACGGTAATAACCTACCGTAGTACTATGATTCACTACGGCAATAACCTACCGTAGAACTACGATTCACTACGGCAATAACCTATCGTAGTACTACGATTCACTACGGCAATAACCTACCGTAGCACTACGATTCCCTACGGCAATAACCCTACCGTAGTACTACGATTCACTACGGCAATAACCTATCGTAGTACTACGATTCACTACGGCAATAACCTACCGTAGTACTACGATTCACTACGGCAATAACCTACCGTAGTACTACGATTCACTACGGCAATAACCTACCGTAGTACTACGATTCACTACGGCAATAACCTACTGTAGCACTATGATTCACTACGGCAATAACCTACCATAGTACTACAATTCACTACGGCAATAACCTACCGTAGCACTATGATTCACTACGGCAATAACCTACCGTAGTACTACGATTCACTACAGCAATAACCTACCGTAGTACTACGATTCACTACGGCAATAACCTACTGTAGCACTACAGCAATAACATACCGTAGTACTACGATTCACTACGGCAATAACCTACCGTAGTACTACGATTCACTATGGCAAAAACAATGTCCACGCACATGCTACAGCATTCGATGACATCATCAACCAAGCTGATATGTGTGTATGAAATCGCTGCCTGTCCTATAGCATTGGCAGGTTGGCCGAGTGGTTAGGGCGGCGGCTCTGTGATTGGAGGGGAGTTCCTTTAGTATACCCTACCACTGCATGTTTTCAATGGGGGCTTTTAAAGAACGACCCATACACTTACACAGTGATGTCTACAAATGGTAGGGTATTCTAAACTTACCCATCCAGTCGGATCCCGGGGGTTTCATGGCAATTATTTGGGTAAATAATTCATACTTTGTCCCCCTCCCCCGGTTTCCACACAAAAACATAGCCTGGCTGGTTAGGGCTAAAACACACACTTTTCAGTGCTTGTTAACCCTAACCTACCGTTGCATTACGATTCACTACGGGGAAAACAATGTCCATGCACATGCTACAGCATTAAATTTGATGACATCATCAACCAAGCTGATATGTGTGTACAAAATCGCTGCCCGGGCTACTGTTGGCAGGTTGGCCGAGTGGTTAGGGTGGCGACACAGTGATCGGAGGGTCCGGGGTCGAATCCCGGGGGTTTTGTGGCAATTATTTGGGTAGAAGAAAATTCATACTTCGTCCCCCTCCCCCGGTTTCCACACAAAAACTTAGCCTGGCTGGTTGGCAAATAGGAACAGTGCTATGGCCAAAAAATTAAATACATGGTCTAAGCACCTTTTGGCTAAGTAAAAGGCTATGTGCTGTGCTATTTTCTTTCTTTTTTACAAAAATAGTTTAGTATCGCAGAAAAAAACTAGTTAAAAAACATCTCTGCACTAAATCTCATTTTAAAAGCAAGCAGCGCGGGTTGCTGAGACAAAGTATTACTTATCTCGGGCGTGGTTTTGTGAATCAGGGGAGACAAATGGGTCAAATTTGAGGGGAAAATCAGTCTCTGCATGCGCCGGGGATCAAAACTGGGGCTAATGTCTGATGCTCTACCGACTACCATGGTATAAGATTGACCAGGCGATCGGGCGGTACACGATTGTAGCACTGTCAGGTTTTATAGTGTCTAGGAGCATTAGGGTTAAAGACCGGGTTAGTAGTGTCTAGGAGCATTAGGTTTAAAGACCGGGTTTGTAGTTAGGAGCATTAGGGTTAAAGACCGAGTTTGTAGTTTCTAGGAGCATTACGGTTAAAGACCAGGTTAGTAGTGTCTAGGAGCATTAGGTTAAAGACCGGGTTTGTAGTGTCTAGGAGCATTACGGTTAAAGACCGGGTTAGTAGTGTCTAGGAGCATTAGGTTAAAGACCGGGTTTGTAGTGTCTAGGAGCATTAGGTTAAAGACCGGATTTGTAGTGTCTAGGAGCATTGGGGTTAAAAAATACCGGGTTTGTTGTGCCTAGGAGCATTGAGTTAAAGACCGGGTTTGTAGTGTCTAGGAGTTTGTAGTGTCTAGGAGCATTGGGGTTAAAAAATACCGGGTTTGTTGTGCCTAGGAGCATTGAGTTAAAGACCGGGTTTGTAGTGTCTAGGAGCATTAGGGTTAAAGACTGGGTTTGTAGTTTCTAGGAGCATTAGGGTTAAAGACCAGGTTTGTAGTGTCTAGGAGCATTATGGTTAAAGACCGGGTTTGTAATGTCTAGGAGCATTAGGGTTAAAGTCCGGATTTGTAGTGTCTAGGAGCATTGGGTTAAAGACCGGTTAGTAGTGTTTAGGAGCATTAGGTTAAAGACCAGGTTTGTAGTGTCTAGGAGCATTGGGTTAAAGACCGGGTTTGTAGTGTCTAGGAACATTAGGTTAAAGACCGGTTAGTAGTGTTTAGGAGCATTAGGTTAAAGACCAGGTTTGTAGTGTTTAGGAGCATTGGGTTAAAGACCGGGTTTATAGTGTCTAGGAGCATTGGGTTAAAGACCGGGTTTATAGTGTCTAGAAGCATTGGGGTTAAAGACCGGTTAGTAGTGTCGAGGAGCATTGGGGTTAAAGACCGGTTAGTAGTGTCTAGGAGCATTAGGTTAAATACCAGGTTTGTAGTGTCTAGGAGCATTGGGTTAAAGACCAGGTTTGTAGTGTCTAGGAGCATTGGGTTAAAGACCGGGTTAGTAGTGTCTAGGAGCATTAGGTTAAAGACCGGGTTTGTAGTTTCTAGGAGCCTTGGGGTTAAAAAATACCGGGTTTGTTGTGCCTAGGAGCATTGAGTTAAAGACCGGGTGTGTAATGTCTAGGAGCATTAGGGTTAAAGTCCGGATTTGTAGTGTCTAGGAGTATTGGGTTAAAGACCTGTTAGTAGTGTTTAGGAGCATTAGGTTAAAGACCAGGTTTGTAGTGTCTAGGAGCATTGGGTTAAAGACCGGGTTTATAGTGTCTAGGAGCATTGGGTTAAAGACCGGGTTTATAGTGTCTAGAAGCATTGGGGTTAAAGACCGGTTAGTAGTGTCGAGGAGCATTGGGGTTAAACACCGGTTAGTAGTGTCTAGGAGCATTAGGTTAAAGACCAGGTTTGTAGTGTCTAGGAGCATTGGGTTAAAGACCGGGTTAGTAGTGTCTAGGAGCATTAGGTTAAAGACCGGGTTTGTAGTTTCTAGGAGCATTGGGGTTAAAAAATACCGGGTTTGTTGTGCCTAGGAGCATTGAGTTAAAGACCGGGTGTGTAGTGTCTAGGAGCATTAGGGTTAAAGACCGGGTTAGTAGTGTCTAGGAGCATTAGGGTTAAATACCGGGTTTGTAGTGTCTAGGAGCATTAGGGTTAAAGACCGGGTTTGTAGTTTCTAGGAGCATTAGGGTTAAAGACCGGATTTGTAGTGTCTAGGAGCATTACGGTTAAAGACCGGGTTTGTAGTGTCTAGGAGCATTGGGGTTAAAAAATACCGGGTTTGTTGTGCCTAGGAGCATTGAGTTAAAAACCGGGTGTATAGTGTCTAGGAGCATTAGGGTTAAAGACCGGGTTGAAGTGTCTGGGAGCATTACGGTTAAAAACCAGGTTTGTAGTTTCTAAGAGCATTAGGTTAAAGACCAGGTTTGTAGTGTCTAGGAGCATTGGAGTTAAAAAATACATGGGTTTGTTGTGCCTAGGAGCATTGAGTTAAAGACCGGGTGTGTAGTGTCTAGGAGCATTAGGGTTAAACACCGGGTTGAAGTGTCTGGGAGCATTAGCTTTAAAGACCGGGTTTGGGGTATTAGGGTAAAAGATTGGGTTTGTAGTGTCTAGAAGCATTAGGTTTAAAGACCAGGTTTGTAGTGATAAGGGGCATTAGGGTTACAGACCGGGTTTGTTGTGTCTAGGAGCATTAGGGTTAAAGACCGGGTTTGTAGTTTCTAGGAGCATTAGGGTTAAAGACCGGTTAGTAGTGTCTGGGAGCATTGGGTTAAAAACCGTGTTTATAGTGTCTAGGAGCATTGGGTTAAAGACCGGGTTTATAGTTTCTAGGAGCATTGGGTTAAAGACCGGGTTTGTAGTTTCTAGGAGCATTAGGTTAAAGGCCAGGTGTGTAGTGTCTAGGAGCATTATGGTTAAAGACCGGGTTTGTAGTGTCTAGGAGCATTGGGTTAAAGACCGGGTTTGTAATGTCTAGGAGCATTAGGGTTAAAGTCCGGATTTGTAGTGTCTAGGAGCATTGGGTTAAAGACCGGTTAGTAGTGTCTAGGAGCATTAGGTTAAAAACCAGGTTTGTAGTGTCTAGGAGCATTGGGTTAAAGTCCGGGTGTGTAGTGTCTAGGAGCATTAGGGTTAAAGACCGGGTTTGTAGTGTCTAGGAGCATTACGGTTAAAGACCAGGTTAGTAGTTTCTAGGAGCATTAGGGTTAAAGACCGGGTTTGTAGTGTCTAGGAGCATTAAGTTTAAGACCGGGTTTGTAGTGTCTAGGAACATTAGGGTTAAAGACCGGTTAGTAGTGTCTAGGAGCATTGGGTTAAAGACCGGGTTTATAGTGTCTAGGAGCATTAGGTCAAAGACCGGGTTTGTAGTGTCTAGGAACATTAGGGTTAAAGACCGGTTAGTAGTGTCTAGGAGCATTGGGTTAAAGACCGGGTTTATAGTGTCTAGAAGCATTAGGTCAAAGACCGGGTTTGTAGTGTCTAGGAACATTAGGGTTAAAGACCGGTTAGTAGTGTCTAGGAGCATTGGGTTAAAGACCGGGTTTATAGTGTCTAGGAGCATTGGGTTAAAGACCGGGTTTGTAGTTTATAGGAGCATTAGGGTTAAAGACCGGTTAGTAGTGTCTAGGAGCATTAGGTTAAAGGCCAGGTTTGTAGTGTCTAGGAGCATTAGGGTTAAAGACCGGGTTTGTAGTGTCTAGGAGCATTGTGTTAAAGACCAGGTTTGTAATGTCTAGGAGCATTAGGGTTAAAGTCCGGATTTGTAGTGTCTAGGAGCATTGGGTTAAAGACCGGTTAGTAGTGTCTAGGAGCATTAGGTTAAAAACCAGGTTTGTAGTGTCTAGGAGCATTGGGTTAAAGTCCGGGTGTGTAGTGTCTAGGAGCATTAGGGTTAAAGTCCGGATTTGTAGTGTCTAGGAGCATTGGGTTAAAGACCGGTTAGTAGTGTCTAGGAGCATTAGGGTTAAAGACCAGGTTTGTAGTGTCTAGGAGCATTGGGTTAAAGACCGGGTTTGTAGTGTCTAGGAGCATTGTGTTAAAGACCGGGTTTATAGTGTCTAGGAGCATTGGGTTAAAGACCGGGTTTATAGTGTCTAGGAGCATTAGGTTAAAGACCGGGTTTATAGTGTCTAGGAGCATTGGGTTAAAGACCGGTTAGTAGTGTCTAGAAGCATTAGGTTAAAGACCAGGTTTGTAGTGTCTAGAAGCATTGGGTTAAAGACCGGGTTTGTAGTGTCTAGTAGCATTACGGTTAAAGACCGGGTTAGTAGTGTCTAGGAGCATTAGGGTTAAAGACCGGGTTTGTAGTGTCTAGGAGCATTAGGGTTAAAGACCGGGTTTGTAGTGTCTAGGAGCATTGGGTTAAAGACCGGTTAGTAGTGTCTAGAAGCATTAGGTTAAAGACCAGGTTTGTAGTGTCTAGAAGCATTGGGTTAAAGACCGGGTTTGTAGTGTCTAGTAGCATTACGGTTAAAGACCGGGTTAGTAGTGTCTAGGAGCATTAGGGTTAAAGACCGGGTTTGTAGTGTCTAGGAGCATTAGGGTTAATGACCGGGTTTGTAGTTTCTAGGAGCATTAGGTTTAAAGACCGGATTTGTAGTGTCTAGGAGCATTACGGTTAAAGACCGGGTTAGTAGTGTCTAGGAGCATTGGGTTAAAGACCGGGTGTCTAGAAGCATTAGGTTTAAAGACCAGGTTTGTAGTGATAAGGAGCATTAGGGTTAAAGACCGGATTTGTAGTGTCTAGGAGCATTGGGTTAAAGACCGGTTAGTAGTGTCTAGGAGCATTAGGTTAAAGACCAGGTTTGTAGTGTCTAGAAGCATTGGGTTAAAGACCGGGTTTGTAGTGTCTAGGAGCATTACGGTTAAAGACCGGGTAGTGTCTAGGAGCATTAGGTTTAAAGACTGGGTTTGGAGTTTCTAAAAAATACCGGGTTTGTTGTGCCTAGGAGCATTGAGTTAAAGACCGGGTGTGTAGTGTCTAGGAGCATTAGGGTTAAAGACCGGGTTTGTAGTGTCTAGGAGCATTGGGTTAAAGACCGGATTTGTCGTGTCTAGGAGCATTACGGTTAAAGACCGGGTTAGTAGTGTCTAGGAGCATTAGGGTTAAAGACCGGGTTTGTAGTGTCTAGGAGCATTACGGTTAAAGACCGGGTTAGTAGTGTCTAGGAGCATTAGGGTTAAAGACCGGGTTTGTAGTGTCTAGGAGCATTAGGGTTAAAGACCGGATTTGTAGTGTCTAGGAGCATTACGGTTAAAGACCGGGTTAGTAGTGTCTAGGAGCATTAGGGTTAAAGACCGGATTTGTAGTGTCTAAGAGCATTAGGGTTAAAGACCGGGTTTGTAGTGTCTAGGAGCATTACGGTCAAAGACCGGGTTAGTAGTGTCTAGGAGCATTAGGTTAAAGACCGGGTTTGTAGTGTCTAGAAGCATTGGAGTTAAAAAATACCTGGGTTTGTTGTGCCTAGGAGCATTGAGTTAAAGACCGGGTGTGTAGTGTCTAGGAGCATTCGGGTTAAACACCGGGTTGAAGTGTCTGGGAGCATTAGCTTTAAAGACCGGGTTTGGGGTATTAGGGTAAAAGATCGGGTTTGTAGTGTCTAGAAGCATTAGGTTTAAAGACCAGGTTTGTAGTGATAAGGGGCATTAGGGTTACAGACCGGGTTTGTTGTGTCTAGGAGCATTAGGGTTAAAGACCGGGTTTGTAGTGTCTAGGAACATTAGGGTTAAAGACCAGGTTTGTAGTGATAAGGAGCATTGGGTTAAAGATCGGGTTTATAGTGTCTAGAAGCATTAGGTCAAAGACCGGGTTTGTAGTGTCTAGGAACATTAGGGTTAAAGACCGGTTAGTAGTGTTTAGGAGCATTGGGTTAAAAACCGTGTTTATAGTGTCTAGAAGCATTGGGTTAAAGACCGGGTTTGTAGCTTATAGGAGCATTAGGGTTAAAGACCGGTTAGTAGTGTCTAGGAGCATTAGGTTAAAGGCCAGGTGTGTAGTGTCTAGGAGCATTATGGTTAAAGACCGGGTTTGTAGTGTCTAGGAGCATTGTGTTAAAGACCAGGTTTGTAATGTCTAGGAGCATTTAGGGTTAAAGTCCGGATTTGTAGTGTCTAGGAGCATTGGGTTAAAGACCGGTTAAAATGCGTAAAATATTATACAATTATTTAGTCCGGTCAAGTGAATGGTTATAATATAGCTCTTCGAATCTTGTCTCGAGCTAAATTCATTTCGTACCGTCGTTGGGTTGTTGATGAAGTGTTTAAATCTCACGGATATAACTAGTTTCGCATGATAGCTCAGATGGTAAAAGGTTCGCTTGGAGAACGAGAGGTCCGGGGTTCGAAATCGATCCTTCTGCTCTGCACAATATGATATTTTTTTCTCGTCAAAATCATTTTTCACAATTTCATCACACAAAATGCATGAATTCGGACGTTTTCATTGCAAAAACGTTATTTTTTTCCAAAATTTCAATAATGAATTCAAACGCGGGCATGAAAATGAAGCGCGTGCGGGTGACGGGAAACTAAAAATCAAGTTGGCGAAGCCTAACGGGGGATCGTAAGTTTCGTTTTCTGACCGAAAATCGGTGAAAATCAGACTCGGTTTTTCTTATCAAAAAAGAAGTCGGGCCACAATGTTTTTGATATGAAATTAAAGCTTAAAATTCCGTTAGTACGGAAATTGCTCTCAAAATATCGTACGAATTTGAGTCCGGTCAAGTGAATGGTTACAAGAAGCAAAGTCACGAAAGTTGTTAAATTCTAAAATTAGCGATAAAATCACTGTTTGTGGACCAAATATGTCAGATTTGGCATCATATTATAGAGAAAATTACTAACAATCCACCTACTTCGCCATCATGGCTGCCAGCTAACCTTACCTCAATTAATTCATGGAAAACAAACTTTTTTAGCGCAAAAAAGGTTTTAGCGCAAGCTTGACATCCTGAAATCGATCTTTGCGTGGGTTAGAAATCGGCAAGGTCACTCATTGAAAGCGATACCTGCGTGTTGATTGTCGTGAGCTGTTGCATACTTGAACAACTGTTGAGTGAATATAATTACTGACTTTTGAGTAACTAGAATTGTTCAACTGTTGGTGAAAACATGTTATCCAACGGTGTTGGGCACATTTTACTTAACAGTTGAGCGGTTGCATACTTGAACAACGTTGTGTAAAATGTTGAGTAAATATTTAAGCAACCTTTTTGCAGCGCAGGACCACAATTAGATTTATTCTGTCTTGGCATCCAAAACGGAATAAATCGCTAACACTGACAAAATAGTTAAAAATTTCCATCCTTGTTTGACATATATTTGTTGATGAATATCATTTCAACGGTGTTATAGCGACGTCACTAGCGATGAATATTGAATAGTCGATTTTTATAGCCAAAAAATACACGACATGGACATAATACTGAATAGTTCATATCATGTGATCTATTTTCCACCAAAAGAATCATATAAATATGTTTATGTATTATATAATATGGACTATTTATACCTTCATACCCAGATAGCAAAATACGTTTGGCAAACGTTCACAGTCAAAACCACCAATGATAAGAGATTCAGATATTACATATATAGGCCTAGTTAAATAACATGTTAAAATAAATTACAGATTCACTACCGAAAGGGAATAGTGTATGTAGCTCTGCTGCATCGCCTAGAATTCCCATTTCAAGTTACCGGTTCACTACCGGGAGGTAGTGATATATGTAGCTCTGCTGCATCGACCAGAATTCACATTATTTGCCTACCCCGTGTTGCTATACAAAAATGCTCAATATAATAAAAACAATTCACAAATCAAGCAACAGTCACAAAATGCCCAACAAATAGTTAATTAATAATACCCAACTGTTGTGTAATTAAAATTGTACAACTGCTGAGTAACTGGAATTGTTCAACTGTTGGTGAAAACATGTTATCCAACGGTGTTGGGTAAATTTTACGCAACTGTTGAGCGGTTGCATACTTCAACAACGTTGTGTAAAATGTTGAGTAAATATTTAAGCAACCTTTTTGCAGTGTAGGTTTAAAGACCGGGTTTGCAGTGTCTAGGAGCATTAGGGTTAAAGACCGGGTTTGTAGTGTCTAGGAGCATTAGGTTTAAGACCGGGTTTGTAGTGTCTAGGAGCATTGGGTTAAAGACCGGGTTTATAGTGTCTAGAAACATTAGGTAAAAGACCGGGTTTGTAGTGTCTAGGAGCATTGGGTTAAAGACCGGGTTTGTAGTGTCTAGAAACATTAGGTAAAAGACCGGGTTTGTAGTGTCTAGGAGCATTGGGTTAAAGACCGGGTTTGTAGTGTCTAGAAACATTAGGTAAAAGACCGGGTTTGTAGTGTCTAGGAGCATTGGGTTAAAGACCGGGTTTGTAGTGTCTAGGAGCATTAGGGTTAAAGACCGGGTTTATAGTGTCTAGAAGCATTGGGTTAAAGACCGGGTTTATAGTTTCTAGGAGCATTGGGTTAAAGACCGGGTTTATAGTGTCTAGGAGCATTATGGTTAAAGACCAGGTTTGTAGTGTCTAGGAGCATTAGGGTTAAAGACCGGGTTTATAGTGTCTAGAAGCATTGGGTTAAAGACCGGGTTTATAGTTTCTAGGAGCATTGGGTTAAAGACCGGGTTTATAGTGTCTAGAAGCATTGGGTTAAAGACCGGGTTTGTAGTGTCTAGGAGCATTAGGGTTAAAGACCGGTTATTAGTGTCTAGGAGCATTAGGTTAAAGACCAGGTTTGTAGTGTCTAGGAGCATTATGGTTAAAGACCAGGTTTGTAGTGTCTAGGAGCATTGGGTTAAAGACCGGGTTTATAGTGTCTAGGAGCATTAGGGTTTAAGTCCGGATTTGAAGTGTCTAGGAGCATTACGGTTAAAAACCGGTTAGTAGTGTCTAGCAGCATTAGGTTAAAGACCGGGTTTGTAGTGTCTAGGAGCATTGGGTTAAAAATACCAGGTTTGTTGTGCCTAGGAGCATTGGGTTAAAGACCGGGTGTGTAGTGTCTAGGAGCATTAGGGTTAAACACCGGGTTTGTAGTGTCTAGGAGCATTAGGTTAAAGGCCAGGTGTGTAGTGTCTAGGAGCATTGGGTTAAAGACCAGGTTTGTAGTGTCTAGGAGCATTGGGTTAAAGACCGGGTTAGTAGTGTCTAGCAGCATTAGGTTAAAGACCGGGTTTGTAGTGTCTAGGAGCATTGGGGTTAAAAAAAAAATACCAGGTTTGTTGTGCCTAGGAACATTGGGTTAAAGACCGGGTGTGTAGTTTCTAGGAGCATTAGGGTTAAAGACCGGGTTGGCAGTGTCTAGAAGCATTCGGGTTAAAGACCGGGGTTTGTAGTGTCTAGGAGCATTAGTGTTAAAGACCTGGTTTGTTGTGTCTATGAGCATTAGGGTTAAAGACGGGTTTGTATTTCTAGGAGCATTAGGGTTAAAGACCGGGTTTGTAGTTAGGAGCATTAGGTTAAAGACCAGGTTTGTAGTTTTTAGGAGCATTAGGGTTAAAGACCGGGGTTTGTAGTGTCTAGGAGCATTAGGGTTAAAGACCGGGTTTGTAGTTAGGAGCATTAGGTTAAAGACCAGGTTTGTAGTTTTTAGGAGCATTAGGGTTAAAGACCGGGTTTGTAGTTAGGAGCATTAGTGTTAAAGACCTGGTTTGTAGTGTATAGGAGCATTAGGGTTAAAGACCGGGTTTGCATTGTCTAGGAGCATTAGATTAAAGACCGGGTTTGTAGTGTCTAGGAGTGTTAGGGTTAAAGACCGGGTTTGTAGTGTTTAGGAACATTGGGTTAAAGACCGGGTTTGTAGTGTCTAGAAGCATTAGGTTAAAGACCGGGTTTGTAGTGTCTAGGAGCATTAGGGTTAAAGTCTGGCTTTGCAGTGTCTAGAAGCATTGGGTTAAAGACCGGGCTTGTAGTGTCTGGGAGCATTTGGGTTAAAGACCGGGTTTGTAGTGTGTAGGAGCATTAGGGTTAAAGACCGAGTTTGTAGTGTCTACAATCATAGAATAAACGTGGTCGAACACTGACCCTAATTGCCATGCTTATTGGACCATAACAGGCACGCTATTTGAGACGTGAAAATTAACACTTGTTTATGGTAGCCTGAAGTATCCCCTTCCTCATACCCCTCCCCCGTCCCCACCGACAGGGGCGTCATATGGGTGGGGGACAGGGGGACACGCTTGCTCCCCCCCCCCCCCCCCCACACTTTTCATAGCAGATGGCTTAAGGAACGTTTTTCTGGACCATTTAAGATTAAAAAACTGACAGTTTAAACATGATGGCTCAAGAACGTTTTTCTGGAGCTTTTTAGTGTTAAAATAGCCATTTTTTTCACGCTTTGCGCGAAATGGTTTCAATGTTTATTCAAGCTTTATAAAAATATGTTTCAGGAACGTTTTCTGGACCATTTTTGCGCGTTTCGAGCGAATTGGTTTCATCGTTTTATTATTCAAGCTTTAAACAAAATGGCTTCATGAACGTTTTTCAGGAACATTTTAGTGTTAAATAACCAGTTTTTGGCACGCATACGCGCAAATTATTTTCAATGTTTTATTATTCAAGCTTAACAAGATTGCTTCAGGAACGTTTTCAGGACCATTTCAGTGTTAAAAAAACCCCAAATTTGTGCGAGCTTCGCGCGAATTAGTTTGAATGTTTTATTATTCAAGCTTAATTAACAAGATGGCTTTCTGGACCATTTTTGTGTTAAAATAACCAATTTGTGCGCGCTACGCGCGGATGTTTTTAAATGTTTTATTATCATTCAAGCTTAACAAGATGGCTCCAGGGACAGTTTATTAACCTTTCTTTTTACAATAGTCATTTTTTTTTAAATATCTTGTTATTCAATTTGAACACGATGGTTTCAGTTTGCTGGACCTTTTATTGTTAAAATATACATTTTTTTGCGCCCTACGCGCAAATTAGTGTCCGCGGTAATTATTTTTAATTTTGTGTTATTCAATCTCAACAAGATGGCTTCATAAATGTTTTACGGACCTTTTTAGTGTTAAAATAGCAATGTTTTTCGCGCTACGCGCAAATTAGTTTCACTGTTTATTATTATTCATGCTTAAGAAGATGGCTTCAGGAAAATTTGTCTAAACCTTACTTTTTACAATATCAAATTTTTCACGCTCAGCGTGAATTATTTTTACTACTTTGCTTTGAAATTGGGCTTAGGCCTACATTCCGACACAAGTAATCATACTATAAAGTATCACGATGCAAGATATTTGCAGAACATGTGAATCCTACACTGCAAAAACTGCAGAACGTGTTCAAATGTAACAGATATAGAACATGTTCTGAACATGTTCTGATGTGTTCTGAACACGTTCAGAACATATCCAGAACACGTTCAGAACATGTTCTAAATCTGTTACATTTTGAACATGTTCTGGAACACCTGGAGAACACACCGTGAACATGTTCTGAACGCGTCATGTGTTCTGCACTTTTTGCAGTGTATTTGTAACCTTTGGTTACTGATGATGCAGCGTTGCCGAGCTAAAGGTTTGATTTTACGGTGTTTAAGTAATGTCATACTTAGCATTTTTCATAATTTTCATTAGATTTTTACCTTGGACATTTTCATATTTATTCTAAAATAGTGCGATAATGGTTTGTCGATTGAACTATGTATGAAATGTATTAGGCCCTATGTCAAATTGAGAACAGAGCATAACCTAAATTTACCATTTCTCAACAACGGATTTAACCTCAACTATTTTATTGACATGCCATATAACTAATTTTGTTATGTTTGGTTGCTATTATCTGTGTGTGATAAATTCCTATTGAAGTGCTCACACAATAAGTGTTGAATAGATGAAAGATATTCATATACTTAAAATTTAGTTTTTAATACGTTCTCTTATGTACAAAACACACACCTAATTAATATCAAATCAAGCTCAATTTATTTGTATGTACATGTTATCAACACTGTCAAGATTTGCAGTTGCTTCCAATCGCCTCATCAACATGAAAATGTATTTTAAATTATACACTATACTTGAACAATGTTGTATTATGAAACATTTATTTATTGTTGTTAAAAGGATAAACACAAAATAAAACAACACTGTGAACTAATAATAACTGTTTTAATATACCATATTGCCTTTAGCGAAGATAAAGCCTATATTATATACATTAGATAGGGCTATGTATTTTCATTTGAAACACACTCAATAATAACCAGTCTATCAGAACTAACTAGCCAGCCTATCCGTATTGAATTGTATTGTGCTCTATTGAGGTAGTATCTCTATGAATAGCAAGGCATGAATATAATTTGATGGCTGATGAACTTTTGAGTGTCCCAGCAGAAAAAAGGTCTGACTGAAACTTTCAAATATCGTATTTTGGGATTTTCCCCTCACGGTCCCAACTTTAACCTCTTCTAAAAAGAGTTCCCCAATACATGTAGTACATTTTTTGTTGTTGTGATTATTGAATACGGTACTTCCTTAATATTTTAAAACAAAAAACAGCTTATAGGTTCCGTGTCCGGGTTTCACAAAAATCAATTGTAATCCCTACTGATCTACCAAATATGTTGAATCATATTGCCAAGTAATTAGAAAGTTATGTGCATACATATTTTGCCGGGATATTTTGATTTATACATTTGTCTCAAATAAATGCTTAAAATCATACAAGATGCGCTGACATATTGCAATTGGAAATGTATATTTGATAAATGTAATATAAACAAATGACAAATGACTGCTACAAAGTACATTGGAAATATTTATGGCACGACATTTTTGCGATTAATTGCTCCTCACGAAATTAGATAAATTTAAATGCATGCAAACATTTCTGGTGATACAGTATTCGATTCAACAATGTTATTGATATACGGCCATGTGTTTTGAACTCGTCACCCTTCCCGTTGCATGTCCAGATTTTTACATTTTACACCATCTGAGATTCGAATTAGCATATCGCAATAAATACTTGTTCTACCCTATAAAAAGTATATATTTTCTGAACGGTAATCTCACAAGGAATTTAAATATGCGATTGGAATTGGCATAGGACCTAATGGTAACATGTTGTGATTAAGAATGTTCAAAGAATATCGGATTTTTCATATTTTGATTAAAGCTCAATATTTTTTTTAATTCCTAAATCAATCATCATTTTACCGTGCATATTAGTTCCTCATGCAATTTACCCATCAGAACATAATGGTTGTCAAGGGTAACTTGTTGAAATAAACTATATCGGGAAGAAAATGAGCACAAAGTTTACATTTCAAATTAATTAGAGTTTACACATATATTTTTTTGGCTATTCACCCTATCCAATTTTAAGCGAGATTTTTGAATTCCCCTATTTGAGAGCTTTCCAAAAATGTAATTTTGCTATAATCGGTTGTATAATTTTTTGTTATAATCATGTATGTAAAACCGATGAATTAGGGCAAGTTCACTGTGTAGTGAATAGGGAAAAAGCCAAGGACAAAGCAATCGATTCGTGATTACAATTGTTACGTACACTGCAAAAACACTGGTGTTAAAAATAACACCATTGGTGTTGTGAGAGATCCACACCAAAAAAAATTAACACCGGTGTACCAGTGTTAACTTTTTGGTGTTATATCAACACCATGTAGTGTCATTTTAACAACTGCAAGTGTGAAAAATAACACTGTAAGTGTTAATGTAACACTGTAAGTGTTAATGTAACACCAAGATAGTGTTAAAATAACACTAATTGGTGTGGACCTCTCAGAACACCGAACGGTGTTATTTTTAACACCGGTGTTTTTGCAGTGTAATAGTTGACACGTTTGTTAAAACAGAAACTTATAGAATATAAAACAATCTATAAAATGAGAGCAAAATCATGTTTGTACCATACAGAGATGAGGAGTTATTGTAATTTGAACGTAGAATTGGGAACATTTTCTATATTCCCATAGAGATTGTACACAACGCCACCGCCGCCACCCCTGACTTTCGAAATATAATCAATCATATCTCAGCCAAACAGTTATAAAAATACCTGATTTATTCACACAGTGTAGCTAGATAAATAAGCTTTCAAATGACACCTAAACCATTATAGCTCTACCACATATAGTTGTTGAGTTAATAGAGAGAGCTGGATGATTCGTCACCAAAAATGCAACGCCGCCACCCTTTTTGGGTGGTCAGTTCAAAACACATGGCCATACCTGTTCAAAAGTCCCGCCAACAGACCATGAACCATTTAAATTTTCAATGGCTATACATGATCGCATTAGGCTAAGCTAGGATAAGGCTCTCTAAATAGGATTGAATCTGCAATTTGATTGGAGCTTTAATCATGGATCATTGTTATTGGCAAAAGGAATTAGGGATTTCCTGTTGTTAGTATTTCATGTGCTATGATGTGTAATTTTCCACATGTGGCAGCTTTGGTAACCAATTTGAATAAGAAGAATAGGTGTCATATGAATGGAGGTATCGTAAAGACCATCAGAGGCATCTTCATATGTATACTTTAAATGTTAGAACTACCAACTTACCCCTGGGTGCCTCCCCACCTGTTCGCAGCAGGAATGCAGAAAACAGTTGTTGGAAATAGATAAATCAATTGTTGTATCACTTGAATTATAAAGGAGGCCTATTAAGTGCAGTGACAAGGAGTATATATAATAGGAGGGGACACTTAGCTCATTTGCATATTTGCTCATTAATATGATTAACCCCGTGAACCCAGTCAAAGGTCGCAGATAACGCCCTCTGGAGAGTCGAAGGGACTTTTCTATTGTTCTCTAACGACAGCGTTGGGACAGCGCATGAAGTTTCTTGTACAGAGTTGGCGATGAGCGATTGAGAAGTATAACAAAAGCATACATAAACAGATCGTAACATGAATAATGCAATGCAACAGGTCACACAACGTTCAGTCGAGCGACCGTATAAACAGTATACAAGATGCCATTTATTGTGTTCGAAATTTCAACGTTTTTACCATTCTTTCCAAAATAAGGAGTATAATCACATTACAAACACATTTTGTGCGAGAGTAACATATAAATATGGTTTAAAATGTCCAAAATGGCACGATAAAAATCCGTTCGTTATAAATAAAAGAATCAATGGTTAAATAATAAAACTGACACAATTACACTCGTCGATCTCTGTGGCGTGCATACGTTGGCCATATCGTTTGCAATCGGCAATCACGGGTTCGAATCTCCGTGTGTTCGTTGTTGTTTTCTATTTTTTTGTTTTTTAAAAAAAACAAATTAAACTTGATTGTGGATGTATGTAACATCATTTTTATGTCAATTTTTATAATTTATAAAGGCCGCCAATGCTTTAATGGGTTTTTTCTATTCTTTTTTTAATCTATTTTTCTATCTATCATTTATCTCTGGATTTATTTAACTTTATAATCTAAACAAATTAAAATGCGTAAAACAATATATTATTGCTCGATAAATAAGTGATTGAAGTTGAGTTCACTTTGATAATGATAGCAACACTTGTTGTAAAACCATTTTACCAGTGTGCCCAACCATTTCTCCTTTGCACACTTTGTTTAAAATACATTCAGAGATGTCATTTTTATAGCTTGATAGCTAGGCTAATATACAACTGTAAGCTATTTGGATACACAAAGCAAACACATTTCCAAAACAGGCCATAGACAATCGTACAACATGAGAAAGGAGACCGTTTATACCAATGTTTAATCTACCATGATTACCATTTTTTTAAATCTGTACAACCGATGAATTTCTAGAAAATCTTTGGTACAACTTCATTTCAAGAAAGTTAGTTCTTGTACCAAAGCTTACCAAATTTAGCTAGCTTTAATAAACGAATTGGGAGACGCAATATTCATGTCGAAATATTATGTGGAAAGGCAATCAGACAACTATTGATAGACGCGATCAAGTCTTGTACCTTTGAAGGGTGATTACGGGCACGTCCGTATGAGTAAAGTGGATTCCCTCTATAATGAACCAACATTTTAATTTCAGTGCCAAAGATCTTGAAAAAGGTTACAGGGGACATTCTCGCTTCGACGATGCTCCTATGCGTAGGTCAACTGAAAGCCCGGTCCGATGGTAGACTCCGAATCTCCAGAATCTTAAGAGATATGTACACATTTTCTCATAATACTTTATGCTGCACGGTGTCTCATTTAGGCCCACAGGCCGGGCGGGCTAGAGCGGGGGCTAGAGAAGTGCTCAGAACCGGTACTGCGCCCAAAAGTAGTATCTTTCGCAAAACTACTATTTTTTGGGCGAAAAATACCACCCAAAACTAGTAGTTTTGCGAAAGATACTACTTTTGGTTGCGCAAAACTAGTATCTTTCTCAAAACTACTATTTTTGGATGGCTTGGGTTGCGCAAAACTAGTATTATTTGGCGGCCGTTCATTAATACTAGTCTTGGTCGGGAAAATGTCGTGCACTTCGTGTTGGCATACAGGTTGTCTGTAAACGAGCGTGTATATTTAAAAACATTGGCCGCTAATTATATAAACAAAGCAGGGAAATAACTGTGTTTCTCGGACTTCTTTATCTTTATTCGTCATTAAGAAGATGAAAATGTTCCCAAATTCTGGGAGATTTTTGTTGTTTGTATTTATTTTCTAGCTATTTATTATTTATACCTCACTCAATTTAAAAAAAAATAAACACCGGATTCTACTGTCGCTCTGTTACGGTCGTATAGTCGGCCCCCGGATTCCACGTCACTCTGTTGCAAGTAAGTGTAGGCCCTATATTCGCCACAACATGTGGGCACTACCACATAGTTTTATTGACTGTACATCATGCCTTTCGTCGGTATACAACTCGGACTTTTTACTGTCTGATAAGTCCACCCCCTCCCCCTCCCTATGGCCCTGTTTAAAGCTGGCTATGCCACTGATTCGCGCATGTTGGATGTGCCGGCCCGCCGCGCGCCAGTGGTCCGCATTGCGGCGCGTTATTGGTCACTCTCGATCATAGTTCGGCGTGGCCCCTCGCTACACGGCTCGATCATCATGGCGGCATTATTATCACATCAAACCACTTCTGGATGTTATCATCAATCAATGCATTGTCGGCTGCTTTAGTCAAAATTAAATATTATATACCAAGGGGATATACAACTGTCACTGGATATACCCACTTTGCCTATCTGTGATATACCATTGAACCGTCAACGCCTGAATCTTTTCCGTGAACTTTTCCTGATTGGGCTTTTCCACCCCAAACTGGCCGGAGCCCGGGGGGTTAGATCTACGGTTGATTAGCGCATTACAAGAAGTTGTGTCACTTGCCATGCAGCACATACTCATTAGGTATTTGTCCAACATTTTAGTGGACAAATCCAAAGCGATCGGACGCATGCGTAGAAAAAAATGTCGTCCCCTTGACTCTCCAGAGGCCTTTTCGATATTCAGACGATGGCGGGCATAGGTTCGTGTGACGAATATTCTAGGTGAAATTCGATGTGGGAACGCTCGGCCTGTAGGGAACGATGATATTTCTGACTTCAACAGCGCCAGGGCATCGTTCGGGGACCGTTTGATTATCACTCAGGTCGTGTCAGTATGAAATTAGGTAAAACACTCCGACATAACATTGAAATCAACGGAGATTCAAAGATTACGGCCGTTCGTGTCCACTATGGTCTGGTACTTTTCATTTTCGACGTCACAAATGACGTATATTCATTGATATGATTATTCATTGTATATTCATGTCGTCTATGCTTTCGGCGATTCGAACAATAGAGTGTCAGGCGCCTGGCAGTGATACAAACAATCAAATCAAGAAACATGTCGAGGGTTTATTCATCAATATTTGTGACTTTGTTATTTAAAATTCTCCATTGTGAATACAATAAGTATTGAAAATTAGCATTTCATAATTTATGGAGGGCCAATTTTGGATATTGACATGGTCTTCACTTATATAAAACATCCCCAAAACACCATAGATTCAATATGCATGGTATTTGACTACAATATATAAGTTTTGACCACCTGATGATCGACTAAAGTCGTGAAACTTAGAGTTGTGGAGCAAAAATACCATGTGTGTATAAATCTATTTATTTATTTATGATAGCTCTACTTTTTAAGTATCGAGCACTTTGAGGTGTTATGATAAACTATTAACATTGGATTTAAGCAAGTTACTATGTAGTAAAGTATAAGCTGTGTTGCGGACTCCTCACGGAGTGATGATAGTCTTTAAGGCATGTCTAGCAATCCGCGGTAGCGTTAAGTTACACATTTTGGTGGTTACTAATGGTTTATGGGCACTCTTCCCAGGTACACCAGGTTAGATACTAATGTTTGCAACATAAATTACATGGTCTAGGGGCCGTATGTAATCTCCCTTAACTGTACCACATTCGTCAAATATGGAGGTGAACCTAAACATGTCGGTTTCGCTGAAGGCCACGAAGGCTGGCTTCGCATCACAGGGAGCCTCGTCGTACAAGGCATACGGTTTATCTTTTGATATTTTTACAATAGTATTAGTCAAAATGAGATACAGGGCCAACTTTTTCATAATACTTGGAAATACATCTATGAAAGACAGGATAAAACAGATTTTCACGAAGACCCATAATGAATAATGAAACAGGCCCCCGTGTATACCCAATTTGTAAATGAAACAAGTGTGGTATTGTCTACCACCCCCCCCCCCCCCCCCCCCCCCTCCCCTCGGCATGAAATGTAAAATAACAGGTGAGGCGGAGCCAAGCTCGTTATTCAAACATTAATTCATGCCAAAGATTATAGCGTTGGTGTATTTGAGAGCATGTGTGGTCTAGTGGATAGCATGCAGGGTTTATGATACAAAGGTTGTGAGTTCTAGCCCCGCTATAGCCAATATGTTTGTATCCTTGGGCAAGGTTACTTAGTCTCAATTGCTTCGTCGACCCAAGCGAGATTGGGGAGCTGTTATGGGATATTACAATCTAAGTGCTGATACATTGTGTGCGCCGTTTCGGTAGCCTGGTAAATGAAGCAAAATAATTGTGACGATTTCCTTCGGAAGTCACGTAAAATTGTGGTCCCGTGCATCGGAAGAGCAAAACCTGAGCTAGCTAAAAAGGTTACAGACTCTGTCGTAAAGAGTAGGGGATCATCCCGGTCTGTATCTGTTCACTCATCTAACGGACCCCAAATGGAAATAAGCTATAAAGCTTATTGGGTTACCCAGGGTCGTAGGACCCAAATGATCTCAAATCAAATCAAATCATTTGCTCCCTCCTCACTTGCACTGCCAATGCAGCGACGCATTGACTAAAACCATCCATCATGGCGACTTCACGTTGTTTATATTATAGATTGCTGATTGCATTCAAATACCAGGTCTGTGAAAGACCTGGAAATTTCACGAACATTATGAAATCTCTGGGTCTTTTTTTATGAAAGAAATTTGAAAAATACCCACCCATACACAAGATCCACAAGAAAAGACGACACCAATGCACAACACAGATCAGCTATCGCTGACCAGTAGTGGCTATACTAATCATACTATAAACCGGAATAAGGCCAAAACTATAGACCGCAAATCAGACAAAATTACCAGATGGCTTAAAGAGACAATCTGGATCTGGAGAAGGGGAGAACACACTGAACAAAGATGAGGGGGCTTACCAGTAGCGGATCCAGGGGGCGGGGCCTGTGCCAGATTGCACCAAATGGGTTCAAAAATTGAGAAAAAAAATCCACTTGTGAGGGGACACATCTCCCCTCATACTCCCCCCCCCCCCCCCCCCCGTTCAAACTTTTCAACCATCTAACTTAAATCAAGGAAATATCAGTATATGCTCAACTTCTTTCTTGCATTGATACAAACCAAAATATTGATTGGAAAAGAAGAGGTGGCTTTTCAATATAATATTGGTAAAAAGTATACACCAGATCGCACCAAATGGGTTCAACAATTGACATTTTTTCCAATTGTGAGGGGGGGAATCCTCTTCATACTCCCCCATGGCCATGTCCACTTTGGTCTGAATATTCAAAAATTAAGCCCCTCTAAAAACAATCTGCTTACACACTGCACAACATCTGCGATCAAGTTATGGGAACTACGCCCTCTATGACGACTTCATCTAGCAACAGGAAATCCCTAATTCCTGTTGCCCTTATTTCATGTTGCCACTAGACAGAGTTTGTGACGCTACTAGTTTAGCAGTGAGACATAACTAAAAATGTGAGTAAACTATATATTCACTATGGACTTTATCAAATATGTTTAAGGTTTCTGGTCATGTCTGATTTTGTATTTGTTATACATGTAGAGACGCAGCATGGTAATTGCTTTATTGCAAATTCAGCACAGCGTGGCAATTGCTGCGTACATGACTGATTTTCAATAAACGACACATGTATTCATTCTTGGCACTCTTAAGACATACAGTACCGTAATATTGTCTTCAAAAACGAGCGCAGCAAGCAACTTTGTTATCTCTGATAGACTTGCTATCACTGAAGATATTATCTAATTTTGATAGACTTGCTATCTACTGAATATAGCAATTAAGTTTGATAGACACGCTATCACTGAAAACAGACTTTCTTTGATAGACTTGCTATCTACTGAATATAGCAATTTACTCTGATAGAATTCCTATCTTCTGAAGATAGCAACTTGGTGTCTACTGAATATAGCAATTTAGTCTGATAGACTTTCTATCACTGAAGATAGCAACTCATTCTGATAGACTTGCTATCTACTGAAGATAGCAATTTACTCTGATAGACTTTCTATCACTGAAGAAAGCAACTAATTCTGATAGACTTGCTATATCTACTGAAAATAGCGATTTACTCTGATAGACTTGCTATCACTGAAGATAGACTTACACTGATATACTTGATATCTACCAAAGATAGCAACGTACTCTAAATAAACCTGATGTTTACTGAATAAAGCAATTTAGTCTGATAGACTTGCTATCACTGAAGATAACTTATTCTGATAGACTTGCTCTTTCGACCTCATAACACCAACCCTAAACGGATCTTCATGCATCATTGATGCTCTCGTTTATTTATTTATTTTTTGTTGAAAACATTTGAAACAGAAATCTCAAAAGTATTGTTGTCAAATAAATGCGTCATCAAAACATGTAATTGTTGAAATAGCTGAAGCAGTTAAGGTTTTTATTGCTACTGCTACCCGTCGTACCAGAGCCTCTCGCGTAAAATGTCAAACAACGAACAATTTAAATCTGCTATCACTGAGCATGTAGCGGCCACAAAACACAACATAGACAGGGAGGAGGGACATGTAATAGACCGGGAATCGCACAAGACTACTAGATGGCTAAAGGAATGGATCAGGAGGAGAGACAAGAAATCATGTAACAAGGACAAGGGGGCTTACAAAGTGCATAACATCTATGGTTTAAAAGGTGTTTTTAAGGGTTTTCTTTAAATTCATAGAGCAAGATTGATAGATCTTTGCCATGGTTATTATTCTTATTGTTAGGCCTCTAGTTCAGAAACAGAAATTGCAGATACTTCTCGCACGTTTGGCCAGCTATCACTATAATGAAAATATGCAAATATGTTTTGTGTGTCCAAAACTGTGTAATAAACTTTCAAATAATGACTTTTAAAACAAGCAAAATAGTTTTAAATCGGCAAGAACAAACATTGAATTGGCCAACAAATTACCAATTTTACTGTCCAAGTCGGTGCACTAAGAGGTGGTTTTAAGAATTTCAAAACTATTTGGAATATTTTGCTGTATTCTTTTTTCAATAAAATGTGTCCTTGAGCTTGAAATACTTAAAAAAGGCCTAATAATATCATTACCACACACTATGGGCCAAGGTACCAAGTTCAGATAATCAGCTGTTCATGCTTAGTGGAGGAAAGATCAATAAGTGTGTGTATACCACAAGATGGGGTGAACACTAAAACTTGTATGTTTCTTATTCTCTGACCAGGAAAATATACCCCAAATTGGGATTTGGACACTCTGGCAAATGGCCCCGGTGTTCTCTCTTTGTATTCAGAGGGGGTAACACATGATCGTTCCAGGATCTTGAAATACACCCCATATTTGACGGCGTTTGCTAATTTGACCCCCTTTTTCGCACAAAAGTGCAGACACCATTTTTAATTCAAGGACACTTTCTAAATAGTCCCCCTTTTGGCGCAAAAAACGAGGACACATCTGGTTCAGAATACCCCTTTTTCCTATTCCCAGGACAATTTGATTTGACACAATTCTCATTCTATTCTTTCTTCTTTTCGCGGACATTATAGCCTCTCCAACAAACACCCCTAATTGTTTGATATATATTGTTGTGTAACTGTGAAGTGTAAACTGTAAAGTGTGTAAGCTAATAAGCTTAAGTTTAGTTATTACACTTTTAAACTAATTTACCAAAAAAGCCAACTGATAAAATCACTCACACTGAATACTATTTACTACTTCGTAGGCTATTTTTTACTAAAATATTTCAAGTGAAACATATCCCTTTTTCCTATTCCCAGGACAATTTGATTTGACACGATTCTCATTCTATTTTTTTCTTTTTTTCGCGGACATAGCCTCTCCAAAAAACACCCCTAATTGTTGGATGAAGTGTAAACTGTAAAGTGTGTAAGTTAATAGGCCTAACTGTTGTTTAAAATTCCGTTATCGTGGCAAATCAATTTAATATTTTTAGTCGAACTACATTTTACACAACCTAGCATTAACCCTAACCCACCCGGTGGATTTTCCAACGAAATTTTTTTCAAGCGAAAAAAAGCACACACAACAAGAGGTGCCACGCCCCGGGGTTTGAACCCACGACCTCTCGGTTGGCGGGCGGACACTCTACCAACTGCGCCACGGGGGGAGCTGTGCTGGGCGAGTGTATTCGCCCAGCTATATAGCCCGGGGCCGTTATTTCAGACAAAAACCTCGGCGCCGGGTGGAACCAGGATGCTGGGAAATGGGATTTCATGGGATCTGGGGCTGTAAGGGTTAACACAATTGGATATAATTACACAACCTTGTTTAATAATCACACATGGTTGTTTAAAAAATCTTTTTACACAATGTTTTTTTACACATGAGAATAACACTGCATAAGGCACATAAAGCTAAGACATCGTATCTTTCTTTTTTAAATGATTTGAAACAAAATCTCGAATTTGATAGGGCCAATAGCGGTCACATTTAATTTGCTTAATCATTGTGGTTTATATTGTAAATATTTCTTGCCTTGTAAAAGTAGTAACCCTTTCACCTTTCGCAAATTAGGGCTTAACCTAATGAACATCAACTATATGGCCCGGTTCTCGGCTTACGCAATCTGTGGTTTGCGTTTGTTAAAGGTTAGGGGGGGGGCTGGGGTACCGCGCCATTTTGCAATATTTTGCGAAATCGATCGTGGTTATCACGTGATACGTATCGTGGAAAAATAATGTACACTGTTTTAACGAAATGCACTGTGGGATTGTGTTACCAGCCTAAAATTATAGAAGGCGCAAACCCGGTCGCAAACTTGCTTATATTGAGCCTAGCTATAACAAGCTAAAAGTGACATCTCTGAATGTATTACCAAAGTGTGAAGTTGTTGGACACACTGGTAAAATGGTTTTACAACAAGTTTTGCTATCATATTATCAAACTGAACTCAAGTTAAATCACTCTATATCGAGCAATAATATAATTGTTTACGCATTTTAATTGTTTAGACAAAGTTAAATAAATCAAGGATACATTTATGATAGATAAATAAATAAAAAGAAAACTATAAACGCATGGGCGGCATTTATAATTGATAAAAATTGACATAACAATGATGTTACATTAATATACCATTAAGTTTAAAAAATAGAAAAATAATGGGAATATTCGAACCCGTGATTTCCGATTGCCAAAGACATGGCCAACCTACGCACGCCACAGAGATTTACGACTGTAATTGTGATAGTTTTATTATTTAACCATGTCCATTTATTTATAACGAACGGATTTTTATTGTGCCATTTTTGCCAAATGTGTGTGTTGCTCTCGCACAAAATGTGTTTGTAATTTGATTATAATTGTTATTTTTAAAAGAACGGTAATTTTTTTTGACATTTTCGAGAGAAAAAAATGGCGTAACCCTGATACGGTAAACGCCAGCAGTGTGGTGTCCGCGTGGGCAAGCATACAGATGATGCTAAGCAAATCCAGCATATAAAACAAAAAGTGCTCCTAATGGGACTCGAACCCACAACCTCTCGCTTTTCAAGCGACTTCCTTTCCATTACACTAACCGTGCTAATTGAAAATATGTAACGCAAATAATTTATTTATATCATGGGTCATGGGTTAATGCACTGTGTTAAATTCTACAATCCCGGCCGCCACTCTGTTCAAAGGCACAAAAAAGTGGACTTATTTTATGCTTTTTTTGCAATTCTGGGGTGTGTGGATCGTGTTTTTTATCAAATTGGTTAGATATCCGTCCATTTTAGAACATCTGAAATTTAAAGTGCACCCACACACCCGGGAAAGTATGCTGCCAAGGGCATATATTTTGCACGTAAATCCAATACAAAAGTTCAGAAAATCGACCAAAATATGACGTCATGACCATTGCTTCGAGACAAAATGGCGCGGTACCCCCCCCCCCCCCCCCTAGTTAAAGGTATATTATGTGATCTTTCCAGGGAACGCCCTCAACATCGAAAAAAAAATTAAAGTAGATTTTCTTGCAGATTTACATTTCTGATCATAAATCGTACATACATTCCAAGTTACAGGGCGATACGATTCTTAATACTTCAAAATCATGATTTTAGAGTGAAAATATGTCGGATTATCCGACAGTTTATATTTTTCACTCTAAATTCACTCTAAAACCATGATTTTGAGGTAATTAGGAATCGTATCGCTCTGTAACTTGGAATGTATGTATGATTTATGATCAGAAATGTAAATCTGCAAGAAAATCTACTTTCTAAAAGAAATTATGAATAGAGGGCGCTCTCTGGAAAAGATCACATAATATGCAGACGACGCTGGACATAGGCGTATTCACGAGTATTCAGGTTAAAATATGCGAACGAGGTTACGTGATCAAGTGAATGGGACGACCGCTTAACAACGGTTTAAATTCAAAAAATAGCATTTACAATTGGGATGAAAAGCCATCCCGAACGGTTTTGGATTGGAAAATTTTTCTTCTAACCTATGATGAATTTTATGGGGTCATATAATCAAAATCCATTGTTACATTGAAACCAACGGAAATTCAAAATTAACGGCCGTTCGTAGCCACCGTCGTCTGATAATATGCCTTTAAATGACACATTAGGATCCTATCGGAACCGTATACGACGTGCGAGATAAGTTGGATAGTTTCGTAATTCGGCTCATATGAAAAGTCAGATTTCAATCGCAACCATACTTGGCAACCATTAATTATCTTTGGGTAAAGGGGACTATGCTCATGTGGTGTATACAGATTGATCTCTAAAGACAACTACATGACCTTTGACCCCATTTTGCCAACAATTTAAATTGCATTTATTGCTGCTGTTTTGGGCTCTCGTCTAAACTCAGACTTCAAAATCAGCCAATATTGGTAACAATATTCTTTAGCTAAAGGGGCTTGAGGTGCTCATGGTGTGTAAATATCTTGACCTCTAATGCCCCTTATATGACCTTTGATCCCTTTCTCTAAATTATACACCTTTCTCCATTATAGACACCTTTCTTTATATTATACGTGTACTTTCTCCATTCTAGACCCTTTTCTTTATAAATTACACACCTTTCTCCAATCTAGACACCGTTCTTTAAAAATGCACACATTTACCTCAAATGTTCCCTACATGACCTTTGACCCCTTTCTCTAAATTATACACCTTTCTCCATTCTAGGCCCCTTTCTCTATATTATACACCTCTCTTCACTTTAGATCCCTTTCTGTAAATTACACACCTTTCTTTATTCCATTGACCCCTTTCTCTTGTTTTTATATAATTATACCTTTTTATCCCCTGGTTTGTAAAACCAGAAGGGGATTTTGTCATCATGTAATGTGCGTCTGTCTGTCTGTATGTATGTATGTGTAAAACCAGAAGGGGATTTTGTCATCATGTAATGTGCGTCTGTCTGTGCGGGTGTATGTATGTATGTAGGGGTGTACTTTTAAGAGGTACATTGTGGGTGTAGATATGAGTATGATTTGACATTGTGGGAGTATTTCGGCATTGTGGGCGTACCCCCACAATGAACAGTTTCCAAATGGTATATGAGGATACTGTGAACGTGTTAAAAGCAACAACAAATATACCCCCAGAACGATTTGTTTGTTTTGTGTGTGTTATTTGTCATCTTAAAACATACACTTTGCCACCCAACTATATGAATGGCGCCATCTATCTTAGTCAACTCCCACAATGTACATACAAAAAATACCCCCACAGTACAAATAATTACCCCCGTAGTGCACTCCTGTACCAACAAAAAATCCAACTCCCAAAATGCATATTTATACTCATTGTGTACTCCCACAGCGCACAAACACAAATACCCCCGCAATGTATCTGGTGCGGGTATTAGTGTTTGTTTGTAATCTGGTCAACTTATTTAGAAACATTCTGTTCCAATCTATCCAGTGTGCGGAAATCGAACCCGGATAGCTGCGGTTTACATGCATTTGGCGATACCGGAGAGGATAGCCGCAATATTACTTAATAATTTCCACGCGACAGTTGCCAACATTTCGCAAAATGTTTCAAAAATGTAAAAAATATTGAATTTTATCGCCATATTTGGAATCACCATGAGTAATGCATTAACATAAGTACAAACAAGTCTAGTATTGGTTCAGTAATCCTTGTGATAGACTTTGAAAGTTGGAAGAAGTTTCTGAAGAAGAAAAAAAAAATCTGTTTTGTAGGCTATATGGTAAAACTAATAGCCGTATGGAAAATGTTAAGGCATGGTTTGTGTATTACCGTATAAGTTTACAGACAATCTGGTAATCAGTTCAAATCAACTATAGTCCGTCAATGTGAACGCTTCATTAATCTAAAATGAATCCCACGATAAGCTGTAATGTAACCGTGACAGAATAACAGAGCTTGTATTTTATTTCAACTTACATGTCAAATTCTATAACCTGAAATAGAGGAATACATTGAAACCATAGACAGACTTGACTCAAATTCTATAACCTGAAATAGAGGAATACATTGAAACCATAGACAGACTTGACTCAAATTCTATAACCTGAAATAGAGGAATACATTGAAACCATAGACAGACTTGACTCAAATTCTATAACCTGAAATAGAGGAATACATTGAAACCATTTGAATCACACACCCTGAATATGCTGTTCTAGTTAAAGGCATATTATGTGATCTTTTCCAGAGGGCGCCCTCTATTCATGATTTTTTTTAGAAAGTAGATTTTCTTGCAGATTTACATTTCCGATCATAAATCATACATACATTCCAAGTTACAGAGCGATACATTCCTAATTACCTCAAAATCATGGTTTTAGAGTGAATTTAGAGTGAAAAATATAAACTGTCGGAATTCCGACAGTTTATTTTCACTCTAAAACCATGATTTTGAAGTAATTAAGAATCGTATCGCCCTGTAACTTGGAATGTATGCATGATTTATGATCAGAAATGTAAATCTGCAAGAAAATCTGCTTTCTATTTTTTTTCGATGTTGAGGGCGTTCCCTGGAAAGATCACATAATATACCTTTAATGAAATGCTTTCGAACGTATTTTGAAATCTAGAATCTCCAAGAAAATCCACAATGATCATCAATGTCATGTATCTA
This sequence comes from Ophiura sarsii, assembly GCA_035610835.1. Lineage (NCBI taxonomy): Eukaryota > Metazoa > Echinodermata > Ophiuroidea > Amphilepidida > Ophiuridae > Ophiura > Ophiura sarsii. Next base: position 88,802,254 of record CM069443.1, read on the forward strand.
AAGACAGCAAAAAAAGTAACTAGGCTGTTATAAAAGCACCTATAATTTTAAAATTGTTACTCATATTCTAAAAATGATAATACCAGGAGACGGAAAATTTAATTACGGTGATTTTGACACCTTGTTTGTTAAAATCGATAGAGTATTGTTGTCGCGGTATGTGCTTACAGATGAAAAGTGTCCATTTCCATTGTTGCAGTAACTCCTATCTGATTCAGAGTAATGAGCCATCGCTATTCTACTGACAGTTTGCCCATGGCGATGACCTGTCCTGTCTGTCTTCTCGGACCTTCTGAGCATTTGGAGTTTTAAATTCATCCTTTTTAATTGTAAAGAAGTACGCCTGTCATCCCCATTAAATTTGTCCTGGATTATGCTAATCAAGTTTACAGCACAACAAGAACAGCTAATCAAAATTACCGCTATTATCTTCATGCTAAATCAGAGAGATCAATAGGAGTTACTGCAACAATGGAAATGGGCACTTCTCATCTGTAAGCACATACCGCGACAACAATCGATTTTAACAAACAAGGTGTCAAAATCACCGTAATTTAATTTTCCGTCTCCTGGTATTTTCATTTTTAAAATATGAGTAATAATTATAAAAGTATAGGTGCTTTTACAACAGCCGAGTTACTTTTTTTGCTGTCTTTATGTTGTAACGACTAACGACTCATTGTGCATATGCGAGTCAATAAATTGTAGCTCAAGTTGAATACATTTTAATATTTGATAGAGACTCGGATAAATGTTCCTGGAATCAAGGCAAGTTCTATTTAATATCAATCATCTTGTAAATTAAATGAAAATATAGCTCTTTTAAATAATTTGTATATATCCCCTGAGAGCTGGAGCTCAGATTTTCATTGAAGCGTTAAGCCATGTCTGTCGGGTTTTTTTCTTTAAATCCTCACTTTCGTGTCTGAAGTTTTTTCTTCGTTCTCACTGAACTCTCGACATCTCCCCTCTTCCCTTGCTATAAACCTATGGCACATACACCTAGCACATAAAGTCCCTGACCAGGTGCTTTGAGGTTGGCTAATTCAAAATATATGATCGGTACCAACAATCTGAGATATACAGTAAATGAGCAAATTTCTTCTCTGCAGTTTGATACCTCATTCAACAAAATCGAATGGATACTTTTAAAGTTATGTCGATTTCAATGACCGCGCATGCAACAGAAAAGTTGCACTAGGTATAGGAAATCATTGATTTGATTTACAATAGACGGTAAAAATCAATGTGTTACCGTCTATGGATTTACGCACTGAAAAACTCACAGCTTATCAGCTAAGACTTGTATTTTTCACAGCCAGATACACCCTTTGTCCACCACAATGCGGTTATCACTAAAGACCCATTCATCTGTCTCGTTCAGATAGCACACAGTTATGACAGTAATCACACACAAATCAATGCTTCCTATGCCTAGTAGTAGTACCATAAAATACTGTATGAATGTAACAAGTTTCACTTTCAATTGAAAAGAAATTTCCCAAATTAATGGAAAATATATTCAATGGAATGTTTATATAGTAACATTGCTAAATAATAAATCAGAAAGTGACGAGACTGTTCACGCATTATTGTTTTATTGATGCTTTATTTATTTATCTTCATTCATCATCTCTGCCGTTGTTTCATCGCGGCATTAGATCCCGTCAGAGATATGTCTTCCGTTATTAACATTTGAATAGGGCGTCGAATATTCGTTACACCACTGGAAGAATAAACGTAAATCTTAACTATGGAATAAAGCTATAAATGTATTTCCGTACCCCTATTCAAATGTCAACTACGGGGAAACATTCTCATCCCTGCCACTATGATCCCTATAGACGATTGTCTAGTACATACCAAATATCTCTAAGCCATGCCACCTCATCTGCAAGAAAGTAAAAACAAATATATAACGATTTTTTGACGGACGGGAAACCAACCAGTTCACGAATTCCGTCACTCGGAAATCTGACATGAAAAATCACAAGCATGTCACAGGAACAATCACATGCATGTCACAAGAACAATCACAAGCATGTCACAGGAACAATCACAAGCATGTCACAGGAACAATCACAAGCATGTCACAGGAACAATCACAAGCATGTCACAGGAACAATCACAAGCATGTCACAGGAACAATCACAAGCATGTCACAGGAACAATCACAAGCATGTCACAGGAACAATCACAAGCATGTCACAGGAACAATCACAAGCATGTCACAGGAACAATCACATGCATGTCACAGGAACAATCACAAGCATGTCACAGGAATAATCACAAGCATGTCACAGGAACAATCACAAGCATATCACAAGAACAATCACAAGCATGTCACAGGAACAATCACAAGCATGTCACAGGAACAATCACAAGCATGTCACAGGAACAATCACAAGCATGTCACAGGAACAATCACAAGCATGTCACAGGAACAATCACAAGCATGTCACAGGAACAATCACAAGCATGTCACAGGAACAATCACAAGCATGTCACAGGAACAATCACAAGCATGTCACAGGAACAATCACATGCATGTCACAGGAACAATCACAAGCATGTCACAGGAACAATCACAAGCATGTCACAAGAACAATCACAAGCATGTCACAGGAACAATCACAAGCATGTCACAGGAACAATCACATGCATGTCACAGGAACAATCACAAGCATGTCACAGGAACAATCACAAGCATGTCACAGGAACAATCACAAGCATGTCACAGGAACAATCACAAGCATGTCACAGGAACAATCACAAGCATGTCACAGGAACAATCACATGCATGTCACAGGAACAATCACAAGCATGTCACAGGAACAATCACAAGCATGTCACAAGAACAATCACAAGCATGTCACAGGAACAATCACAAGCATGTCACAGGAACAATCACATGCATGTCACAGGAACAATCACAAGCATGTCACAGGAATAATCACAAGCATGTCACAGGAACAATCACAAGCATGTCACAAGAAATTTTAATTACCGCGCCCATTGTGTTTATCTCCGTTCACAAAGATGTGCTTTCTTGATAGCGCCTCTACGGACCACCACCACCACCACCACCCCACCCCACCCCACCCCACCCCACCCCACCCCACCCCACCCCACCCCCACCCCACCACCACCACCACCACCACCACCATATAAAACAAGTGCATACCACCACCACCACAATATAAAACAAGTGCTTACTCTGCTGCGTCGACCACGATACCCTCTTCTGTATTTCTGTTTCTTCCATATCTTTGCCGACGTAATTGTCTGAGTCAAAAAATTAATAAATACAATAATATTACTATTTATCATAATGCAAAGTTTACCATTTATCACACCTGATTTATCATAATGAAAGTTTACCATTTATATATTTGAAAGGTTGTTAATAACATAACATAACATAACATAACATAACTGTTATACTGTACACAGCGCCCTATCTCGGGCATTAGCGGTACAGTGTCCCTGAAACCTAGGGACATGAGTTTTTGTGTACACAGACCGGGATGATCCCCTACTCTTTAGGAAGGAATCTGTGACTTTTTAACAATAATTACATCTTTGATATCAGACAGTTGTAAATACAGATATTTGTTTGTTATTGATGGCGTAGTTATTCACTCTGAACTTGGGATCCACTGTAATTGGGTCAGGTAACAAAAGTGAACGTTTGATGTCATTTGTCTATGAAAAACAAATAAATATAAGTTTAAACATATTCAAAATTAACAGTAAAAGTTATTGGGAAAAGCGACTTTTAGGTCCCACATTCTGGACTGTACTAGTATCAGTTTCGTCCGATACTGGAAAAACTAGTATCGTTCGATATTGGTACAACGTCAGTGTTCCAGTATCAGACGAGGAAACAGTGTATTTCGGGTCCAATTCTAGACTTTACTAGTATCGGACGATACTGGAGCACCCCCGTATCGCTCAAAACTGGTTCAAAGTCAGTGTTCCAGTATCGGGCAATACCTTTTCCTCGGACGATACTGGCACATATCAAATGTATCGGGCGAAACTGGACCACAATTATGTACCATTATTGTTCAATACTGGAACAAATACTACTAGCGTACGTGTGAACATCGAAACTAGAACATTAAAACGTTCCAATAGCGATACTGGTAATATTAATGTTCCAGTATTGATCGATACTGGACATCTGGGACCTAAAGTATATTTGTTTCCAAATTATTCGCGTGACAAAGTAATACAGTAGCGTATTATAATGTTATTACCCAAACCAAAATCAACAGCCCTATCAAAATATTTAACCAATAATAATATTTACAAAAACCGACCACGACGACGACGACGACGATATAAAACAACTGCTTACCGCTCTTCTTCTGTATTCCTGTGTCTTCCATAGCTTTGCCGACAAAATCGTCTGAGTAAAATAATGATTAAATACAATAACATTTCCATTTATCATATTGCAAAGTTTACCATTGATCATAATGCAAAGTTTACCAATTACCATAATGCAAAGTTTACCATTACTTATAATGAAAGTTTACAATTAATTTTAATGAAAAGTGGTTAATAATGTTTACGTCTTTGATATCAGACAGTTGTAAATACAGATAGATGGCGTAGACACGGAGTTATTCACTCTGAACTTGGAATCCCCTTGGTCAAGTAACAAAAGTGAACGTTTTATGTTATTTGTCTATGAGTAACAAAGAAATAAAGTTTGAACCCATTCAAAATTAACAGTAACAATATTGCGTACTTCAGCAGCATATTGTCATCGCTATCCTATCATTTGTTTCAGGTTTGAGACACTATAGATGAGGTGACCGTTGTTTACATCAGTAGTGTTTACAAATTGATTAGCGCCTGGTTTAAAGACATGCTAGAGGTACTAGTCCATGACTACTGCATACATTACTATATGAAAGCAAAACACACATCACTGAGCACTACCAAAACCCTATTGTATATTTCACGGACATAAATTATGCTAATGAGCTCATTAAATGACGTCACTCACATCATCGGGTTTTGCCGATGATTGAAATCCGTTGATTGAAATTCTAGGTCGAGTAAAATGATGTTCTTATTTGTTGTCTGTGAGCTTTTCTGATTTTTTCCCCGTATTGGAGTATTTTTTTATTGAAAATAGACAGTTCAAATTAAACGTTGGTTCCAAGTTCAAGTAACAGCACATGTATTAAAGGCGACAGCAAAGGCAATATGCAAGCAACATTTGAGAAAAAACGATGCCCGACTTTGCAAGAAAGTGTACGGGGAAGTGTACGGGTGAACATGACAAACCAAAACAGCCTAGTAATAATCACCTCCGTGGCGCAATTGGTTAGCGCGTTCGGCTGTTAACCGAAAGGTTGGTGGTTCGAGTCCAGCCGGGGGCGTTGTTACTTTTTGCATTTAATGCAGATCGACAAATCACAGTAAAAATATAATATTGACAAAATCACAGACCACTTACACAAAAATCGCATCTGCGCATGCCCCTGTCGCGATCGAAATCTACCACGCAAGCAATGAGAGAGTTTTCATAGTGCTGAGCGCCAATTTTAAAAGCACATGCCCTTATGGTGCGCACGCAAACCGCCGGGCAACCAGATTTAGTACCTGGTCTCTCATTGTGCTTAGGGATGCATACCATGACTACTGCACTATTACACCGTAAGCATGGTAAGTAATGATCAATTAAGTGTGAATTAAAGCACCGTTCCCTGTAGGTGCGCACGCAAACCGCCGGGCCCTACGTCATCGGTCACACCATCTATAATTTGTTTTCTAAACATGCTTAATGGCCACACATGCCATGTAATTTTGCCTCTCTACAAGTTGTTGTCTGGATATGTAAAGACAAGTGAAATTACACCGTGTCTCCATAACAGGGCAGTGTAGCTGTAAACGAAATGTTATAAACCTGTTTCTCATTGACGCGGGAACTCCAGCTCTTGGATAAATACTACTGTTACCATGGTTACCAATGGATGATGGGACTACCTATTTCCATGTTTATAGACCATTTCAAATTGAGATCGGATATCTTCGGAAAAACAGGTCACGTGGAGTAGGTGCGTTGCGCGTTCTTCGCAACAGTTGATCGCATTCATAGCATTGCCCTAGTTGATTGTCCGCCTATGTTTACATACACGCGTGCACACATGAGAAGTAAAACGTGGAACGAGACTATTTTGTTTTTTTATCAACAAAGGCGCTGACGGACAAATTCCAAATGTATCGAGCAGACGGTAAAAAGTGAAAATATTACCCCTAATCTCTTTCATCTCACTCGTTTTTGTAACTGAAATGCCGCAACATCAACTTTGTGAGGGATACAATCTATCACCAACACCAGCGCAATCTACCACACGGGCAGACGGGTGAAAAACACGTTGTTTTTCTCCGGCACATGGCCATGACCTGTCAGGACCTGACAGGTCATGGAACCGAGTGTCAAACACTCGGCTATCGGAAACATTCGGAACCGATCGTATATTTTCGGATTTGAAATGGTCTATACAACACGATGGCAAATTACACAGTAGTCAATAACAGAATGATCATTTTACTTTAGGCTGGTCTAAATGCCTATAAATAGACCAGATTTATGGTTGTTGATCAGTTCGCCAAGGGCCATCAAAAATCACATTAAAATGAGAATATGATTACTCGAGTATTACATTCTTGATAATGTGCTTTGAATTTGGCTGCAAATCTATGGTCAATATTGATTTTGTAATTATACTGACCTGGAAATGCAGTTGCCATGGAGATGAGTGCCAATGCAACGTAAATCAAGATAATTCTTCGATCCATGTTCGTTTTATCCCAGGTTTAATACCTTTAAGACAATAAAAAAAAGGTTTTATATTAGTTCAAATACTTGATCAACATTAGTTTTCAATGAAATATACATCATATATCCCAAAATGTTGAATTAAACCCTGTGTTTTCATAAATGTAAAAGAAACGTTATGTTGAAATAGTTCAAACATTGGTAAAAAACCTTCTATTTTCACGTTTCGTCTATTTTTGATTATTAATGTTTCCGTCAGGGAGCTGATTTATACGCTTCAGTTCACAGGTCCTTTGTTCGAATAGGTTTTCATGCTAGGAACGATATTATTTAGGTAAAAGCAATATGGCCACGTGGCGATTCAGTAGGATTCTTGATGTCAGAACCACCCACGGTAGGTCAGATAATATAATCTGCACATATTGGATCATGTTATCAACTGAAGCGCTAATCCTACATCACAGCATCACTGTTTGCCTTATCTTTGCTCTTTGCATCATAAATAATAACAAAACTGCAGAGCAGAAAGTCCTACATTTTGTTTATGTCCTGTAGTGTAACTTTCAATACTGTTTTGTTGACCAAACAGGCTAGATATACAATTGGATGAATCTTTTAGACACAAGCTCAGGTACCAAACTTGCCACAAAACAGCAATGATAAGCCATGATCAGTCCCATTTCAACAAAATCCGTGATAATTCCAAATTCGCGGGAGAAAATACCGATATTCCGTACTTGTTCTGAATTGATCACTGTACATTTCCCCTGCGCGGTGCTAGTTCAAATTCAAACTGTCATGCATATGTTGTGTAGCATGTGTGATCGATATCCCCAGCAGTCATGGCCATGGAACAGCATTTTTTCTTGAAAATGCGAATTTGGAAACGTCATGCATTTTTTTAAATTGGGCTAATCATGACATATCATTGTCTGTGGCAAGTTTGATACCATTTGTGCATAAAGCATACTAAATAAGTATTTCCATAAATGTGAAAAAGCATCCCTAGGGGGGACAGTATTTGAATAGGCTCAAATAAGTAATAAATACCATTATTCCATGCATCTGTATCAATCTTATTCGAAATATTAGCCAAGCCTTTTATACATTCAATATACAGTATTTTGTTTAATTGAAGGATAGTTATTTCTGTGTGTGGGGATGGATGTGTGATTGAAATGTTTTCCATTGCAGATGGAATTGTTATTTTTAGTTTAATTTTAAGTTTTAGTTCGATTTATTTTTAATTTAAAAAAAAAAAATCGAAGATCGTGAAGACATCAGTTTTATTAAATAACCTTTATACTCCATTGAACTTTAACAGATATGTCATTTTTCCTAGTATATTCAAATACGCCATACGCAAACAATCCTATAGTTGATACACCTGAGATGTTATTTTTGTTGTTTTTGTTGTAGACAATATCTTATATTATTTTTTTTCGCTCTGACGATTGTAGTCGCTAGATTAACGAAAGCTTAGCGCTTCGATGTTGACCCCTCGAAAGAAAGAACAAATTGTAATCAATATATTTTTTTGCTAAGACGCCGAAGCGTCTAGGCACATTAGAGGCGAGATATCTCATTATTCAGTCCACTCAGCACCACTGTCGAATTTTAAGATTGGACGAAACAGCGTAAATTGTAACGTTGTTATCGGTTTTGGCCAATGAAAAGGATTGTATCAACATGTGTTTGGATAGTTTTATCAAAGACATTCATGGATAATAATTTCTGATTGGACGAGTCAATACGACATCCAGCTTTCAACCAATGCTAATGATTGTTTGAGTCGCACTAGTTGATGGTGTATTATTTGTTTTCGATTGCCGTTGTTTGAATTAAAAGCAATGGTTAACGCGTTACAGCGATTAAAATTAATATATGATCAAATTCATTTATGACCTGAATTTATTAAGACATTTTTTTAAATTTTATTTTTTTAAAATTTAAATTTGAAAATATTTATTAAGATTTTTTCTTCTTTTGTATCGCATACAGAGAATAATGTATTATTATAATTAGATTCACTTATTTGGAAAAAGCCGTGCTCTAGACGGTCGTGGATTTAGTCAATCGGTTTGCCGAGCAGTTTATGTTTCGTATTATTTGGCAAAATAAGACTTGTTTGTTTACTAATTAAGCTTATTTACTTTCTGCACTGACTTGTTATATGTGATTTATTCTACTTTGGCGTCTCAGCGTATTGTTTAGAAAACCTTGTTATGTTACAATTACATTACAGTGTGAAAGGTAACAGCCTACACGGTTTTAATGCAAAAAGAAATATCGGAAACAAAACAGAATACGAATATCTGTAGATAATTTGTAAACTTGTGGAACATTCCTCTACAGCGTGTATCAAAAAGAACGCAACACTTTTTATCGAGAGCTGTACGGTCACAGTAAAAAACAAATCACTCTAAAACTTATATATTCTGTTAGGTCTACTTATTGGCTATCACATAGTCAAATTACAACGATATCGATTATTTATTCGCTGAGATATTAAAGGTATAAGTAGAGAAGTGCAAAACACGTTTTACATCGTTCGTTCTAAAAACTTGGATTTTCCTATCCGATTAGTGTTATGGGTTAACAATTTAATAACTATGTAACCTTAATGTCTGGAATGGTTTATCTTAATTTCCTTTGTTTGAGTAAGGTGGTACATAAAATCATTGAATCGTGTAATCTGATAATCATTCGACCATTTGAATACGTCAATCACCCTTTTTAAGTTCTGAACCACCGATTGCTATGATCACCACATAATATGTCTATGGCAAGTTCTTTTATAAATTAAAGTTCATAATCGATGCATCTTAAAACAAGGATAGCATTTTGAGGGTCGAGCAGCACCATAATGTCCCATTCACAACAGACTAACAATGACTGATTCATACAAAACAATTCCTACCTTCACTGGACTATTCCATTTGTTTATCTTTTGAATAATGTGCCATACTGTTTTATTTATGACATTAACGAGAGAAAAAGAGAGAGGATTTGCAAACAGACTTTGTAATCTGGATTTTCAAGTTGTGTCATTAACTATCAACTAATTTATTGCCAGATTTAATTAATATTGATATGATACTGTAATGGCCAGACATTTGATACCTTTAACGTGACATTTTCTTCTCAGAATGATGAGTTTGATTCCAATTATTTAAGTACAATGAGTTATTAAAGTGTCTCGCGAATATTCACCTATGACATGAAAATCAGGCATACAGGATAAACGATGTAAAACGTGTTTTGCACTTGTCTACGTGTATCGTTGATATCTCAGGGAATCAATAATCGATATCGCTGTAATTTGACTATGTGATAGCCAATAAGTACACCTAACAGAATATATAAAGTTCAGAGTGATTTGTTTGTAATTTGCCGTAATCGGAGAGCTCGCGACAAAAAGTGTTGCGTTTTTTTTGATACACCCTGTATAGGGATATCATACGCATTATGAATTATGAACATATAAAACACATCAATAAGAGAAGGTTGACTTACCTTCAAGCTGTGAATGAGTGCTAGTACAATTAAGAAATTGTTAAAGCTCGTCTGATGTCGATACCGTCGTGTTCTGATGGATCAGAACACGACTCTTTTATGTACCATTCCATATTTTGTTAGTGACTCACGTGACTGACTCACGTGACTGGGTCACGTTATGACGATGGATCCCTCCGCCACAAGCGGACCATTCTACTTATAGATGGTGTGACCGGTGACGTCATGTATTTACAAATGGGACACCCTCTGTTGATTCCCTCCAGGCAGAATATACAGTAAAGTTAATGAAGACAACATGAAATTTCTTTCTAATGAATTGTAAAACTCATTTAGTTGTTTTTGTGTGTGTGAAATGCGATAGCTTATAAGACAGTTTTGATAACAATTTGCTGTGACACCACAATATAGTTAGAAAACCTGATCTGGCCTATGTAAACTATAGGAACTCTTGCCCGGTGTGTTTTGTCTCAAATCAACAGAGGGCGTCCTAAATGTAAACAACGGTCACCTCATCTATATACTTTTACATGCAAGTTTGAAACGATCATACTCCTATATTTTCAGTTTTCCAGAGTAAATGGATATTCAGCATGTTCTGGTAAATTTTGGTTAAAAATGAATATCTCATATTTCGTATATTGCAGTCTGCATTCAGTTTTAAGTGTAAAACCCATTTAACGACAACCAATGGCACTGTAGGCCTATAACATATTTGAAGAGCTATGTTCCAAAAGTGTAAGGTTAAAAACAGGTTTGATTTAATTTTTTTTGTTTTGATTTTCACTGTAATTCTTTATTTTCAGAAACTAATGGAGTTGATCCCTTTTGGAACAAAAATGTTTCGACCAATTTTCAAAAAACACTTTACTAAACATGAAAATGGTAGAATGTTGATGATAGACACAGTTATTGATGACCAAAAGACTACCCTTATGAATATATATGCTCCGAATAATATGAAAGAATGGTATAACTTTTACACAAAAATGTTCAAGAAAATTGATCAACATGCATGTTCCAGATGATCACGCCCTTGTCCTAGGTGGTGACTTTAACACCTGCTTGAATCAAGCAGAAGACAAAGAAGGTGGAATAATGTGTGTCAATAAAGATGCAACATATCTTAATGCAGAAATAAATAAACGTAACCTTCTAGATATTTGGAGGACATTCAATCCATCAAAAAGACAATACAAATAGACAGAAAACACCACTTGTAAGAACAAGAATCGATTTCATTCTTGTAAGTAAAAATCTTGTAGATGTTGTCAATTCATGTGATATAAGACCGAGTGTGCGCTCGGATCACCAAGCTGTTTCCTTGAAATTCCAAATCAGTACTGAGAAAAGAGGGCCAGGTAATTGGAAATTAAATACATCAGTTTTAAATGATGCTGCATATGTAAAGATATCATCCATTGTGTTAATGAAAAAGCAGAATCTATAAATGATGATCACTTATTATTGTAAGGTCCAAATAAGAGAATTCTCGGTTAGATATTGTGTGACAAAACAGCAACAAAAACGTCAGGTTGAGAAGAATTTAGTGTCTTATTTAAAAGGCCTAAATGCTATCCGCTTTCCCGATATAAGTGTTGTAAATGAAATTGATAGAGTAAACGGTATACTAGACAAGATGTATGAAAATACTGTAAAAGGGGCAAATAGTGAGATCTCGAACAAGATGGTACGAAGAGGGAGAAAAAAGTAGTGCGTATTTTCTTGGTCTCGAAAAGTTTCACGCAACAAAAAAGTATATCACAAAACTCAAACTACCTGACGATTCCTTGCTTACTAAGCAATCAGACATTATGAAGGAAGAGGAAAGGTTTTACACCAATCTGTATACAAGTGCTAATGTTGATAGTGATAATATTAAAGAGTATCTGAAAAATACAACATTTCCTAAGATTTTAACCGATGACGAACAAGGTAAATGTGAAGGTTTATTGACGCATAATGAATGTAAAGAAGCAGTAGATCAACTAAGACCAGGTAAAAGTCCAGGTTGCGATGGTGTTCCAGCAGAGTTTTATAAAGTGTTCTGGAATTGCATAAGTACCTTAGTGATTAACTCATTAAATTGCTGCTTCGAAAAAGGTCACATGTCACCCACTGAAAGAAGAGCAATTATCAGTTTAATTTACAAAAAAGGCGACAAACTGCAATTAAATAACTGGCGCCCAATAAGTCTGTTGAACACTGACTACAAAATCATGTCAGTGGTATTGGCAAATCGTTTGAAGAAAGTTATAAGTAAAATCATACATACAGATCAAACTGGTTACATAAAAGGTAGATATATAGGTACAAATATAAGATTAATTGATGATGTTATTAATTTATGTATAAATGAGAATAAATAGGCTGCGATTTTGTTTGTAGATTTCGAAAAAGCTTTCGACACCGTCGAATGGAACTTTATAGTTCAAACATTACAGAGGTTTAATTTTGGACCATCGTTTATCAATTGGATTACAGTAATGTATAATACTATTGAGAGTTCTGCTTTAAATCTTGGTTGGAAATCAAAATTCTTTAGATTGAGCAGAGGTTTGCGTCAGGGCTGCCCGTTATCTGCACTCTTGTTTGTTGTAGTCTCCGAAGTCTTAGCTTTGAACATAAGACAGGATAATACTATCTCAGGTATTGTCATTGATGACAATGACGAAGAAAAATGTGAAGCTCGTATTAGCCAATTTGCTGACGATACAACTCTTTTCTGCTCAACGAAAGAATCTCTTGATAGCATGTTGAAAATCATTAATACATTTGGATATTTTGCAGGACCAAAAATGAATGTGGAAAAAACTCAAGGTTTAGCATTTGGTCACTTTGTAAAACATAACTCTGTAAAATGGCCAACTGAAAATGTTAAGTTGCTTGGTGTTTATTTTGGACACAATATGATAGAATGTTACAAAAGCATTTGGCAAGAGAAAAAAGATCGACTAATTCGAATCTTGAACTCATGATATAGAAGAAAGCTAACGCTGTATGGTAAAGCAACTATTATAAGGGGCCATATATCCAAACTCTCAAGTGATTTTATAGCGTTTTTATACCGATTTTACCCCGGTATTAAAACGGTATTTTTTCTATTGTTAAAAGCATCGGAAAAAGATCGGTGATTAACTAGAGCCGCCTCTCTCCCCCTCTCTACTTATCTGTCGTTAACAATAGAACTATTGTAGTACTCTCGATGGCTCAAATATTGAAGCAGACAGATGAAAGCGCGAGGAAGGTTGTGTTATTAAGCTGACCAGTGTTCTAGTTAATCACCGATCTTTTTCCGATGCTTTTAACAATAGAAAAAAATACCGTTTTAATACCGGGGTAAAATCGGTATAAAAACGCTATAAAATCACTTGAGAGTTTGGATATGGCCCCTAAAATGTCTTGGTATATCCAATTTAACATTTTTAATGTCTTGTCTACCCGTTCCTGAAAATTTCACGAATGAAGTGAACTCAAATATTTTCAATTTCTTATGGAATAAAAAACCGGAGAAAATAAAGAGAAAGACTCTCATTCGAAATTACAATATGGGAGGAATAAAAATGTGTGATTTTAAATCTCAGTGTATAGCTTTGAAATGTATATGGTTAAAACGTTATATGTATGATGATGATAGTAAATGGAAATGCCTTTTTAAACGCTATTTAAATGCTCATGGTCCAAACTTTTTAATCTTAAATATGAATTTTGTGGAAGCAAAGAATGCCCCATCGTTAATTGGTCTACCAAAATTTTATTCAGATCTGGTAAAAGCATGGCATAATCTAGATAATGATTATAGAAACTTACCAATCAACGACTCATTAAGGGTCAAAAGTCATACACTGTAAAAAGCGTGTTTAGGAATTAAACATTTTTAAACATTCTAAACATGTCAAAATCCTAAACACTGGTGTTTTAGTGTTTAATTCCAAAACATAAAGTATTTAAATGCTTAACGCTGGCATCTCAAACACTTCGCAAGTTTGTAGTTGGCGCTGATTGGTTCTTTGCCGTGTGACGTAGTTTCCTCAGATCGCGTCCTTCATACTGAGCCGCCATCTTTTTCTCGCTGAATCTTGACTTGAGAGCGAGTCATTCAGAGGCAATAAACAAATTAATCATGCAGCTGTAAAACAACAATGTTTCAGGTAATACAATCGTCTTGTTTATATTCTCGGACTATTAGATGATGTAGATTAAGAAAGATTGAAAAATAAACCACCAGAAATTTTAGAAACAGCCAAATATCCGTACGAATGTTCGGCCATACAAATGATACGTGCATAAAAAGTACTGCGCTGGCATGCTGGTAATGTGCATGTGTGGTGTGGGTATTGTCGTGCACGCGACAGACTAATACTTAAAACGAGAAGTGCATACGCTTTTATTTCCCAGTACAAACTGTTCTATGAAGTAAAAATAATGATGATCTTATTCGTTGCTGGAATAGGGGCTTTTGCAACTTTAGAATTCGACTTTAAGCCACTCAAGTGCCCATAAATCCGCCAAAGAACATCATAGCGCAACAAAAGAGGTGTCAAAATGCGCAGAAGATAACTGTGAATCGAATTATTTAATTATTTTTTTGCATACTAATTCAGGTTCTGATAAATCTGACCATTTGTAAGTGTTTCGATACTTTATTGGCGCAGTTTATGAGTAATGGTTATGATCCGAGAATATAAAAAAGACGATTTTATTACCTGAAACGTTGTTAATTTAACAGCTGCATGATTAATTTGTTCATTGTCTCGGAGTGAATGACCGCTCTCAGACTAATACTTAAAACGAGAAGTGCATACGCTTTTATTTCCCAGTACAAACTGTTCTATGAAGTATGAGTAACCTATGGGTGTTGCATGATCCGAGAATATAAAAAAGACGATTTTATTACCTGAAACGTTGTTAATTTAACAGCTGCATGATTAATTTGTTCATTGCCTCCGAGTGAATGACCGCTCTCAAGTCAAGAAATTTAAATGTTTAATGGCTAAACACCCAAGTGTCGAAAGGCTAAACACCAAGTGTCTAATGGTTAAATGCCAAGTGTTTAATTGCTAAATACCAAGTGTTTAATTCCTAAATGCCAAGTGTTTAATTGCTAAATGCCAAGTGTCAAATTGCTAATCATATCATGTGTTTAGAAATTAAACGTGTTTACAAACGTGGTGCAAGGTAGTGTTTAGATAAGTGTTTAGAGTCTAAACACCGTTTTTGCAGTGTATTATATGGGGAAATGACCTGATCATGCACAATGGCAAGACCCTGTATTTCAAACACTGGATTGATAGTGATATAATATAATATATCAATGATCTTATTAATAATGATGGTATCATTTCCACTACATATATACTTGACAAGCTTAAAAATAAGCACAACTGGATTGCAGAGCTTTTTATTATTTTCAAATCAATTCCAAAGAATTGGTTGGCTTTAATTAACGCCAACAATATGCCTATAAGTACTCGTTTAAGAACCTCGTGTATATATATGTAAATAAAAAACGTGTAAATATAATGTATTGGCAATCAAGGTATATTTACGTTCATGTATAGTTAAAAAGTTTACAGTCGTGCCAATAATTCAGAAAAGATGGGCACAGGAACTGTCTACGTCACCAAAATGGGACGATATTTGGACTATGAAAACTATTCTAGAAAAAGAGAGAAAATTGGCAGAGTTCAATTACAAATTATTACTAGCGGGCACCAGCGCTTCGCGCTGGACCCGCTAGAAGATTTCACGGGGAATAAGTAAACAAAGCGTAAGAAAATTTGATGCAATAATATCAAGAACATGTCCTACGTAGGCCTATCCACAATCCAGACGGGGCCCTAAATAATCCGAATATCGCAGGTGCTTTTGATAATCCAGGTATACATGTGGCTTAATCTAGGTAGGCCTACGTTTGTGTTTCCAGATACCTATGTAGGCCTCCCATGAGACCTGAAATGCAGGTACCCGTTGTCCTATTATATCCAGGGACCCCATAGGCCTAAGCCCTACCCCCTTATCCAGTTACCCCAGGTGCCCTTAATAATGCACCGGATACCACTTAATCAAGGTAGGCCCACCGCAGTGTGCCGTTATCTCGAGATACCCAGGTGCCCTTACTTTATCATATTCAAGTAAATTAAACGCGGGTGCCGAAGATAGCGGGCAGTAAAAGTCATACCACAATAGGCAGAGGTGAGTAATATCAAAGCGTTATAAATGTTTATATAAATATCAAGAGTATGTCCTTAAATAATTCAGGTACTAAAGTGCCCTTGATATATTGTAAGTGACATGGTGCCCAGTGGCGTACCCAGGGGTGGGTCCAGGGGGCCCTGCCCCCCCCCCCCCCCTGAGATAACCCCGTCGGTAAAAACGACCCTCCGTCGGTAGATTTGCGATTTTGACCATTTTTTCTTCGGCCGTTTATGCTGACAACTTCATCCTACCCCCCACCCCCCCCCCCCCCCCACCCCACTTATCAATATTTCAGCTGGTCACGGGGGAAAATTGTGCAAGTTTTCTTTGGGAGTCTGTAAAAAAAAGTTGTCGGTACATCATGCCTTTCGTCGGTACAACTATGGTCGGGCCCCCCGCAGTTTCCAACAGCTGGGTACGCCACTGATGGTGCCCTTAATACACCATGAGCCTAGGCCCAATGTGCTCTTAAATAATACAGATACCCATGTTCCTAATCCAAGTAGGCCTACTCCATCAACGTGTTCTTAATACCCCCAATTATTACCTCCTGTCAGCGCATGTCTCTACCTATATTGTACACCAAATAATAAAAAGTTGAATTTTAATGTCAAAATTGAAAGTTACTTAAAATTAGCTTTTAAATGTCCCCCCCCCCCCCCCCCCCCACTTCTTTTATTGCCCCGCCACCCCGTTTTCCTCCTTTAACATTTTGGTGCTGGTGTCGCCACTGCCCATATATGCACATACTGTATCCAGGTAATTCAGTAGGCCTACGTTCTGAGCGTTATAGTTTTATAATCGGTCGTTTAGTTTTATGGTCGGCGGAGTCTATCATCAAGCTCACTTGTACCATTCCACGCTTGTACTTGAGCACAATGTGTGCCATCCGGGTTTTGTTTGGCCTATTTACATTAAATACATTATTCCTCCAATAGGCATGTGGGGCCCTAACGTATTATAGTATGTAGTCCCTTTGTCATGTTTGCTGTGTTCTATAAAGCCTCCCGAGATAGGCCTACTACCTGAGTATACACCCTTACAATCCAGTTATCAGAGGTGGCCCACCTGCGCATAGTATATCCAGGTAATTTGAGACTCGTTTTATAGTGAACCCCGTAATCCAGATACCACGGATGCCCTTATAATCCAGACACTCTATAATAATCATGATAATGTACCACACGTTCCGTTTATCCAGATGTCCCATGTGCCCTTATATCCAGATTATCAAGTAAGGGAAGTGCGGAGAGGAGGAGGTGGCTTTAGGGTACACTATTAGAAAAAAGGGTGCTTCAGAGGGGTTCTTGGCTGTCCCGTATATGGTTTAAAGGTTCTTTGATTTTAAAGGCCCCCAAAAGGTTCTGTAGAGAACCTTTAGAGGTTCTAAAGACCAATGTTTGCCCATATTTTGCCCATTTTGAACCTTAAAATGGTCCTTTTTGGAACCTTTTAAGGTGAAAGGGTTCCATACGGGACAGCCAAGAACCCCTGAAGCCTGAAGCATCCTTTTTCTTAGAGTATACGGACTGCCTGCTTTCACCCTGCCACGTTACAACGTGCAGTTTGCGCAACAAACGCGTATACACTTTGTAAGCGTCATTACGTGTGCGCCGAATCGCGCGCGCCATAATAAACGCGGCCGCGCAGCTTCAACATAGGAACGGTTGTTATGGTACCGTCACAGTTTCTTCATCGTTAGCAAACTACGCGTTCATCTATGTTACTAATGCAAAAGTGTCACTTTAAGATCTGTGTAAGAGTTTTTATTTACATTTAGAAAATGTCGTAAAATAATTTTATTTGTCGGACGTATAAATGCTTGTACTCATGCGATCTTTAAGAATAACAAACGGCCGCATATACAGAAATGTAGCTATATCCCTGATGAAAATATTTTGAATGAAGACCATATGTCATCACTCACTCCGAAAACCACAATTTTTGCCCGAACAGTAGCTACCCGAGTAAAAGAAATTCAACATTTCGGATTATCATCTGTGATCCTTTCTGCGCATGTCTGAAAACTGGAAAATACTGGCATTGAACTATCTAATTAGCTCGTCTATTAGAGGCGCAATTACCACGCTTTTTCAGTTGAAGAGGGACGCGAGTGTAAAATTATTATTGAAGGCGAGGGACCGAAAATTAGTATATAGATATAGAATCATCGCTACCAAAGCTAATTTATATAAATGGAATAAGGCGAACTCACCCAATTGTTTTGAGTGCAACACATCAGATGATTGTCTACATTCATTTATTGCCTGTCCTTTGTCAAAAAGCTTTAGGGTTCATTTTAAAAGATTTATTATTTCTAACAATATTCCATGTCCAGGGATATCGTTAAAAATCATTGTGCTTGGTTATAAACCAGATAATCAAAATATATTGAATGTAATGCTAAATAGAATGCTTAGTCTGGCGTCGTTCACTCTGTATAGATCCAGACATATGAAGATCACTGATAATAAAAACGTTGATGCATTTAAATGGTTTCTATACGAATTAAAATGGAGAATTACTATCTTGAGACACAGTGAAAATGTGTGGCATAAGATTGGCAAAAGCCTACATATATAAATCCCGATTATTATATTATTATACATAGCACAGAGTAAATAGTAGGTTCTGATATTCTTCTTGTAAAACACATGTACATGACAGCCCATATTATATATTGCTTTGTTTGTCAACTCAACTGCGAAGGTCGTGCCATTGATGATCATTAGCCAAATGGTAATTGTTGGTACATGCTGTTCGCTGGTGGAGTCATGTTTTTTCATATTTGTAACCATGTTTGATATATTATTATTATGTTATATAACTATGTATAGAATATAGATGAATGAAAAATAAAATGAATGGGTACTTAAAAAAACAAAAAACAAAAAACTTTACTAAACAATCGTTATTTTCAATTAAGGTACACCTGAAAGACATTATCAAATCATATTGAAAACAGAAAACCACATTCCAATACCTCTACATTTTACGTTTTCTTCATTGCGTTTCATTAAGGGCATTCCTATCAATTTTTTTCCATGATAAAAGTCCCATATTTCTACCATTTTGGCTTACAAAATAGTGAATTATATTCAAATTTCCGGAAACTTCGTTAAATTACCGGACATTTCCGGAAATTACCGAGGGCCATAACTTTTGACCCGAACATGCTCAAGATTTAGAACAAAGTTTATAAGATGAATTTCGTAACTCTCTTTCATGTTCTGCACTGTGACCTAACTCAATTTCGACAAAAAGTGGAGTTGATCCCTTTTGGAATAGAGCTCTTCATTTATTGAAACACTGATCCACTAACCTTGCCCGGTCAGCGATTTTTTTTTTACTAGTAAACATTTGTATGGGCTCACATGTAAAATCAGTTGACTTTTTTTTTAAAAAATTAAAAAATCATTTTATTCAGTGAGTTTTGCTTTATCCCGTATTAAAACGAAATAAATAAATTTTACAAATGTTAACTAGTAAAAAAAAAATCGCGCCCGGTCAATTTTTGTTGTTGACATGTTGCCATGATAATAACCTAAAACTATTTTTTTGCCATTTGTGACAAATTTACACTGAAAAGTACTCCCAGTTTTGGTATGGCGAGTATATTATTGGAATGTTACAATACAATCACCTCAAAAGACAACTCGTCCCTATTGACTGCAGCAGCACACGTAAAGGTAAACATCTTACTTTTCCTTAATTTCCATTCACATTAATGGTAACATTCTCGGTCTTTAAAGATTGGTTATTTTCAGTTTCTGAAAGAAGAAAAAAATTGTATTGACCCAAAGTATTGCCACAAAAATGTGGGTAGATTCTTGACAACATTATATACAAAATGGTTATTTTTTTTCCTTTCTTCAGCCATCTTTCAATGGCTGTCATTTTTCAGAATGGCCGTCATTTCAGGCTTATTTACACAATATATCACACCAGAATGTACTTAAGTTGTGATTTAATGGGCTACACCCATGTGTGTATATATATATACAGTTAAGCCCACAATTATTCATACCCCTTGAAAAATATGAGTTTTTTGCGTTTTTCTCATATCTATACCAGCTGGAGTGGTGGAACTTTCACTTTACACTAAAGACAATTAGTTTGCAAGTACAAATCAATATATTTGGGCTCAACATTTTTTGCATAACAATAGAATTGAACAAGAATTGTGTTTTTATGCCTGTCCAAAATTATTCATACCCCATACCAAGTCTCAGGATTGAGGCCACTTTTTATGATAATACACATGTTTTTGACATTCCAAACATTCTTTATATTGTGTGGTAGGCTTTTATATTGTTATGCAATTATTCCATGCTGTCAAAGAGCTAGAGTGTTGTCCTATAATATCCCTCATTGTACATTCAATAGGACACATTTGTAATGCATCCACATTGTATGCACACATCATGGAATAATTACATAATAATATAAAAGCCTATCACACAATATAAAGAATGTTTGGAATGTCAAAAACATGTGTATTATCACAAAAAGTGGCCTCAATCCTGAGACTTGGTATGGGGTATGTATAATTTTGGACAGGCATAAAAACACAATTCTTGTTCAATTCTATTGTTATGCAAAAAATGTTGAGCCCAAATATATTGATTTGTACTTGCAAACTAATTGTCTTTAGTGTAAAGCGAAAGTTCCACCACTCCAGCTGGTATAGATACGAGAAAACGCAAAAAACTCTTATTTTCCAAGGGGTATGAATAATTGTGGGCTTAACACTAATCATTGCAAATGATTCTGTGTGTGTACACTAAATGGGAGTATCATTTGATCTCATTGCAAATGATTCTGTGTGTGTACACTAAATGGGAGTATCATTTGATCTCATTGCAAATGATTCTGTGTGTGTACACTAAATGGGTGTATCATTTGATCTCATTGCAAATGATTCTGTGTGTGTACACTAAATGGGAGTATTATTTGATCTCATTGCAAATGATTCTGTGTGTGTACACTAAATGGGAGTATCATTTGATCTCATTGCAAATGATTCTGTGTATGTACACTAAATGGGAGTATCATTTGATCTCATTGCAAATGATTCTGTGTGTGTACACTAAATGGGAGTATTATTTGATCTCATTGCAAATGATTCTGTGTGTGTACACTAAATGGGAGTATTATTTGATCTCATTGCAAATGATTCTGTGTGTGTACACTAAATGGGAGTAGCATTTGATCTCATTGCAAATGATTCTGTGTGTGTACACTAAATGGGAGTATCATTTGATCTCATTCCAAATGATTCTGTGTGTGTACACTAAACGGGAGTATTATTTGATCTCATTGCAAATGATTCTGTGTGTGTACACTAAATGGGAGTATCATTTGATCTCATTGCAAATGATTCTGTGTATGTACACTAAATGGGAGTATCATTTGATCTCATTGCAAATGATTCTGTGTGTGTACACTAAATGGGAGTATCATTTGATCTCATTGCAAATGATTCTCTGTGTGTACACTAAATGGGTGTATCATTTGATCTCATTGCAAATGATTCTGTGTATGTACACTAAATGGGAGTATCATTTGATCTCATTGCAAATGATTCTGTGTGTGTACACTAAATGGGAGTATCATTTGATCTCATTGCAAATGATTCTGTGTATGTACACTAAATGGGAGTATCATTTGATCTCATTGCAAATGATTCTGTGTGTGTACACTAAATGGGAGTATCATTTGATCTCATTGCAAATGATTCTGTGTGTGTACACTAAATGGGAGTATTATTTGATCTCATTGCAAATGATTCTGTGTATGTACACTAAATGGGAGTATCATTTGATCTCATTGCAAATGATTCTGTGTGTGTACACTAAATGGGAGTATTATTTGATCTCATTGCAAATGATTCTGTGTGTGTACACTAAATGGGTGTATCATTTGATCTCATTGCAAATGATTCTGTGTGTGTACACTAAATGGGAGTATTATTTGATCTCATTTCAAATGATTCTGTGTGTGTACACTAAATGGGAGTATCATTTGATCTCATTGCAAATGATTCTGTGTGTGTACACTAAATGGGAGTATCATTTGATCTCATTACAAATGATTCTGTGTGTGTACACTAAATGGGAGTATCATTTGATCTCATTGCAAATGATTCTGTGTGTGTACACTAAATGGGTGTATCATTTGATCTCATTGCAAATGATTCTGTGTGTGTACACTAAATAAAAGTATTATTTGATCTCAACAGGATGGTATTAAACAGGATAAGACCATTTGTTGACCCCTTGCTGCGTTGGAACCAGAATGGCTTCAGACAGCATAGATCAACCGTCTCTCAAATACTGGCTCTGAGACGTATCATTGAAGGCATGAAGACAAAGAATCTTCCTCTGGCAGTAGTATTCATAGATTACTCAAAAGCTTTCGATTCGATCCATCGTGAACGGATGTTCCAAATCCTACATGCGTATGGTATTCCAGGAGTCATCATTGATGCAATCAAGGCTATCTACACAGATTCATCTGCCTTAGTGATATCTGCAGACGGTGATACCGAACCTTTCGAGATTCTGGCTGGAGTTCTACAAGGAGACACCCTTGCTCCATTCCTCTTCATAGTGGTAGTAGATTACATCATGCGGCATGCCTTGAAGGACATCAACCAATCCACCGGGATCGTTCTTGAGAGAAGGAAGAGTAGACGTCATCCAGAGCTACGCCTTCATGATTTGGACTTCGCTGATGACATAGCACTCTTGTCTTCATTCATTGAGTCAGCTGAAATTCTGCTACAGCATATCGAAGAAGCTTCAAACTGTGTTGGCCTGCACCTTAATGTTGAAAAAACCAAGACTCTGCTAGTCGGCATCCCATCCTCCACAAATGTCACAACTCTGAGTGGTGCCAAACTTGACAACATCAAGGAGTTTAAGTACCTAGGATCGTCAATGCCAGACTCTTTCCATGACTTCAAGTGCCGGAAAGCTCAAGCCTGGGTTGCATGCAACAAGCTGGAGAAGATATGGAAATCTAAACTTGATAGGCCAACTAAAATCAAGTTTTTCCGAGCTTGCGTGGAAAGTATTCTACTATATGGTTCAGAGACATGGACAGTTACAAAGACTTTTGAGGACAGAATAAATGGATGCTACACACAGTTGCTGAGGAGAGTCCTTAACATCAGTTGGAGAGACCACAAAACTAATGAAGAGGTGTATGGTGAAATTCCTCCGCTGGCTAACTCAGTAAGGAAGCGACGGCTCCAGTTTGCTGGACACTGCCTACGAGCATCCGATCAACCTGTCTCCCGAGTGCTTTTCTGGACTCCAAGTGAAGGCCATTCATCCCGTGGCAGGAGATCCACCACCTATCCTGACAGCATCTCAAAGGACCTTGATCTTGAACCCAATGAAGTTCAACAGCTTATGTTGGATAAACTTGCTTGGAGGAAATTTGTAACTGCTGCTTCCAATATTCCGTCCAAGGACGACCGATGATGATGATGATTTGATCTCACTGCAAATAATTCTGTGTGTGTACACTAAATGGGAGTATCATTTGATCTCATTGCAAATGATTCTGTGTGTGTACACTAAATGGGAGTATTATTTGATCTCATTGCAAATGATTCTGTGTATGTACACTAAATGGGAGTACCATTTGATCTCATTGCAAATGATTCTGTGTGTGTACACTAAATGGGAGTATCATTTGATCTCATTGCAAATGATTCTGTGTATGTACACTAAATGGGAGTATCATTTGATCTCATTGCAAATGATTCTGTGTGTGTACACTAAATGGGTGTATCATTTGATCTCATTGCAAATGATTCTGTGTGTGTACACTAAATGGGAGTATTATTTGATCTCATTGCAAATGATTCTGTGTGTGTACACTAAATGGGAGTATCATTTGATCTCATTGCAAATGATTCTGTGTGTGTACACTAAATGGGTGTATCATTTGATCTCATTGCAAATGATTCTGTGTGTGTACACTAAATGGGAGTATCATTTGATCTCATTGCAAATGATTCTGTGTGTGTACACTAAATAAAAGTATTATTTGATCTCATTGCAAATAATTCTGTGTGTGTACACTAAATGGGAGTATCATTTGATCTCATTGCAAATGATTCTGTGTGTGTACACTAAATGGGAGTATCATTTGATCTCATTGCAAATGATTCTGTGTGTGTACACTAAATGGGAGTATCATTTGATCTCATTGCAAATGATTCTGTGTGTGTACACTAAATGGGAGTATCATTTGATCTCATTGCAAATGATTCTGTGTGTGTACACTAAATGGGTGTATCATTTGATCTCATTGCAAATGATTCTGTGTGTGTACACTAAATGGGAGTATTATTTGATCTCATTGCAAATGATTCTGTGTGTGTACACTAAATGGGAGTATCATTTGATCTCATTGCAAATGATTCTGTGTATGTACACTAAATGGGAGTATCATTTGATCTCATTGCAAATGATTCTGTGTGTGTACACTAAATGGGAGTATTATTTGATCTCATTGCAAATGATTCTGTGTGTGTACACTAAATGGGAGTATTATTTGATCTCATTGCAAATGATTCTGTGTGTGTACACTAAATGGGAGTAGCATTTGATCTCATTGCAAATGATTCTGTGTGTGTACACTAAATGGGAGTATCATTTGATCTCATTCCAAATGATTCTGTGTGTGTACACTAAACGGGAGTATTATTTGATCTCATTGCAAATGATTCTGTGTGTGTACACTAAATGGGAGTATCATTTGATCTCATTGCAAATGATTCTGTGTATGTACACTAAATGGGAGTATCATTTGATCTCATTGCAAATGATTCTGTGTGTGTACACTAAATGGGAGTATCATTTGATCTCATTGCAAATGATTCTCTGTGTGTACACTAAATGGGTGTATCATTTGATCTCATTGCAAATGATTCTGTGTATGTACACTAAATGGGAGTATCATTTGATCTCATTGCAAATGATTCTGTGTGTGTACACTAAATGGGAGTATCATTTGATCTCATTGCAAATGATTCTGTGTATGTACACTAAATGGGAGTATCATTTGATCTCATTGCAAATGATTCTGTGTGTGTACACTAAATGGGAGTATCATTTGATCTCATTGCAAATGATTCTGTGTGTGTACACTAAATGGGAGTATTATTTGATCTCATTGCAAATGATTCTGTGTATGTACACTAAATGGGAGTATCATTTGATCTCATTGCAAATGATTCTGTGTGTGTACACTAAATGGGAGTATTATTTGATCTCATTGCAAATGATTCTGTGTGTGTACACTAAATGGGTGTATCATTTGATCTCATTGCAAATGATTCTGTGTGTGTACACTAAATGGGAGTATTATTTGATCTCATTTCAAATGATTCTGTGTGTGTACACTAAATGGGAGTATCATTTGATCTCATTGCAAATGATTCTGTGTGTGTACACTAAATGGGAGTATCATTTGATCTCATTACAAATGATTCTGTGTGTGTACACTAAATGGGAGTATCATTTGATCTCATTGCAAATGATTCTGTGTGTGTACACTAAATGGGTGTATCATTTGATCTCATTGCAAATGATTCTGTGTGTGTACACTAAATAAAAGTATTATTTGATCTCAACAGGATGGTATTAAACAGGATAAGACCATTTGTTGACCCCTTGCTGCGTTGGAACCAGAATGGCTTCAGACAGCATAGATCAACCGTCTCTCAAATACTGGCTCTGAGACGTATCATTGAAGGCATGAAGACAAAGAATCTTCCTCTGGCAGTAGTATTCATAGATTACTCAAAAGCTTTCGATTCGATCCATCGTGAACGGATGTTCCAAATCCTACATGCGTATGGTATTCCAGGAGTCATCATTGATGCAATCAAGGCTATCTACACAGATTCATCTGCCTTAGTGATATCTGCAGACGGTGATACCGAACCTTTCGAGATTCTGGCTGGAGTTCTACAAGGAGACACCCTTGCTCCATTCCTCTTCATAGTGGTAGTAGATTACATCATGCGGCATGCCTTGAAGGACATCAACCAATCCACCGGGATCGTTCTTGAGAGAAGGAAGAGTAGACGTCATCCAGAGCTACGCCTTCATGATTTGGACTTCGCTGATGACATAGCACTCTTGTCTTCATTCATTGAGTCAGCTGAAATTCTGCTACAGCATATCGAAGAAGCTTCAAACTGTGTTGGCCTGCACCTTAATGTTGAAAAAACCAAGACTCTGCTAGTCGGCATCCCATCCTCCACAAATGTCACAACTCTGAGTGGTGCCAAACTTGACAACATCAAGGAGTTTAAGTACCTAGGATCGTCAATGCCAGACTCTTTCCATGACTTCAAGTGCCGGAAAGCTCAAGCCTGGGTTGCATGCAACAAGCTGGAGAAGATATGGAAATCTAAACTTGATAGGCCAACTAAAATCAAGTTTTTCCGAGCTTGCGTGGAAAGTATTCTACTATATGGTTCAGAGACATGGACAGTTACAAAGACTTTTGAGGACAGAATAAATGGATGCTACACACAGTTGCTGAGGAGAGTCCTTAACATCAGTTGGAGAGACCACAAAACTAATGAAGAGGTGTATGGTGAAATTCCTCCGCTGGCTAACTCAGTAAGGAAGCGACGGCTCCAGTTTGCTGGACACTGCCTACGAGCATCCGATCAACCTGTCTCCCGAGTGCTTTTCTGGACTCCAAGTGAAGGCCATTCATCCCGTGGCAGGAGATCCACCACCTATCCTGACAGCATCTCAAAGGACCTTGATCTTGAACCCAATGAAGTTCAACAGCTTATGTTGGATAAACTTGCTTGGAGGAAATTTGTAACTGCTGCTTCCAATATTCCGTCCAAGGACGACCGATGATGATGATGATTTGATCTCACTGCAAATAATTCTGTGTGTGTACACTAAATGGGAGTATCATTTGATCTCATTGCAAATGATTCTGTGTGTGTACACTAAATGGGAGTATTATTTGATCTCATTGCAAATGATTCTGTGTATGTACACTAAATGGGAGTATCATTTGATCTCATTGCAAATGATTCTGTGTGTGTACACTAAATGGGAGTATCATTTGATCTCATTGCAAATGATTCTGTGTATGTACACTAAATGGGAGTATCATTTGATCTCATTGCAAATGATTCTGTGTGTGTACACTAAATGGGTGTATCATTTGATCTCATTGCAAATGATTCTGTGTGTGTACACTAAATGGGAGTATTATTTGATCTCATTGCAAATGATTCTGTGTGTGTACACTAAATGGGAGTATCATTTGATCTCATTGCAAATGATTCTGTGTGTGTACACTAAATGGGTGTATCATTTGATCTCATTGCAAATGATTCTGTGTGTGTACACTAAATGGGAGTATCATTTGATCTCATTGCAAATGATTCTGTGTGTGTACACTAAATAAAAGTATTATTTGATCTCATTGCAAATAATTCTGTGTGTGTACACTAAATGGGAGTATCATTTGATCTCATTGCAAATGATTCTGTGTGTGTACACTAAATGGGAGTATCATTTGATCTCATTGCAAATGATTCTGTGTGTGTACACTAAATGGGAGTATCATTTGATCTCATTGCAAATGATTCTGTGTGTGTACACTAAATGGGAGTATCATTTGATCTCATTGCAAATGATTCTGTGTGTGTACACTAAATGGGTGTATCATTTGATCTCATTGCAAATGATTCTGTGTGTGTACACTAAATGGGAGTATTATTTGATCTCATTGCAAATGATTCTGTGTGTGTACACTAAATGGGAGTATCATTTGATCTCATTGCAAATGATTCTGTGTATGTACACTAAATGGGAGTATCATTTGATCTCATTGCAAATGATTCTGTGTGTGTACACTAAATGGGAGTATTATTTGATCTCATTGCAAATGATTCTGTGTGTGTACACTAAATGGGAGTATTATTTGATCTCATTGCAAATGATTCTGTGTGTGTACACTAAATGGGAGTAGCATTTGATCTCATTGCAAATGATTCTGTGTGTGTACACTAAATGGGAGTATCATTTGATCTCATTCCAAATGATTCTGTGTGTGTACACTAAACGGGAGTATTATTTGATCTCATTGCAAATGATTCTGTGTGTGTACACTAAATGGGAGTATCATTTGATCTCATTGCAAATGATTCTGTGTATGTACACTAAATGGGAGTATCATTTGATCTCATTGCAAATGATTCTGTGTGTGTACACTAAATGGGAGTATCATTTGATCTCATTGCAAATGATTCTCTGTGTGTACACTAAATGGGTGTATCATTTGATCTCATTGCAAATGATTCTGTGTATGTACACTAAATGGGAGTATCATTTGATCTCATTGCAAATGATTCTGTGTGTGTACACTAAATGGGAGTATCATTTGATCTCATTGCAAATGATTCTGTGTATGTACACTAAATGGGAGTATCATTTGATCTCATTGCAAATGATTCTGTGTGTGTACACTAAATGGGAGTATCATTTGATCTCATTGCAAATGATTCTGTGTGTGTACACTAAATGGGAGTATTATTTGATCTCATTGCAAATGATTCTGTGTATGTACACTAAATGGGAGTATCATTTGATCTCATTGCAAATGATTCTGTGTGTGTACACTAAATGGGAGTATTATTTGATCTCATTGCAAATGATTCTGTGTGTGTACACTAAATGGGTGTATCATTTGATCTCATTGCAAATGATTCTGTGTGTGTACACTAAATGGGAGTATTATTTGATCTCATTTCAAATGATTCTGTGTGTGTACACTAAATGGGAGTATCATTTGATCTCATTGCAAATGATTCTGTGTGTGTACACTAAATGGGAGTATCATTTGATCTCATTACAAATGATTCTGTGTGTGTACACTAAATGGGAGTATCATTTGATCTCATTGCAAATGATTCTGTGTGTGTACACTAAATGGGTGTATCATTTGATCTCATTGCAAATGATTCTGTGTGTGTACACTAAATAAAAGTATTATTTGATCTCAACAGGATGGTATTAAACAGGATAAGACCATTTGTTGACCCCTTGCTGCGTTGGAACCAGAATGGCTTCAGACAGCATAGATCAACCGTCTCTCAAATACTGGCTCTGAGACGTATCATTGAAGGCATGAAGACAAAGAATCTTCCTCTGGCAGTAGTATTCATAGATTACTCAAAAGCTTTCGATTCGATCCATCGTGAACGGATGTTCCAAATCCTACATGCGTATGGTATTCCAGGAGTCATCATTGATGCAATCAAGGCTATCTACACAGATTCATCTGCCTTAGTGATATCTGCAGACGGTGATACCGAACCTTTCGAGATTCTGGCTGGAGTTCTACAAGGAGACACCCTTGCTCCATTCCTCTTCATAGTGGTAGTAGATTACATCATGCGGCATGCCTTGAAGGACATCAACCAATCCACCGGGATCGTTCTTGAGAGAAGGAAGAGTAGACGTCATCCAGAGCTACGCCTTCATGATTTGGACTTCGCTGATGACATAGCACTCTTGTCTTCATTCATTGAGTCAGCTGAAATTCTGCTACAGCATATCGAAGAAGCTTCAAACTGTGTTGGCCTGCACCTTAATGTTGAAAAAACCAAGACTCTGCTAGTCGGCATCCCATCCTCCACAAATGTCACAACTCTGAGTGGTGCCAAACTTGACAACATCAAGGAGTTTAAGTACCTAGGATCGTCAATGCCAGACTCTTTCCATGACTTCAAGTGCCGGAAAGCTCAAGCCTGGGTTGCATGCAACAAGCTGGAGAAGATATGGAAATCTAAACTTGATAGGCCAACTAAAATCAAGTTTTTCCGAGCTTGCGTGGAAAGTATTCTACTATATGGTTCAGAGACATGGACAGTTACAAAGACTTTTGAGGACAGAATAAATGGATGCTACACACAGTTGCTGAGGAGAGTCCTTAACATCAGTTGGAGAGACCACAAAACTAATGAAGAGGTGTATGGTGAAATTCCTCCGCTGGCTAACTCAGTAAGGAAGCGACGGCTCCAGTTTGCTGGACACTGCCTACGAGCATCCGATCAACCTGTCTCCCGAGTGCTTTTCTGGACTCCAAGTGAAGGCCATTCATCCCGTGGCAGGAGATCCACCACCTATCCTGACAGCATCTCAAAGGACCTTGATCTTGAACCCAATGAAGTTCAACAGCTTATGTTGGATAAACTTGCTTGGAGGAAATTTGTAACTGCTGCTTCCAATATTCCGTCCAAGGACGACCGATGATGATGATGATTTGATCTCACTGCAAATAATTCTGTGTGTGTACACTAAATGGGAGTATCATTTGATCTCATTGCAAATGATTCTGTGTGTGTACACTAAATGGGAGTATTATTTGATCTCATTGCAAATGATTCTGTGTATGTACACTAAATGGGAGTATCATTTGATCTCATTGCAAATGATTCTGTGTGTGTACACTAAATGGGAGTATCATTTGATCTCATTGCAAATGATTCTGTGTATGTACACTAAATGGGAGTATCATTTGATCTCATTGCAAATGATTCTGTGTGTGTACACTAAATGGGTGTATCATTTGATCTCATTGCAAATGATTCTGTGTGTGTACACTAAATGGGAGTATCATTTGATCTCATTGCAAATGATTCTGTGTGTGTACACTAAATAAAAGTATTATTTGATCTCATTGCAAATAATTCTGTGTGTGTACACTAAATGGGAGTATCATTTGATCTCATTGCAAATGATTCTGTGTGTGTACACTAAATGGGAGTATCATTTGATCTCATTGCAAATGATTCTGTGTGTGTACACTAAATGGGAGTATCATTTGATCTCATTGCAAATGATTCTGTGTGTGTACACTAAATGGGAGTATCATTTGATCTCATTGCAAATGATTCTGTGTGTGTACACTAAATGGGAGTATTATTTGATCTCATTGCAAATAATTCTGTGTGTGTACACTAAATGGGAGTATCATTTGATCTCATTGCAAATGATTCTGTGTGTGTACACTAAATGGGAGTATCATTTGATCTCATTGCAAATGATTCTGTGTGTGTACACTAAATGGGAGTATCATTTGATCTCATTGCAAATGATTCTGTGTGTGTACACTAAATGGGAGTATCATTTGATCTCATTGCAAATGATTCTGTGTGTGTACACTAAATGGGAGTATCATTTGATCTCATTGCAAAGATTCTGTGTGTGTACACTAAATGGGAGTATCATTTGATCTCATTGCAAATGATTCTGTGTGTGTACACTAAATGGGAGTATCATTTGATCTCATTGCAAATGATTCTGTGTGTGTACACTAAATGGGAGTATCATTTGATCTCATTGCAAATGATTCTGTGTGTGTACACTAAATGGGAGTATTATTTGATCTCATTGCAAATGATTCTGTGTGTGTACACTAAATGGGCGTATCATTTGATCTCATTGCAAATGATTCTGTGTATGTACACTAAATGGGAGTATCATTTGATCTCATTGCAAATGATTCTGTGTGTGTACACTAAATGGGTGTATCATTTGATCTCATTGCAAATGATTCTGTGTGTGTACACTAAATGGGAGTATCATTTGATCTCATTGCAAATGATTCTGTGTGTGTACACTAAATGGGTGTATCATTTGATCTCATTGCAAATGATTCTGTGTGTGTACACTAAATGGGAGTATCATTTGATCTCATTGCAAATGATTCTGTGTGTGTACACTAAATGGGAGTATCATTTGATCTCATTGCATGATTCTGTGTGTGTACACTAAATGTATTTCTTGAATCAATTCTACAATATTTCGTACTTCATTCGTAGCCAAAAGTGTTATACTCTTTGGTTACTTGGTCAATGGTGCCGTTGAAAACGGTTGCATTTGGTTTGTGATACCAACCAACAAAGAAAATCATAATCCAAACTAGCGATAGTGACAAATTACAAAAGGAAAAAAGGCCTATCATGTAATGGAAAAGCATAGGTTTGTAGATGGATTCATTTAATAAACAATTTTGAAATGCACACACAACGTGCATAAAATAATATAAAATAATATAATATGAAATATGGACTTGATCCTGTTACATGGTTTTACAGATCTGTTTCGTAAGGACCGTCAGGGCCTCACTCGTCAGAAACTCAATACAGAATGGTGGTAAATTATCATACACACACCAGTGCGACCCTGTATACACATGTTATACGCATAAAAACCTGAAAGTTTATATAAAGTTCATAAACACATGTGTACACATGATTGAGTACGCATAAAAAGACAACCTGAAAGTTTATATAAAGTTCATAGATCACAAGAAGTCACTCAAAATGCATGGTGTCAGAGCACTTGAGTATCAATTGATAGATCCTATAAAATAATATATATAAAATAATATATATTTTTATTAATATATTCTTTAATTTATTATTTAACAAAAACAGTAAATGATCAAAAAACACACCTCGCCAAATTCTCGTAACAATTTATTATACTCGTAACAATTTATTATACTCGTAACAATTTATTATACAGATATTTCTTTATTTATTATTTTTATTAATAAATTCTTTAATTTCTTATTTTACAAAAACAGTAAATGATCAAAAACACACCTCGCCAAATACCCGTAACAATTTATTATACTCGTAACAATTTATTATACAGATATATCTTTGCCATACTGAAATCGTCGAGCGCTGTGTCCATGGTGTCTGATCATAAATTAATTGATTACTGTTCAGCACAGCACAGCCCTTTTATGGCAAAAGGATGTATCTTATATGTACTTTCTTAATGATATACTTCCTTTTAACATGGATTGTGTTAACTTGGTTCAATAATCCTCACTTAGGAAAAGGTTGCAACTTGTAAAGACAATAAAAGTAATATACTGCCTTTTACCACTACGTGATTTATGGAGAAAAAGCTAACTTTGATCATTTTAAAAGTAAGTATACTGTTAGAAAACTACATATAGGCCTAAGATACATTCTTTTGCCATAAAAGGGCTGAGCACTGCTAAGCTTTTTTACCGTCAAAGTTGTAACCCAACTTTCGTTTAACGAGAAGCAGTCGCTTTCATCGGAGGGAAAATGGCTGATGACAAATTGTATACTACTGATTGCATTTGCCAGAAGGTTTTTTGTATTCGCAGGGGGAAGTATTACATTAATAGAGTTGCTGCATCGACACCAAATACAAAATGGACATTGTGATTAATTATTGTTTAATACATCGGGCCTACATATTATTTGAAAAATAAATGTAGTCTTCGACACAAATTAGTACGGCAATAAACTGCTCACAAAAAGTATCGAAACACTTAGAAATGATCCAATATATAACGGCTCGAAAGGGTATGCATCAATCGAAGCAAATAACCAAGTGCATAATTTTGTTCTGCGTATTTTGACACCTCGATCGATGAGATACGATGTTGCGGAGCGGAGTTATTGTCATTTCAATGGGCGTGGGTCCAGTTTCAAAAGTGACAATCATCCTATAGAAAGAGGTTTGCATTACTGTTTAGAATGATCAGATTCGTGATTTTCAATAAGGAGGAGTGTCACTTTTGAAACTGGACCCACGATCATTGAAATGACAATAACTCCGCTCCGCAACATCGTATCTCAACGATCGAGGTGTCAAAATACGCAGAACAAAATTATGCACTTAGTTATCTGCTTCGATTAATGCATACATTTTCGAGCCGTTATATATTGGATCATTTCTAAGTGTTTCGATACTTTTTGTGAGCAGTTTAGTATTTGTGAGCATTATTTTACTGCAAACATGTAATTTAATCATGTTAAAACCAATGCCTGTATGTAAGAAGGTCAATGCAATCAGTGAAATTTAAGAGTAATGGAATCGATGGAGGATAGGGTGGCCACGGGGCCGAGATAGATTTATACTTTCATATTTGATAGACTTTTTATTCTATTTAATGATATGAGACTGGAACTTATCATTCACAGCTAGTTTTAACAATGGGATGTATGTGTTAGACCACTAGAAACTCAAATCTAGTATTTTGCTTTGTTAACATATTTTAAAACCAAAATGGCCGCCAAATGAATGGTCAAAAGTGGTCAAAATTCCATACAATAGCATAATATCAACCGAAATGTATGATAAAAATATAATTTTAATGATGGGATGTATGTGTTAGACCACAAGTAACTCATATCCATTATTTGTGCTCTGTTAAAATAGTTCAAAATCCAAAATTTGACCCCTGTGCAAAAAATTTGAGGCAAAATTTGACCTTTTACCTATTTTGCCCTATATCTCGGAAACTAAGCATCGGGTGGAAATACAACCATTTTTACATTTTGACCCCTATATGACCTTTGACCTTCTATAGCGGCCAACCGTACAGGCTACAACACGGCAGCAATATAAAATATTGACTCTTGGCACCCAACTAAACTAATCAGATCATCAAACCTTTTGTACCTTCTCAGCTGATTAAACCTTATGGGCTCCCGGCCTAAACCTGATATGACTAAAATCGGCCGACCCAGGGGTGGACTGGCCACTGTGGCGTTGTGGCGATCGCCACATGGGCCGCTTGGTTTTGGCCTTTCAGGCCCGGTTTGGGCCTCTCAGGGCCGGTTACTCAAATTTAGTGACCGTGCGAAAATTTGTGACTTTGAAATTTTGTGACCGTGCGAAATTTTTTGACCGTACCCCCCCCCCCCCCCCCCCCCCCCCCCCCCCCCCCCCCCCCCCCCCCCGTATCAAAATTGATACGATTTGCGTCGAGTTGGCCCTTTTTTTTTGTTATGTCTGACCCGCCGTTAACGCAAAACGTATCAATTAATACGTTTTGCGTTTTTGATACATTTTGCGTCGCTACAGTTGTCATGCGTCACATTGTGGCTTAATTTGTGTTTGCATTAATCAACTTTAAAATGTTAAAGCTCTTGAAGCATAAGACATAGATCATTTATTTTTTCACACAATGTTTCTATACTATCTGGGTAAATATCTAGATGATTCTCATCTATAATACTTTATTGGGTCAAGAGAAATTTAAGGAAAACGCCGTATCGGTGAAATAAATTTAATTTATTTTATGTTTTTATATATGTTATTCGTACAGTAAATAAAGTATGAGACCGGGGTTCAAATCCCCGCCGGTGAATGTCCTTGCTTATTTTTCGTTGGGACATTCGCCGGTGGTTGTTATTATTTGTTTGTTATGTTGTCTATTGTAAACACCGTGGGTTGGTAAACTGCTTTATATTATATTATATATATGATATAAAACATTATTATATGATTTATTTATTCAGTTTCCTCTTGTCATCACGTTTGTGATCCCTACTGTGTTTGGCCAAATGTCTCATGTTATCGTGCTGTGTGTATTGTATAACCCCGTCGCTTATTCACTTAGCACTGACTCAAATTGCCGTTTATCAGCAAGTTATCGGTGGCCTAGTGGTTAAGGCGCCCGTCTAGAGATCGGGAGACCGGGGTTCAAATCCCCGCCGGTGAATGTCCTTGCTTATTTTTCGTTGGGACATTCGCCGGTGGTTGTTATTATTTGTTTGTTATGTTGTCTATTGTAAACACCGTGGGTTGGTAAACTGCTTTATATTATATTATATATATGATATAAAACATTATTATATCATGTAAACCTGTCAAAATGAGTACTGTGTGATAGATGATTTTAGTAGCTTTAATATGAGCCTATACACAACAAAATTGATGGTTCTTATTGATTTATATAGACGAAAGATTGAAAAGGGTTATATACGAACCGCAATTATGACGTTTTCACGAAAATGACGTCATCGCATGGTCAACATTTTTGGCACCCCTTCCTAAATTGTGTGATACTGCCGAAATAATATACGTACCAATTTATAGAGCCGTACCAGACTACACTAGGTTAGGGTTAGGGTTAGGGCTTGGATTTGGATTTGGATTTGGGTTAGGATTAGAGTTAGTGTTAGGCTTAGGGTTAGGGCTAACCCAAACCCAAATCCAAATTAGGGTTTGGGTTTGGGTTTGTGTATGGATTTGAGGTTGAGGTTGAGGTTGAGGTTGAGGTTGAGGTTGAGGTTGAGGTTGAGGTTGAGGTTGAGGTTGAGGTTGAGGTTGAGGTTGAGGTTGAGGTTGAGGTTGAGGTTGAGGTTGAGGTTGAGGGTGAGGGTTAGGGTTAGGGTTAGGGTTAGGGATAGGGTTAGGGTTACGATAAGGGTTAGGATTAGGGTTTGGATTTGAATTAGGGTTAGGGTTAGGGTTAGGGTTAGGTTAGGGTTAGGTTAGGGTTAGGGTTAGGGTAAAGGTTAGAGTTAGGGTTAGGGTTAGGATTTGGATTTGGATTTGGGTTTGGATTAGGATTAGGATTAGGGTTAGGGTTAGGGTTAGGGTTAGGGTTAGGATTTGGGTTGGGTTTGGATTTGGGTTGGGTTTGGTTTAGGGTTAGGGTTAGGGTTAGGGTTCACGGCTGTTTGACTGTGCGATTTATAATTAAAATTATGGGATAAAAAAGATTATATAGAAAATTGTTCGAGCCCTTTTTAAATTATCGGCATTTTCTACTTGATACATATTTTACAAGTAACTCTATGTCAAATGTGGCCGATGAGGGCGCTATTAAATTGACACTGCAAATTAACACACCAATACACCCAGCATTTGACTAGAGAGGTATCATTCATTTATTTTCCGAAGGTTTCCACTTACTGTACTGACAAAAACTGACGAATAAAACAAGGTGCAATTACCATTAACAATCTAGATATAAACGATCGAGCTTGCACTCTTGACTGCCCATTCAGCTAGTCCCCCACATTGCTGGGGACTCATTTCCAACGACATGTGACGATAAAGATGCATCAAGGATGCATTGCCACTTAAATGCATATCCTAAAATTGTGTTCAAATAAGACTTTAGTTTTTTGTGATATCTCCAAAAAA
This sequence comes from Ophiura sarsii, assembly GCA_035610835.1. Lineage (NCBI taxonomy): Eukaryota > Metazoa > Echinodermata > Ophiuroidea > Amphilepidida > Ophiuridae > Ophiura > Ophiura sarsii. The sequence goes on from CM069443.1 coordinate 88,839,772, forward strand.
TGTGACGTCGTACTTCACTGACTCCCTTTGTGCCCGTTATCTTAATTTGGTTTATTTTACAAACAACCTCCCAAACCAAAAAACAATTTGGATTTTTTGGCCCAAGCAAAGCCATCCACTCCCCATTCAACCACTACCGCATCATTCCACTACTGGGGTACCTAACAGCAGTTGGAAATATGTGATATTTGTGTACTCCAATGCCTGTTTGAGTGAAAAAATAAATATATATATACCCCGAGCACTCAAAATGTAATTCATCCACACTGAATAACCTTTTTTTTCTTTTTTTTTTTCTTCTTTTTTTCATTCTCTTTTTTTCTTCTTTTATCTCTTTCTTTCTTTCTTCTTTTCTTTTCATTTTTTTTTTTTTCATTCTCTTTTTTTCATCTTTTATCTCTTTCTTTCTTTCTTCTTTTCTTTTCATTTTTTTTTTCTTCTTCATTTTCTTCTTCTTTTTATCTCCTTCATTCTTCCTTTTCATCTTTTTTTATTTTATTTTATTTTATTTTTTTTATATTATTATTATTATTATTATTATTATTTTTTTTTCTTCTTCTTTTTTCTTTCTTTTGCTTTCTTTCATTCTTCACTACAGCCAGAAGTGTGACCCGCCCCCAATCTTGTCCATCAGGGCCATCAATAATCCTACTGGGGCCCCAGTTGCCTATCCCCAAACTGCAACTGTCATCAATATCACCCCTCAATCACTGGGCTATTTAGAATGCCTGTATCCTCCCTAATCCCTCCAAATTCCTCTGTACATGTAAGAGACTATTTTGCCTTAGTGATGCATCCCCTTGACCCTGAAGGGGTCCAAAATCAACTGGGTTTGGATGGCTTTGCCCCTTACCTGATACTGGTGGCTGTAATGCCGTTCCCACGTTACTGGAAGCAGAGGCACCTGCTGGATCCTGCGATCCCCCTTGACTTTTATCAACTAGTGCTGACTGTTGCCTTGTAAAAAAAATATTTTATCCTTTATTATTTTTTATTATTATTATTATTTATTTATTTTTTTTTTTTTTTTTATTATTATTTTTTTTTTTTTAATTATTATTATTTTTTTATTTTTTTATTACTAATATTAAAAAAAAATTATATTATTATAATTATCATTAATATTATTTTATTTAGTTTTCATTTATATTTATTGAAAAGAAAAAGAAGAAAAAAACCCACAAAAAAAACAAAAAAAACAAACAACAAAAAACATAAAAAACCCACAACAAACACCATAACATCCGCCAGACAAACACACCCCCACAAACACACCCCCACATCATAAATACTGGAATGCCCACACACACCAAAATTGTGTCCAAACAACAACCAACCACCACCTTTACATAATTCCACCCTGCCTACATAATTCCACCCTGCCTCCCCAAAAATTAAGTAATAGCCCATCCTGGAGCACGATTTGACACCACCTGAAGTGGTACATGTGTTTTGAATCCACTGTCATTATTTCTAGAAAATACTTGCCCTATTACCCGATCCAGGACTCCACCCGACCAGTAATTATTACCCCAATCCACACTAACCTTTCTACCCACCGGCAAAGAATTACACCATAACAACTGATGAGTCAAAATCCCGGTCAAAATAATGATAACACCACTTGATAAATAGTTATTTATTCATTTATTTTTTATTTTATTTTCCCTTTTTATTCTCATTATTATTTTTTATTATTTTTAATTGCCATTCATAATACCATATCTGGACATGCCACGACCAAAAACATTGACTAGAGCGTACACAGTCCAGGCATTGGAAGGAGTTTACTAATTAAGTTGTACTAATAATTTAGATTACTACACCCATGTGTACAAATTTGTTGGAATTAAAATCCAACATGCCCTATCATTGTTATTCATATACTGACATTGAAGCGCCCATTGGGTGGCAGGAAACCTTAACTACCCCATAGAGCCAGTTCCCCTCTTCCACGTGTCCAATTGTTTTGGACCTCACCAACATGCAAATTAATTTCAAAACATCCCCCTCCCAACAGTCACGCAACAAACCATACACCTCCAATAACGGTAAAGCAACAAACCATACCCCTGTGGGGGTTTACGAAGAATGAATAACAAACAAAAATTGACCAAGCACACCCACCCCTCCCCTAAGCCTTTGAACTTTGTGTAACAAAACTAACATCCCAAATCCTTATACCTGCATGTGGCATCATTACTACCCCCTTTTTCATTTATTTAATCCTCCCAAATTAGAAGGAAAAAAACAACAAAAACTGCCGCATTCTAAAAACCCAACTATAAAATAACCCATCCAACTCAATCCGATTAATCAGTTTACCAACCCATGGATACAATATTAAACAACGAATATATTTATAGTAAAAACAACTAACCGTACTTCCCTTTGGCTCTGTCTGCCCAATCTTCTCTACGATTCTGCTGTTTCTTGCTGGTTTTAAAACAATTTTGTCAACACCTCCTTCTGATTTGAATGATAACTTCAGAATGACTGGAAAACCCCAGCCCGCATGGTCAACCATGAGGCACATTTTAATCCAGGATCCACCTGCTTCTTGGTATTTGCCGCATATGAATAGCCTCATATCATAGCTTTTGGTCATTGCCGCATATGAATAGCATCATACAATAGGAGCACTCCTCAGCTGCACAACACAATGGAGCACTGACCTGGGGGAAATGCCCCAACAAACACACCACCCTTGCACACTACTAACACCCCACCCTTCTCAATTTTGTTGAGACTAGAAACACCATCTGCCTGGTCAATCTAATGCCATTTATACTCAATTAGAATATAAATGTAATTATACAAATAATAATATTCAAAGCTCTATTTCTCAGAACTGGCACCAACAAATGTTCTGAAATTTCTACAAAAGATGGCCAGTATATTTTTGGGGTAGGGTTATGGTTATGGTTATGGTTATGGTTATGGTTATGGTTAGGGTTAGGGTTAGGGTTAGGGTTAGGATTTGGATTTGGATTTGGATTTGGATTTGGATTTGGATTTAGATGAGGGTGAGGGTGAGGGTGAGGGTGAGGGTGAGGGTGAGGGTGAGGGTTATGGGTTATGGATTTGTGTTTGTGTTTGTGTTTGGATTAGGGTGAGGGTGAGGGTGAGGGTTACGGTAAGGTTAGGTTAGGGTTAGGGTTATGGTTAGGGTTAGGGTTAGGGTTAGGGTTAGGGTTTGGTTTTGGATTTGGATTTGGGTTTGGATTAGGGGAGGGGGAGGGTGAGGGTTAGGGTTAGGGTTAGGGTTAAGGTTAGGGTTAGGGTTAGGGTTTGATTTGGATTTGGGTTTGGATTAGGATTAGGATTAGGATTAGGTTGAGGGTGAGGGTGAAGGTGAGGGTGAGGGTTAGGGTTAGGGTTAGGGTTAGGGTTAAGGTAAAGGTTAGGGTAAGGGTTAGGATTTGGATTTGGGTTTGGATTAGGATTAGGATTAGGATTAGGGCTAGGGTTAGGGTTAGGGTTAGGGTTAGGGTTATGTTTCGGGTTAGGGTTAGGGTTAGGGTTAGGGTTAGGATTTGGATTTGGATTTGGGTTGGGTTTGGGTTAGAGTTAGGGTTAGGGTTCACGGCTGTTTGACTGTCCGATTTATAATTAAATTTATTGGATAAAAAAGATTATATAGTGGCCCTTTTATGGTTTGACGTAGTGCTAATGAATAAGAGCATATGGTGAAAATGTCAAGAAAATTGTTCGAGCCATTTTTAACTTATCGGCCTTTTGTACTTGATACATATACATATGTTTCGGTTAGGGTTAGGGTTAGGGTTAGAAAACAATTGGTCAGATAACGGGGTTAGGGTTAGGGTTAGGGTTATGGTTAGGATTAGGATTAGGGTTACGGGTAGGGTTAGGGTTAGTGTTAGGGTTAGGGTTAGGGTTAGGGTTAGGGTTTAGTTTAGTTTAGTTTTATTTGGCATATCAAGACACAGAGATACAATACATCAGATCAAATATACAAATCTTTACAAAATTAACACAATATATTAATAAAAGAAAACATATAATGCCAAGGATAACCTAAGAACGCTATAAAAAGAGCTTATTTCCATTGGGGTCCTTCAAATAAAAACATCATATATATTTGCACGCCAATAATATTGCACTTTTTATGAAACAACTGCATATAGAAAAGGATGAAAAATCAAGATAGAAAGTGACTTTTTACTGCCTTTTTGAACTGCCCGTGGGTTTTGGATGTTTTAACCTGAGTTGGTAGCAAGTTCCATTCCCGAATACCAGTAAAGAAAAATGTATTGCACTGCTGACCTTTAGCTTTAGGTAACAGAAAATGTGTTGCACTGCCCCTGGTATTGTATTTGTGAGTGTTGGACAATTTGGTAAAATGAGAATTCAGGTACTCAGGTGCTATTTCTTTATAGATTTTAAAAACATGATTGAGTTTAAGTTGTTAAACTCTTTCTTCAACTTTCAACATTCCCATCTTCTTAAATTCTACATCACCAATGTGGGACCTGGGCTCCAGCTTCAAAATGAAACAAATCAACTTATTTTGCACGACAACAGGGTACGGGTTAGGATACGGGTTAGGGTACGGGTTAGGGTACGGGTTGGGGTACGGGTAAGGGTTAGGGTAAGGGTTAGGGTTAGGGTTAGGGTTAGTGTCAAGGTCAGGGTCAGGGTCAGGGTCAGGGTTAGGGTTTGGATTTGGATTTGGGTTTGGGTTTGGGTTTGGGTTTGGGTTTGGGTTTGGGTTTGGGTTTGGGTTTGGGTTTGGGTTTGGGTTTGGGTGTGGGTGTGGGGGTGGGTGTGGGTAGGGTTAGGGTTAGGGTTAGCGTTAATGTTAGGGTTAGGATTAGGATTTGGATTTGGATTTGGATTTGAATTTGAATTTGAATTTGAATTTGAATTTGAATTTGAATTTGAATTTGAATTTGAATTTGAATTTGAATTTGAATTTGAATTTGAATTTGAATTTGAATTTGAATTTGAATTTGAATTTGAATTTGAATTTTGGTTTGAGTTTGAGTTTGAGTTTGAGTTTGAGTTTGAATTTGAATTTGAATTTGGATTTGGGTTTGGGTTTGGGTTTGGGTTTGGGTTTGGGTAGGGTTAGGGTTAGGGTTAGGGTTAGGGTTAGGATTTGAATTTGAATTTGAATTTGAATTTGAATTTGAATTTGAATTTGAATTTGGGTTTGGGTTTGGGTTTGGGTTTGGGTTTGGGTTTGGGTTTGGGTTTGGGTTTGGGTTTGGGCTTACTGCCTTGGGTTAGGGTTAGGGTTGGGGCTTACTGCCTTGGGTTTGGGTTAGGGTTAGGGTTAGGGTTAGAATTTGAATTTGAATTTGAATTTGTGTTTGGGTTTGGGTTTGGGTTTGTGTTTGGGTTTGTGTTTGGGTTTGGGTTTGTGTTTGTGTTTGGGTTTGTGTTTGTGTTTGTGTTTGTGTTTGTGTACTTATAAGAGGTACATTGTGGGTGTAGATATGAGTATGATTTGACATTGTGGGAGTATTTCGGCGTTGTGGGCGTACCCCCACAATGAACAGTTTCCAAATGGTATATGAGGATACTGTGAGCGTGTTAAAAGCAACAACAAATATACCCCCAGAACGATTTGTTTGTTTTTTGTGTGTTATTTGTCATCTTAAAACATACACTTTGCCACCCGACTATATGAATGGCGCCATCTATCTTAGTCAACTCCCACAATGTACATACAAAAAATACCCCCACAGTACAAATAATTACCCCCGTAGTGCACTCCTGTACCAACAAAAAATCCAACTCCCAAAATGTATATTTATACTCATTGTGTACTCCCACAGCGCACAAACACAAATACCCCCGCAATGTAGCTGGTGCGGGTATTAGTGGGGGTGCGTGTGTGCCTTTTGGTTAGCCTTTTTTTTTTCCAAATGCTGTATCTGTTGAAAGGATGGACGGATTGACTTCAAACCTTCAGTGATAGGTAGGCCATGGTCAAACACTGTAGCTGCTTGTTTGGGGGTCTAATTTGCAAAGGTCATCTGAGGTCAAAGGTCATCTAGAGGTCAAATCGTAAAAGTTGCCCGAATGCTGTATCTGTTGAAAGGATGTACGGATTGACTTCAAACCTTCAGTGATAGGTAGGCCATGGTCAAACACTGTAGCTGCTTGTTTGGGGGTCTAATTTGCAAAGGTCATCTGAGGTCAAAGGTCATCTAGAGGTCAAATCGTAAAAGTTGCCCGATTGACGTCAAACTTAGAGAAAAGAAACATGAACACCGGGTGAACATGTCTAAAATAAATTAGAGGTCATCCAAGGTCATCTGAGGTCAAAGGTCATCCAGAGGTCAAATCGTAAAAGTTGCCCGATTGACGTCAAACTTGGAGACAAGAAACATGAACACCAGGTGAACATGTCTAAAATAAATTAGAGGTCATCTGAGGTCAAAGGTCATCCAGAGGTAAAATCGTAAAAGTTGCCCGATTGACGTCAAACTTGGAGACAAGAAACATGAACACCGGGTGAACATGTCTAAAATAAATTAGAGGTCATCTGAGGTCAAAGGTCATCCAGAGGTCAAATCGTAAAAGTTGCCCGATCGACGTCAAACTTGGAGACAAGAAACATGAACACTGGGTGAACATATCTAAAATAAATTAGAGGTCATCCAAGGTCATCTGAGGTCAAAGGTCATCCAGAGGTCAAATCGTAAAAGTTGCCTGATTGACGTCAAACTTGGAGACAAGAAACATGAACACCTGGTGAACATGTCTAAAATAAATTAGAGGTCATCTGAGGTCAAAGGTCATCCAGAGGTCAAATCGTAAAAGTTGCCCGATTGACGTCAAACTTGGAGACAAGAAACATGAACATCGGGTGAACATGTCTAAAATAAATTAGAGGTCATCTGAGGTCAAAGGTCATCCAGAGGTCAAATCGTAAAAGTTGCCCGATCGACGTCAAACTTGGAGACAAGAAACATGAACACCGGGGGAACATGTCTAAAATAAATTAGAGGTCATCCGAGGTCAACGGTCATTAGAGGTCAACCAAGGTCAAAGGTCAACAAGGGGTTAATTTGTGCAATGAACACCGTGGGAACATGTAAAAAAATAATTAGAGGTCATCCGAGGTCATCTGAGGTCAAAGGTCATCCAGAGGTCAAATCGTTAAAGTTGACCGATTGACCTCAAACTTGGAGAAAAGAAACATGAACACCGGGGGAACATGACCCATATATGACCGTTGACCTCATTTAGTTGATCTCCCAGCCAGGGGGATTCGCAAGTCGTGACTTGCAGTATTTTTATAGATTTTAGACTGTTCAATCTTTTTATCAAATACCTTTCTCTATTTTCATTACACTTTTCTTTCATCGACACCTTTCTGATTCTCATACCTTTATACCATTTTGACCCCTTTGGCCGCCCATTGGTACTATCGGTTTGACCGTTCATCTGTGGACCGTTTGATACATTTAGCATTTTGCTCAACAGCAGTATATGAAGAGCTTTGTTGCAAAAGGGCCACCAGACCACCCCACATGTTACTCATTTTGCATTAGTGAATTTGCATTGACAAGTCCATGGAATTAATCAAATTATTGTATGGCTGTGATCATTACTGTGTCTATGACTTGGATTAGTGCACGCCAATTGAGGCACCAACAATACAAGCCACATTCCACATAATGAATAGCTATCCATTCAATAATGCAAAATGAGTAACAGGTAGAAGTGGATGTAGGCCCTTTTGCAACACAGCTCTTCATATACTCATGGGATATCAAGAACCTTGAGTGACCCTAGAATCTAGGGATCAACAGACTCGTCTGAACACATGCCTGATGTATATAATGCCATTTTTGATTGCATGATGACAGATCAATTACGGCACAAATAGTTGAGTCTCAGTTGGTTAGTATCGGTTTTACGGTCAAAGAGTATTTAAACGCAATTGAGTTATCTAGCTTGTACTGGACGACTGATCACTGATGCAGTACTTATTTTCGTAAATATAATGCTGTTTTATGCCTCTTATTTCATTGAATAGTTTGATCAATCATTTCGTTACTTTTCGTCCGAAAATAAAAAGGTTAACATCATAAACTTCATATTACCTTAACCAACTATACATTCAACTATAAATGTGTTTCCATGCTCACCAGAATATAACTCTCAAATATGCTGAAAGAGTGGTTATGATTGGCTCGAAGAGAATTCGACCTTCGACCCAGAGCAGGCTCAGAAATGATCCCACAATGCATTGCAAGCCAGCAAAACACGCCAAAACACAAGTTCTTCAACATATTTTTGACCGCATGATACCCGCAGCACTGGGTATCAATCTAACACAGCACATATCAATTTTGTGGGTCTCCAATTGCCTTACTTTTTCGGAAAAGGGGTCGGGACTGAAAAAATAAAATAAAAGGTTGTAACAGACAAATCACTACATAACACTTGCTGCTTTCTATGCGGAGCAGATTTGACCAGATTTAGGCTAACGAATCCAATATACTCGTGACTGCGTTCACACGTCGTATAATTAGCACTCATTATAATTGGACCACTCACCGAATACCTGTCTACCTGGAGTCTGTACAGCGTGTCCCAAAAAAATGGGTCCAAAATCTGCAGAGCTTGTAACTTTAATAGTTGAAAACGTAGCTGCTCCATATTTGAGGATATTAAGGTACATATACCTGACCATAATTGGTTAAAATGTCAGACCAGTCAAATGGTAACTTTCTGAAATACAAAGCTTTCAACAGTGCGTGGTTAGAACCCGGTTTTTTCAATTTAGCAATAATCCACCTTATGCCTCATTTGCGTTGTGTGCAAGTTTTCCCTATATCATGTGCATGGTGTTTATTCTCCGAAATATCTTATGTTTGGTAGAAAAGGGTTAGATTAAAGGTATTATGGATCATTATTCAGCATTATAAATACCCATTGCAGTAACCTTGTCGTTGAATATATACAAAAACAGAGCAACTGTTACCCTGATACCATGCCTTGAAATAGCACCCGCCCACCTGCCCATAGCGGGTAAATTTTGTGTTGGGAAAAAGTACCCCGGCAACCGAGTGGCGGGTAAAGCAAGTGTGAGAGTTCCAGCCCTGCCTCTAATTCCTTTGATTGATGAGATGACTACGGCTGGTTTCCAATTTCGAAGAAATGGTTCTTGAACTGCTTCAAAGATGGCAGTGTCTCAGAAGGTTATTTATTAATTTTTCTAACAAAATTCATAGGTATTTACACTTTTTATCCCCCTTATGACGAAGATTTCCCTGAGTAAGTGATTGTTATAAAGTCAAAGGCAAAACTTTGATGACGTCAATACGATGCGCAAATGCAACGCATGGACGGTTCATGAGCAAAATCGAGAGAAAAAACCGGGTTCTGACCACGCTGTATGCAAAGCTTTGTATTTCTAAAAACCTTACATCCCATTGGGTCAGAAGTCACAAACTGGTCCAAAAAAATGTTTCACTTCTAATAATGTTGAGAAATGCACCAATTCTGATTAAACGGGACAAAACTTAAGTTTTACATACTTAATGACCCACAAACTATATATTGTTGGAAAGCTTATGATTCAAGGTTTTTCATTTTTGCAAAAAAGAATCAAATTATACAGGGTGTGTAACATTTTTACAGGGTGGAACATAAAAAAGTTGATCGTTTTTGCTCCTCACAAAATATTTTGATAGTTTGTACAATTAGGGTTTAGCTGAAGATAGTCACCAAAATCAGAACAACCGCAGAAGGTGTTACCAAATTTGCTAAGGATCACCTGCCCAAAATGTACACAGGAAAAGTACAGGGTGTCTAAAATGATGATGAAATAATGCATAAAATGAAGGTTTGTATATAATATTCTATGAAATTTAGTTAGCATGGACTATTTAATTTTAAGGAAAATGGTTATCAAAATGAACTACATGAATATCATTAAAGTTCCTTTTATTTTGAATACAGGGTGGTCCAAAATAGGCCTAAATAGCAAATTTTTCATAAATCTATGAACAATTCTGTGAAGAAACACTTCTGGCTTTTTTAGTTAAATGTTTACTACCCAGGGTAGAAAAGGACCGAAGAGTCACACAAATGAAATAGAGAGACTGCGATTTGGCCACTGTTTAATCAATAAAATGAATAAAACTGTGTATTTTTTACATTAAAACACTCCCTGAATTAAACATCATATTCTAGTAGAGAATGTCTAGATAACAATTCAATATTATTATTCATAGTAGCAGGCACATGTTATTAACACATATGAGAAGTTTGAAAACTTTCCTATGTATACTTTTAAAATGGCATCAATTTCAAAAGTTCTAGTTTTCCGCTATTTCGTGTAGAAACCTATGGGCGCCTCACCCACCGGCGCCTCACCCACCGGCTCCACCCTTGACTCACTCGACGTTTAGATTGATAACTTCACTGTTGCTAGACATGTGGCTTTAATTTTATTTATTTTATTCGGTAGCTGGATAAATTTTCTTTAATATGATACCAAAAATGTTATGATTTTTTGACAACTTCTATTTAAAATAGAGACACGTATCACGATTTTAAGGATTTTTTTAAACGGCTCCACCTTATTTGATATACCTATTAGTGACCTGTGACCTTTGGTCTTATAATTTCACAAAATAATGTCAGATATATTTACTTTTATATTCCCAATCATGAATCTGTGTTTCCCATTTTTAAGTTATTAGCTCATAAAGTTTTGGACCCAGTTTTTTGGGACAGGCTGTATACTATACTTTCTAACTGATCTGATGCAGATTTTATTTAACATTTTTACTCGGCGACTTTTCAGGTGTTTCCCGTTTCTAGCTGTATTCAGGATGTGACCAAATGTCAGCATGATTGTGAGATTGGATGTCGGTTGATGGGAGGTAACCATTAGCGTATAACTATTAACTAACTAGGGTCTTCAATAGTCAAGAATATTATCGCCGGTTTTGTGAATCTCAGCAGCTAGCCATGCACTCGTGAGGCATCCCCGGGGAGGCATCAGAGGTGGAAATGAGGTGTCTCGTGTGAGTCAGTCACAAAGTACACTCTAAATTGGGCTTTGTCGATGATTATCTTTACGTTATTTGCTCATTTATTATATCGATACATCTCTCAATGCCCCTTTAACGATAAGTATAGTATCTGAATGTAATATTTCCTGTAAAAGAGCCTGATGTCATGCTGAAGTGTAAATATGGTGACAGGCTTTAGGCTAATAGGAAATCAAATATATAAACTTTTTGGTCGAAAGATATTATGTGTCTAGCAAAACTGGCATTTTGTCTATCAGTGTTTCAAGAAATCCAAATTGGAAAATATCTATATATTCTTAGTAGTCAATAGTAGATTGTAAAACAGAAAATTAGAAGCAAACAATAATTACTTTTATGGCAAAGAAAAAATATTTCTATCGCATTATTATTTTTTATTATTAGTCATAACTTATTAACTTAGACCTACATGTATCGGTACTTTAAAAATATATTGTTTGAAAAGGGAAAGCACCAAAATGACTTCCAGATGAATTTTTTGCTATTGTCGTGTGTCGGATGCAAGTTGGCACAAGGCTAAAAGTCGTAGCATCCGGTTGCTTAAACAAATACATCCCATTTCATTTTATATGACCCAGAAATTCTCCTCATTATACAATGAAGTCCAATTTATTTAGAATTTGTCCTATTTTTGGCTCATGCAGAAAGTGCTTGTCACAGGTGCCCTACACAAAATTATAAAAGAAGTAGGCTACGATATGTTTTTGTTGCCGAATTCTGAGTTATTCTGTGCCATTCGTAGGCTTTAGCACTCTGTTTCTTCTAAAAAACCCATACTGTATTACTAGTAGTATAAATGGTTCCAAGCAGGCATTACGCAAGTGAAACGACGCTGTTTGGTTTTCTTCGATGTCATGTGCTAGCACCACAGAACTGGTGCTGGTTGGCACAGGTTTAAAAAACAGTTGAAGTAAGTTGCTGATCCCCTATATATCTATGACACTACTCCCAACAGTAACAGGTACCCAGTCTACTAAATGCTCCAACAAAGCTTACTAGTTGCCGGGTCGGGCGGCAAAAACTCGGGATGTGAGCACTGGGAGGCACGCAATAGAGATTGGGAGCATTTAATAGACTGGGTACCTGTTACTGTTGAGAGTAGTGTCATATATATATATATATAGGGGATCAGCAACTTACTTCATCTATTTTTTAAACCTACACGTGTGTTTTAAACCTGTGCCAACCCACACGAAACTGACCATAACAGCGGTAGGGGACAGGACACACTGAATAAAAATCAATCAAGCGCACAACAGAGAGAGAGAGAGAGAGAAAAAAAAAAGAAGAGAAAAGTATCCCAGGGCCCAGAAGCCTCGAACCGAGGCTATATCAGAGGGAGGGAGGTTTTTGGATATGGCGTAAAACTCGTCACAGGACTACTCCTTAGTATGTTATCAGCATTAGTCAGCAAAACATTGGCATTGTTATGCTGTATGTTGTCAAAATGTGGCTTGGATTTGCCGCACTCTTATGTTATCTTGAATTTAAGAAATGATCCAATATATAACGGCTCGAAAGGGTATGCATTAATCGAAGCAAATAACCGAGTGCATAATTTTTGAAACTGGACCCACGATCATTGAAATGACAATAATAACTCCGCTCTGCAACATCGTATCTCAACGATCGAGGTGTCAAAATATGCAGAACAAAATTATGCACTTGGTTATTTGCTTCGATTAATTATGCATACCCTTTCGAGCTGTTATGTATTGGATCATTTCTAAGTGTTTCGATACTTTTTGTGAGCAGTTTAGAATGCATGAATAGCTGCAATTGAGCATTTAGGCAATGAAAAGGGGTTCTGATTAGGGTAAAGTAGTTTCTTCCAATAACAAACCTATAGTCGGGAATGCTTATTAGTCAGTGGTTCATCAATTTCTTTTTGGTATACCACAATAGGCACATAAAATACCCCCATATTATTCATGTTAAGAGTGGTTAACATTTTGGTTAACCATCCACGTTTTACAAGTTATCTATTATTATACAACCAACATCCAAAGTGTAAACTTCTCATAATTGACAGGCTACTTATTGGCTGCAGTGTCAAATCAAATAGGTTTTGTACTGATGGATATTGATATTTTTGTGATCAGGAAAACCTTTGTTTGGAAAATGTGAATGCTTTGTATATCAGTGGTGTATAGAATGACAAGGATTTAGGGGGCTGTCATTTTCTTCAGTGGGGGGAGGGGGGGGGATATCCTGGGAGGGAGCAGGTTTGTTACTTCCACTTCAACTGTTTCCTCAATAACCCTAACTACTAACTAGATGGCCTCATAAGTAGAGATTTGTGGTGGGGTGGTCATAAACATAATGACTTTCATTTAGGGGGGTCATGAAAAGAATGTTGACCCCCTACGAAAGAAAATGTCCACCCCTGATAGCCACCCCTCCCTTGCTCTGACTGCCTGTTGATTAAACATGGATTTTCCCAAATTCGTGCTATGTTTGCATGCAAATGAAAGGTGCTGAGCCTGAGAAAAAATGGAGTAAACAGGCAGAATATATACTGCTCACAAAAAGTATCGAAACACTTAGAAATGATCGAATATATAACGGCTCGAAAGGATATGCATTAATCAAAGCAAATAACCAAGTGCATAATTCTGCGTATTTTGACACCTCGATCGATAAGATACGATGTTGCGGAGCGGAGTTATTGTCATTTCAATGGTCGTGGGTCCAGTTTCAAAAGTGACAATCATCCTATAGAAAGAGGTTTGCATTAGGGAGCAGTTCCATTTATACGCGATAAATTTATCGCGACTGTATCGGGGCCTGATTTGTTTTGGACCCGATGTTTTTCAAGTTGATTCGCGATAAAATAGTCATCAGGCCCCGATAAAATAGACATCGGGGCCCGATACGAGGCCTCTGCCATACCCTGGGGTATGTTTAGCAAATAGAGCGGGACATTGTTTAGCAAATACACGAGGATAATACAATTTACGTTAAACATCCATAATCAATAACATTATCTCTAAAAACATGAAATGCTGAATTTGTACCCGGTTACAACTAGAATAAATAACCCGAAGCTCTATTTACATACCGACCACTTATCTTTCGTTATAATGTATATATTTAAACAAGCGGTAATACGCTACGCGATAAATAATCCTTTGCTACTCGCAACTGTTCGCGATAAAAATCTCATCGGGGCCTGATAAAAAACTCATCGGGGCCCGGAACATTCGCGCAATTTTTATCGCGTACAAATGGAACTGTTCCCTTACTGTTTAGAATGATCAGATTCGTGCTTTTTCAATAGGGATGAGTGTCACTTTTGAAACTGGACCCACGATCATTGAAATGACAATAACTCCGCTCCGCAACATCGTATCTCAACGATCGAGGTGTCAAAATACGCAGAACAAAATTATGCACTTGGTTATTTGCTTCGATTAATGCATACACTTTCGAGCCGTTATGTATTGGATCATTTCTAAGTGTTTCGATACTTTTTGTGAGCAGTTTATATAGTAGAGCGTGGCACCCCCTCTTGCTCATGGCGTAAAACAAACCAAAATAAGTTCATTGGATCTTATAATTATTATCAAGAACCACTAGGGGTGTGAGATTTGTTGTAGTGTTATGTTTTAAAAGAAGTAAAAATGTGACATGGCACCAGTATAGCATCTCGAGAAAAGTTAGTTCAAATGTCACCCTATTCCTTGAAAAACAAGCTTTAAAATGATACCAAACATGACAGGGTTACGATTTGCTAATACAACAACAAACTTGATTGTGTCTGTCAAGATCTTTTTATTTTCTTTATTTATAGCTCTAGCTGGAGAAAACAGCGTATACCAGCTGAACACTAGAAAATGCGACTTTCCGCTCATTTCGTGGTGCCATGCATGGGTGTCACAATTAATCTCATCCCGTGATATTATGTAAATAATTGCGCTGTATAGAGTACATTGCTATGTCATTGATCCATTGACGTCACGGAACATTCAAATTCCTTAGTAACTAATAAGATGGCCTAATTGGACCTCTTGTTAAGTTAAGAAGGATATTCTTCTTAAGTTATTTTATGAAAAAGAAGATAAGAATCAAGATTTAAGACAAATTAATTCTTCTTAAATCCAACTTAGAAGTATTTAAAGTTTTATGAAGGGCCCAGGTACTTCCGTAGAAATGTGAAACACTTAGTTAAAGACACGCCTATATCAGTCCTAGATTCAAGGGCGTCATCGCGTCATCCATGGTGGAGTCTGAGATGGGATGTGCCCCCCCCCCCCCCCCCCCCCCCCCGCCCCCCTTATAGAATTAAGAAAATTTTGAGATTATGCAATGAAAATGGTGAAATTTGGTGCACATACTTTTAACCACATTTTTGACGCAGGCGTGCGCAGGATTTTTTTACCGGGGGGGGGGGCTTAAATTTCATTGAGTATGCATGATTGAATAATCAAAGCGGTAACGCGGGCAGGGGGAGTCTGAGGGGATGTGCCCCCCTTGGAATTGGATTTGTTGTTCAATTTTCGAACCCATTTGGTGCGATTTGGTGTGTACTTTTGACCAAAATTTAATTGAAAAGCCTTCACTTCATTTCCAACCAATATTGGCTTATTATCAATATCATCCAAAAATTGTTGTCCTTGTTGTTTGCAAAAGCATGCAAAGAACACGGCGTAAGGGTTTTAAAATTCGCATAAATTAAAAAGGATTCGCGCGGAGCGCGAAAATATTGGCTATTGTAAAACGAAAGGTTTAAAAACTGTTCCTGAAGCCATGTTGTTAAGCTTGACTGATAATTAAACGGTGAAACTAATTTGCTAGCACGCAAAAATGCCTATTTTAATACTAAAAAGGTACAGAAAACGTTTCTGAAGCCATCTTGTTCCAATTTAATAACAAAGTAGTAAAAATGATTCACGCGGAACGTGAACAAATTTGATATTGTAAAAAGAAAGGTTTAGAAAAATGTTCCTGAATCCATCTTGTTAAACTTGAATAATAAATAAACAGTGAAACTAATTTGCGCTTAGCGCAAACAAATTGCTATTTTAACACTAAGGGATCACGTCAAAACTCGACCGCCCGTTGACCGCCGGTTACGGCCGGTTCCGCCCGGTTCTCACAAAACGTGTCGTCTGTTATAATGTACACACATAATGAGTTCAAATAGTTACACTCTGGTGAACACGACCGGTTGAAAGTGCCTTGTAACACGCGTGAGCAATAAAAGTCTCAGTTGACAACCAGTACAATGCAGCTATTGATTTTCGCTGGGGTTGGCTTTTTCAATCTGTTTATAGCTCAATTTACTTTTTAAAATCAATACCGAAAGTCTATAGCTGCGTTCAGACAGGCGTAAATTCGTCTAGAGTAAGATCGGATTAACGATTGTCCATGTTAAACTTCCGAGTAGTGACCGTGTGGACGGCACCCGTGTTAACTAATCCGACCTTACTCCGACCCAATTTAATCCTGAGATTTCTCAGGAGTAACGCGCTTAACACGAGCTGCAGTTAGGATTAGCACGCCCGTGTGGATGCACTTAACACGATCTCTGGCGTAAACCTTCGCCAATGATGTAACGATGCCACAGACGCATCCGATGCTGCTCATCCCTATCAGATCGTCTGCCTTGAAAAAATACCGCTGTTGCTATCAGCATAGGTATTTTAATACCTATGCTGATAGCAACAGCGGTATTAAATCTTGTATACCACCATCCGAAAAGAGGCGAAAAATTAGTAACAAAAAGAGAAATTTCGATCTTGAATTCATGTTTACAAGCGAGCGATAAATAAACCTAGCTTAAATAAACCTAGCTGAAATAATCCGGGGGGGGGGGGGGCACTGACATTGGAAAAGGGTATAGGTATGTGCCGCGCTGAAGACCACCCTTTTTACCCTCTGCTGCTAGCTCTTATACCCCCTTTTTTGAGCCTGCATCACACTCTTAGAAGGTCAGGATCATATATGAGACGAAAAGGATCAATTTTGATCCAGAAGCGGTATCACATATGAGCTTACCCTTTCCGGATCAAAGTGATCCGACAAGCAGGATCAAAAAGTTTGATCCGAAATGGGATCAAATATTTCTGTCAAATGATACTGAAACGGATCAAAATAATGATCCTGCTTGTCGGATCACTTTGATCCGGAAAGGGTAAGCTCATATGTGATACCGCTTCTGGATCAAAATTGATCCTTTTCGTCTCATATTTGATCCTGACCTTCTAAGAGACCCACTGCAGACTATATATCGAGTGCAGTAAGCTTACTACATCGTGTAGGCGTAGTACATCGCAGTGATCGTGACATTTTGTGAGGAGCATTTTGACCGAAAATCGTACTGATGGCACTGGTCAGGTACAAGAAATTTGTTCACAAGAATAGAGCATGTTCAAACATAAAAAATAAAACTACTTTACCGACACTAATCATGTAACATTTTACAGATTAGACTGGATAACTTACCGCGGTATTTCACCCTTGTTTCAATGGCGACCGAATTCAAAAGATCGTCTGCTTGTCGTCTATCGGTTTGCGAAAGAGTGACGTCAGTCACCTATTGACCAATGAACTTTTTCATCGAATTGATCCGGAAATCAGATCAAAGTTGATCAAGGTGAATTTGATCCGTTTGTTGATATCTATCTGGAAACGGATCAAAACGATCCGAAAACGGATCAAAACGATCCGAAAATGATCCTTAAAGGATCAAAACAAAGTGAGCCGGAAATCTACTCATGTATTTGATCCTGACCTTCTAAGAGTGCAGTTCTTAAGTGCAATGGACTGTAAATATGGAGGATTTTTTTAAAATGTTGGCCACGGCCCCGGAATGGAATTTCTTTATACTTTCATATGTGATGACCCTTTAGTTAAAACTAACAAATGTGGAATTAATTTTGAAAAATAATTCTCGTTTCCATGGCAACGGCCAAAATACCATTTTAGGGCTATTTTCCCAATTTTTGCCTTTTTAACCTCACAAATTATCAAATTTGTAAGCATCTATTTCTAATAGACAAAAAGTATATGAAATATTTTCTTTATATAAGCTGAATAGGAGAATGTGTAGATGCGTCACTGAGTGCATAGACATAAATATGGGATATCATGATGGGTCATACCATTTATTTGAAATAGGGGTGTTTTTCAACTTTTTCAAAGTATACAAATATACCAAATCTGCATAGCTTACAACCCACATGGTAACGCTCCGA
This sequence comes from Ophiura sarsii, assembly GCA_035610835.1. Taxonomy (NCBI): domain Eukaryota; kingdom Metazoa; phylum Echinodermata; class Ophiuroidea; order Amphilepidida; family Ophiuridae; genus Ophiura; species Ophiura sarsii. Next base: position 88,858,019 of record CM069443.1, read on the forward strand.
TTTCAACGTGGACCATGTCATGTTGAGATGAGACATTAGTCTTATGAAAAATGTTAATTTGAGTTTGGGGAAAATACTTCCTGAATATGCAGTGTTACCAGATATTTTCACAAAATGTCACAATTCCTTCAAAAGCTAACGCATGTTTCGCTGTGTTTAATGATATGAAACCGGAACCTTAAATTCACAGTGAGATGTTAATTAGAAGAAAATTTGATATTATAATAAATTTGATCATTTTAAATGGTCAGTGTTGCCAGTCATTAACTTAACGGTGTTGCCATAGCAAGTAATATGATTACAGATTACGTTTTCAATGTGAAAAACCCTTATAACCCCAAATATGTTGTCATGTGTACTCAATGTAATCACATATTAATTGTAAATCAATTGGTGTTCACCCCAAAATGTTTATTTGTGTTTGTGGAAAGCAAAACAGTGTTGCCAGTCTTTTACCTATTTTCTAAAAAAATCAATATAAATCTTACTGTAAGTTAAATACTACGGAAATGAAAAATCAACTTTACATGCAACATTAGGAAAAAGTAAACCACAGTAGTATTAAAAAAACATGTAAAGACTACAAATACAACTAAATACAAATGATTACATTATTATGACACGTTTGACTTGCCATACACCTTGGCTACGGGCTGTCTTTACCAATTTGAATACATGTGCCATGATTGTGATCTGAGGGATTAGTCTTAGATATTAGTCGGGTATCTACAAAGGGTTAGTGTGCACCCCCACCCCCCCCCCCCCCCAGGCCTCCCCAAACCAACTTTTTTACTTCCTATCATACTCCTAAGACATAATCAGGATGTTACCAACAATATTTTCATAATGCTAAGGGGTTATGCAAGATGGCGTCCAAAATGGCCGCCACAACTGGTCAAATCTCATAAAATGACATGTATAGCAATCAATTTGTATGGTGAAAGTGTAGTTTTAATAGTGGGATGTATGTTTTAGACCACTAGATACTCATATCTAGAACTCTTGCTTTGTTAACACACCTATATCCAAGATGGCCGCCAAAATGGCCGCCAAAACTCTATATAGGCCCTATTGGCATATTTAAACCAACATGTATGATCTGAGTATAGATTTAACAATGGGATGTATGAGTTAGACCACTAGAGACTCATATCTAGTATTTTTGCTTTGTTAACATACTTTAAAACCAAAATGGCCGCCAAATTAAATCAAATTAATGGCCAAAACTGGTCAAAAGTGGTCAAAATTCCATAAAATAGCAGCATATCAACCGAAATGTATGATGAAAATATAGTTTTAATGATGGGATGTATGTATTAGACCACTAGTAACTCATATCTAGTATTTGTGTCAGGTTAACATACTTAGAAATCCAAAATGGCCCCCAAAATGGGTCCCAAAATGACTGAACAAGTTGTTGAAATTCCATAAAATGGGATAATATCAACCAAAATGTATGATGAAAGTATATATAGTTTTAACATTGGGATGTATGTATTAAACCACTAGTAACTCATATCCAGTATATTTGCATTGTAATAACATAATTTAAAACCAAGATGGCCACTAAAATGGCCGCTGTAAATGTAAAAATAGTCTACATGAGTGTATGATAATCCAAAATAGATATTGTAAGAGTGTCAATTACATCAAATTCACCAAATAGTATTATTCTAAACTGCTAATTGCTTTTAGAAATAAAACCCACCGCTGACAATTTTGATTCAGTATCACTTTCCAAAATGGCTGCCAGAATGGATAAGTTGATGTTAAATGACCTAAAACAATGGTTTTGTACCATACTATGTAATACCAATACCCCAAATGTGATGGGACAGTATTCAGTATATCTATGATAAAGCCTAGGGCTGTAGATCTATACAGCTTTGAGTAGTTTAACATATCCAAGATGGCTGCAAAAGGTTAAAATAACTGAAAAACAGTATTAGTTTATTGTTAGTGTTACATTAGATATGACCAAATAATTATATCTACAGCTTTTAATCCATCCAGTAAACGTATTTGTATATGTGACAAGGTATACTTAAATGGTATAGACTCCATTTTGACAATGTGATGTTATAAAGATGGGCATTATAATGACCATTTTATTAAAATTACCCCCTAATGGTCAATAACATTACCTCCAAATGGTCAAAATAATTACCACAGGTGGCCACCAATTGATTAAGATATGGATACAATCATACCTTGTCACATACAGATACGTTTACTGGATGGATTAAAATCCATAGATATAATCTTTTGTTCATATCTAATGTAACACTAACAATAAGACTAATACTGTTTTTCAGTTATTTTAACCTTTTGCAGCCATCTTATATATTTTAAAATACTCAAACTAGATCTACAGCCCCTAGGCTTTATCATAGACATATATTATGTATGGTCATTTATAATACAAAACAGTTGTTTTAGAACATTTAACATCAACTTAACCACTTTGGAAGCCATTTTTGAAAGTGATACAGCGAGTCAAAATTGTCATAGAGGTGGGCCTTATATCTAAAAGCAAAAGCTTAGCAGTTTCGAACATAATATTTGGTGAATGTGATGCAATATACACTCTTGCAATATCTTTTGTGGATTATTGTACACTATTTGTACATTTACAGCGGCCATATTTGTGGCCATCTTGGATTTAAAATATGTTATTACAATGCAAATATACTGAATATGAGTTGCTAGTGGTCTAATACATACCATCCTTATATTTTAAAACTATACTTTCGTACTTTCATCATACATTTTGGTTGATATATTATACCATTTTATGGAATTTCGACAATTTGTTCAGCCATTTTGGGACCCATTTTGGGGGCCATTTTGGATTTCTAAGTATGTTAACAAAGAAAAAATACTAGATATGAGTTACTAGTGGTCTAATGCATACATCCCATCATTAAAACTATATTTTCATCATACATTTAGGTTGATATTATCCCATTTTATGGAATTTGACAATTTTGCAGCCACTTTAGGAACTATTTTGGGGGCCATTTTGGCAGCCATTTTTGATTTTGAACTTTTTTAGCAGAGCACAAATAATGGATATGAGTTTTACTTGTGGTCTAACACATACATCCCATCATTAAAATTATATTTTTATCATACATTTCGGTTGATATTATGCTATTGTATGGAATTTTGACCACTTTTGACCATTCATTTGGCGGCCATTTTGGTTTTAAAGTATGTTAACAAAGCAACAATACTAGATTTGAGTTTCTAGTGGTCTAACACATACATCCCATTGTTAAAACTTAGCTGTGAATGATAAGTTCCAGTCTCTTATCATTAAATAGAATAAAAAGTGAATTTGATTTTGAACAAAATGTGATTTTTGGTGAAAATGTCTGGCAACACTGCATATACAGGAAGTATTTTCCCCAAACTCAAATTAACATTTTTGATAAGACTAATGTCTCATCTCATCATGACATGGTCCACGTTGAAATCGGAGCGTTACCATATGGGTTGTAAGCTATGCGGAATTGGTATATTTGCATACTTTGAAAAAGTTGAAAAACACCCCTATTTCAAATGAATGGTATAACCCTCCGTGACACCTGGCAATTTTTTGGATACATTCAATGAAGCATTTAAGTATCTATCTACCCATAGCTTGTAATAAAAAAAAATCATGACCACTGAGTGCAATAGTTGCGCAGGCTTCAAAATTTGAAAAATTGAAAGATTAAAAATGCCAAAATGGCAATAATCGTCCGAAAATGCCATTTTGGCTATTGCCATGGTAACAAGGATTATTTTTCAAAAATATTTCCAGATATGTTAGTTTCGGGTTAAGGTCTATCAAATATGAAAGTATAAAGAAAATCTATCTCGGCCCCGTGGCCACCCTATCTTCCATCGATAGAGTCCATTGCACTTAAGACCCCTATTTCATTGAAAATTCAAAAATCGCAAAAAAGCCCCAATTCTTCGAAAATTTTGCGTTCTAAACACAACAAAAATCGAAAATTTGCGTTCTTGCTAATCAAAATTGAACCAGTGGCGTAGCTCAGGGGGGGGGGGGGGCAGGGGGGGCAAATGCCCCCCCTGACGGAAAAAGCCCATTTGAGCCCCCGCCCCCCAGCCCCTCTAAAAAAAAAAAAAAGGAGAAAAAAAAAGAAAATAGGAAAATAATGATAAAAGACCGAGATTACGGGTGGTTATTTGTGTGTATATTTAGCCCAAATAGTCAAATAAGGCAAAATAGTACGTGTATTACATGTACTGTGCGATTTTTTGTGACCGTGCGAAATTTTTTGAGCGATTGTTTTTGACCGTGCGAAATTTTTTGAGCCCCCCCCCCCCCCCCCCCCCCCCACTTACGTGAAATTTCACGATTTAGTGACTTGGAAAAAATTTGGGGCAACCTTTTACGAAAATTCCAGAAATCTTGCCCCCCCTGAAAAAAATCCCAGCTACGCCACTGAATTGAACTGTTGGCCAGTTCTCAAGACCTACTTTTTTGAAATAATCAGTTCTTTAAGACCCTATTTTTCGTCACAAATTCCACTCAGTTCAGTTCTGTAGCCCCCCTTTTTGAGACCCTGGGCGGCACACCCATACCAACAACAAAAAAGAGTGCCCCCGGGAAATAATCGAATAAAGGAACCGACAATTTGGAAATAACGGAATAAACCGTATTGTAAACTGGAAACCAATGCTTAGCACCAGGATGCCGAAAACGGGATTCGAAATAATCAGAACTCCGATATTTACCGATATTTACTCCTAAGCCCCCTGCGATGGTCGTGTTAACTTTGTCGGAAAACTTCAGAGTAACGTTGTATTTGGTACCGTGTGGACAACTGTCCGGAGTAGAGGGATTAATTGTGGAATTTTAATTGCTGTAGGGTCTAAATTTACGCCGATCATTTATGCCCGTCTGAACATGCCTTATGAATGGTTATTTTTATAGAACGATTATAGAGAGAGCTATTATGACCGCAAAGTAACAGATTTATAGTGTAAATTGGTCCGGTTACAGCATTAAGTCAACCGGCAGTTGTTCAGTGTTGCATGCGTGAATATTCATATACCAGTAAAACATTTGACCTGAAAGAACCGGGCGGAACCGTACGTAACCGGCGGTCAACGGGCGGTCGAGTTTTGACGTCTCCCCTAACAAATGTATATTTTAAGTTTTAACAATAAAAAGGTCCAGAAAACCGAAGCCATCGTGTTCAAATTAAATAACAAAATGGCTAATGTAAAAAGAAACGTTAATAAACCGTTCCTGAAGCCATCTTGAATAATAAAAAATATTTAAACAATTTTTCTTTTTTTACACTGAAATGGTCTTGAAGCAATCTTGTTAAGCTTGAATAATAAAACATTGAAAATCATTTGTGTGTAGCGCGCAAAAAACTGGTTATTTAACACAAAAATGGTCCTGAAAAACGTTCATGAAGCCATTTTGTTGAAGCTTGAATAATAAAACAATGAAACCAATTCGCTCGAAACGTGCAAAACGGTCCAGAAAACGTTCCTGAAACATGTTTTTATAAAGCTTGAATAAACATTGAAACCATTCCGCGCGAAGTGCGAAAAAATGGCTATTTTTACACTTAAAAGCAGTTTTTTAATCTAAAATGGTCCAGAAAAATGTTCATCATGCCATCTTTTTATAACTTGAATAAAGAAACATTGAATCTAACTCGCGCGAAGCGGGCAAAAATTGGGTTTTTTTTCTCACTAAAATGGTCCAGAAAACGTTCCTGAAACCATGTTGTTAAGCTTGAATAATTAAACATTGAAACTAATCCGTGCGAAAAACGGCTTCTTTTGAGGGGGCATCATCATCACTCATCATCATCATCATCATAATTAGACACTTTCAGCCTCAGGGTTATTCAAAAAAGTGGGGTGGGGGGGGCGGGGTGCATCTGCTAGTAGGGGAAGGTGGGGTAATGGCGGACGCGGGGTAATGGCGGACAGGGCTGTATCTAAAGGCAGGTGAAAGAAGGTGGTATTTTACCACCCTATGATGTTAGGTGCCTCTCCATTGAAATCACACAAAACCTAAATGGGATGGTTGTCTCGCAAATTCTCGCGAGAATTACAAAAATCACTTTTTGGGCAAGTTGATATTTTGGTGCATTACTTTCTCTTTGAAACTGGTATTTCTACATCAAGGAAAACAAAGTCTTATTATTTTTTTATTTAATGTATGATACCTTCTGATAAAAAATAAATGAATTCGGAGTCACAATGATGAGCATAATAATAAGAGAGGATGTGCCACAACATTGTACATGGATTGGGGTAATCCCGGACATGTACCGTTTCCATGGTAACCAATATGGGCGTGGTCAATTTAACATCATAAATCGGTAATAGTTGTTGACCATATAAATATGTGACATTGTTCTTTGATTTCTGCTACACTTTTAAAAAGGGTATTTTTTAACTCCCATTGAAATACTGTATTCTAATAAAAAGAGGGCTGCCATTGAAAATACGGTCCGTGATTACCCCCAGAGTGTGGGGTAATGCCGGACGACGCCATTTTTTTTATTGCGTCGTAGCTTCGAATTTCAAAATGATGAGTTGATAAAAACTTGATAAAAGGTAGAACCATCACAGTGCTTTGTGTTTACATGATTTTTATTGTTATATGACGTATTATATGTGTGTTATACCTCTCTGACAAAAGGTGTCCGCCATTACCCCACCTTCCCCTATGTCCCCTCCACTTTGGGGGCAAAATAAAAACCTGAAGCCATCTTGTTGATCTTAAATATTGAAACGTTGAACCTAAAACACGCGAAGCGCGCGCAAAATATGATTTTAACACTAAAAAGGTACAGTATGACGTTTTTAACGTCCCCCACATAATATTTAGAGTATTTGGTGTGGTTTGAAGGCCATCTCCGCGCGCACAATTTTTAGTTTTTGAACTTAAGGGGAGACTGAACATGAAAATGCTATTTTCCAAAGTACTTAAAGGTAGATGACCCGATCACATTTTCGTAACACAGAATTATTTCAAACATACGGAGATTTTCATATCATATGAAAGCTCGTATTTTTCTCATCATCATACTGAAATTTGACGGCCTAAATCGGTATAATTACGGAGAAATCGAATTACCGCGAATGGTGGTAACCACCGATATAGTTTGTGTAGTACTCAATGGGTACAGTTCACAGCATCTTGTGCGTCTAAAATAAGAACCATTAGAGCTATGCAACTCAAACTTTGGAACACGACTTTTTTAAGGATGACCTTTCATGTAGAATAGAAAACTTACCGTTGCCTGGTAACGGCGGCCATCTTGGATTTTAAAAGCACTATTTGCGCGCAACTTTTTACGATAACGGTTTGTACAATTGTGTTCAAATTTACTACATGTATCAGGCCCGTAAGACACTTTTTTCAAAGGGGGGCGTTTTCAACAACAACAAAATTGTGAGTAAAATATGCGCGCGCAGCGGGCGAAAATTTTCGAATTTGCACCTATTTTTTGCACGATCGAGGTACATTTTGGCTCTAAACAAGCTTGTAGCAAAGAATATTGCATTTTGGGAAGACAAATGCGCGCGTAGCGCGCGAAATTTTTTCATCTGTGTACAAATTTTCCGGGGAAGATTTTCAAAGGGGGGGGGGCGATCGCAACCGTCGCCCCCCCCCCCATCTGACGGGCCTGTGTATTACCAATCTTGAATTTATCAGAGCGATTTTTTTATTACAAGTCGTCGTTTTGCGAAACGATACGATAAAAGTGTTAAAATCCCGCATTTTTGGGAAAAAATTGCGAAACGTAGTCGTTTCCATAGTTACCAGTTTTTTACTCAAATTTTGCTCTGATAAATTCAAGATATAGGTGTCATTGGCAAATGTACAAAAAAATTAGACCAATTGGACATACCGTTACCGAGAAAAGCTGCGCGCTTCATTTTAGCACGCGTCAAATCGCTTATAGTAGAAAAGGCCATTTTAAGTTGAAACACTGAATATGTAAATTAAGCAGCAATTATGCAAATTAGATGCTCAAAAATCTTATTTTCATCTACAATAATAATTTTAGTAATTATAAACACAATTTACAATGACAACAAATGTTAATTTAATGTGCAATTATTTGTTATTCTACAATTCCTTAAATATCGCCCCTTGAAAACAATACAATACAAAGGAAATACATTACATGTATTCGTATAGGAAGAAATTCAATTCGCGTCACAATAAGCGTCACTTTGTTCCTTTTGAATAAGCACAGTTTTCGAACCAAATGTCCGAATTTTTTCCAATAAAAAGCAAATAAAAGCTAAAATCCTATAGATTTTTAAAATTTAGAAACACTAAAATGACCAAAATACCTCAATTTCACATATTCTCATGTTCAGTCTCCACTTAAATGGTCATGAAAAACTGTCCTGAAGCCATCTTGTTAAGCTTATAATGAAATATTGAAACTAATACGCGCGCGAAATGCGCACAAAAATGCATTTCTAACCCTTATGTTCCTGTATGATAATAACGTCTCCACATGATATTTAGAATTTGTGGTGTGGTTTGAGGGTCATTATAATGTTAAAACCTGTATTCCAGCGGAGCGCACAAAATTTTGAGGGCCATCTCCGCGCGCACAATTTTTAGTTTTTGAACTAAATTGGTCATGGAAAACTGTCCTGAAGCCACCTTGTTTTAAGCTTAAATGATTAAATATTGAAACTAATACGCGCGAGAAGCGCTCACAAATTTGCATTTCTAACACTAATGGTCCAGTAGGCCTATGATAATAACATCCCCACATAATATTTAGAAATTTTGGGGACGAGTTAACTCGGACCCCTTAGTTTTCAAATGAAAGGTCACGGGCCATTATTATTGTTTCAATTAGCTAGTGGTGACGTGAAACGTTTCAATTATTGTATTTACTAAATAATGTAAATTGTATTATACATAAAGGAAGAAGTATTGATAGGAAAACGAACTTTATCTGTGGTTTCAGGCAATTTGAGCTTTTTATGAGTCGGCAGTAGTTTGGTATAAAAATGCTAAAATATCGCCAAATTCATGGGAAACTGTCCTGCAATGGATAAGTTGGTGTGTTTTGAGACCCATTATAATGTTGAAACCTGTTGAAAAAGTGAGCGCGAATCGAGAAAAAAACACCAAGTTTTTGAACTAAAATGGTCCAGAAAAAACGTTCCTGAAGCCCTCTTGTTAAGCTTGAATAATGAAACATTGAAACTAACCCGGAAACTAATAAGTGCAAAGCGCGCAAAAATTAGCATTTTTAACACTAAAAAGGTCTACTATAACGTGTTAACGTCCCTCACATTAAAGGCATATTATGTGATCTTTTCGAAGTAGCGCCCTCTATCATTGATTTTTACTATGAAAGCAGATTTTCTTGCAGATTTGCATTTTTGATCAAAAATCATAAAGATCTTCTAACAGTAGACCATCCAAAGGCAATAAATGTGCTTTAAACATGTTAAACACGAAGGTATATAATCGTTATAGTGACTTAGAGGTGTATTTTAAAATAAGGGAGTGTCTTCCGTGCACTCCCAGGACTCCCCCAAACCTACTTTTTGAACTTCTTTTCATGAACCTAAAACATATTTAGGATGTTACCGAATTTAATATTAGTATGCTAAGGGGTTATTCAAAATGGCGTCCAAAATGGCGCCAAATGGTCAAATTTCATAAAAGAACATACATTAACCAAAATGTACGATGACAGTATAGTTTTAACTATAGGATGTATGTATTAAACTCAAATCCAGCACGTGTGCATTGTTAACATACTTTGAATCCAAGATGGCTGCCAAAATGTCCGCCTAAAACATAAAAATAGCCAATAATAACAGCATATGTTGTATCATATTCATCAAATAATTTAATGCTACAAGATTGACACCAATAACTAACAATTGGTCAGAAGAAATTAGCAAGAGGGCTACCAAATTGATTACAATATGGTCAAAAATAGCTGTTTGGACCGTATCTAGTACATTTTCACTAAATACCAGTATCCAACTTTCTAAGCAGATAAGTTAGTGATTTCATGGTGATAATTATGGGCTTCAAACCCCTATCTTATATTGAAATATCCAAAAGGATCATCAAGCATGAAGCAGTCTCAATCGCCACCAAGTATGCATAGGTAGTTGAATGAATTCATCAACGACCTTATTAATCAGATATCCTTTATACTTACTTAATTGATTGGGGTCATTACGGTATCACTCGCGGTCTGTAGATGATCACCTGGGGGTAATTAAATGATCACTCGGGGTCATTAAACGATCCGTTTGGATCATTAAATGGTCATTTGGGGTTATAGAATGATCACCTGGGGTAAGCAAGCGACCTTCCAGGTCAATATATGACTGCATGCTTGGGGTCATTACGCCATCACCTAGGGTCATTAAATTATCAAATGGTGTAATGAAATGATCACTCAGGATCGCATTGGGTCATTAAACAATCACTTTGTGTCAATGGTCACCAAGGGTTATAGGGTCATTAAATGATCTCCTTGGGTTATTAAGCGACCATCCGGGTCATTAAATTATTGCTTGGTGTCATTAACCTATCGCCTAGGGTCATTTAATGATCACCCGGGGTAATGAAATGATCACTCAGGCAAGGGCGTTCCCAGAGGGGGGGTGTGGGGGGTGTCACACCCCCCCCCCCCATTCATCAAATCTGTCGGCAAAATGTTGGTGCTGTGGGCAAATCAAAGGAAGGAGGAAGAAAAGGGAGAAAGAAAAAAGGGAAGAGAAAGGAAAAGGGAAAGAAAGAAGGGAAGAAAGAAAGAAAGAAAGAAAGAGAAAGGGAAAGGAAAGAGGAAAGAAAGAAGAAAGAAAAAAGAAAGAAAGAGAAAGAAAAGAGGAAAGAAACAAAGGAAAAGGGGAAGAAAGAAAGAAAGCCCTATAACAATTATCGTATGCGCAAATGATAATGTTGTGTCGGCATATATGTTATGTTAACACAAATCAAATCAAAAATGAACAAAGGCAATGTAGGCATATGAATTTGTAGGCACTGTGAACGAGCCCCTTTTTATGAGATTTTGTGTCGGCGCACATGAACAGCCTAGGCCCAAGTCTTTGTTTTGCTCATTGTCAAGACACGCACACAAATTGTGTCGGAATAGTATAGGCCTAGGCTAGGCCTAACGGGCAATGTGTGGGACCTGTATTGCTCTTTAATTATACTAACTAGGCCTATTTCATTGTCGTTGTCAATGCAAACCCAAGTCAATAATGTCGCCAATGGCCAATCATGTTGGCACATAGGTTACGAAATATTAAATAATTCGCCTATAATTATTTAAGTTGATGTAGGCCAATTGCTCTCATTGTACTGATTGTAGACTCTGCAAGCCCACTATCAGTCTATCGCAAAAGTAAGTCCAACTCCAACGTTTAGGTTTAAGTAGACTCTGTCCTAACTTCGACTTGAACAATGCAAATTATCATTATAATTAAGACAATGAGCACACAACTGTCGTTATTTGCGTGAGACCAGGATTTGTGTGTGCACCAGGGGCACAATCGATATATTACGTAATGGTATAGGTCTATATCGATGTCGGACATACAGGCTGTAGGCCTATCATGCCTATACTGAACATTTGACCATGTTTTGTTAGCATTATTCAACAAAAACAAGATGGCTTCAGGAAAGTGTTCCATGACCATTTTAGTTTAAAAACTGATAATCTTTGTGCGCTTCGCGCGCATTCTTTCTACAGGTTCCAACATTATAATAGATCTCGAACCAAATTAAATATTAGGGGGACGTTAAAAACGTCATACTGGACCCTTTAAGTTTTAGAAATGCCAAATGTTGCGCGCTTCGCGCGTATTAGTTTCAATGTTTCATTATTCAAGCTGAACAAGATGGCTTCTGGAAAGTTTTCCATGACCATTTTAGGGAGTGTTCAGAAATACTTTGGTGGGGGGGTTGGCCAAAATAGGGGGGGGCGGTCTAAAAAGTTTGAAGTCTCAAAAAGGGGGGACTAAAAAGTTTTACCTACTCAAGAGGGGGGGTCAAAAAAGTTAGGCCAAATACTAGTCGTTAACGGGAAAAATACCAAAATTTTCTGCATATTGACATTTCTATAACAAATTAAACAGATTTCCGCACGCTCCGCGCAAATCTTTGTAAAAACATTGTGCCGACAGCAGAATTTGTTATACAAAATGTGGCTAACCAGTGTCCACAATTTTTACTTGAGAACTGTTGATAAGGGTGATCGTCAACAGGGTTAAATACACATTTCCGCGCGCTACACGTTATTTTGAAATTTCTGAGCGTGGGGTCCAAAAAGTTAGGCCAAATAAGTAGTCGTTAACGGGAAAAATACCAAAATTGTCTGCGCTACGCGCAAGTAAATACTGCAATATTTACATTTCTGTAACAAATTATACAGATTTCCGCACGCTCCGCGCGTGTCTTTGTGAAAACAATGTGCAGACAGCAGGATTTGTTATACAAAATGTGACTAACCAGTGTCCACAATTTTTACTTCAGAACTGTTGGTAAGGGTGATCAACAACAGGATACAAATTTGTGCCCGCTACGCGTGATTCGAGGCGTGATTTTTTACATTTTGTACTAGCAAGTTGACCAAATTTTTCGTTCTCCGCGCATATCTTTGTGAAAGTATTGTGTAGATAGAAGGACTTGTATACAAAGAGTAACTTTTTACAATTGGAAAAAAGAAACCGTTTTTAAAAAGGCTATAACATGATAAATACAAATCACCGAAAAATACAATTCGGAGGCTTGAAAGATATGTTTCAAGTGAATTTGAAGTGTTGCAAATTGATTGCCAGCTATACACAGTTCTGACTGTAGTAAGCGTCATAGAACTTGAGTCAAATGTCTATCTACATCTGACAGTAGGGGGGGGGTTGTCAAAAAAGTTTTTCACCCTGTTAAAGGGGGGGTCAGAAAAGTTTGTCAATTTGTAAAGGGGGGGTCAAAAAAGTTTAGACACCGACAATTTTTTTTTGGCCAACCCCCCCCCCCCCCACCAAAGTATTTCTGAACACTCCCTTAGCTTAAAAACTGAAAATCTTTTTGCGCTTTGCGCGCATTCTTTCTACAGGTATCAACATTATAATGGTCTCGAACCAAACCAAATATTATATGGGTGACGTTAAAAACGTTATACTGGACCCTTTAAGTGTTAGAATTGCAAAATTGTGAAATAGTTTCAATGTTGTTTCATTATTTAAGCTTAAATTATATTATCAGAAGGCTTCCAAACAGTTTTCAATGACCATTTAAGTTTAAAAACTGAAAAAATTTTGCGCGCTCTGCGCGCATATTTTCTACAGATTTTAACATTATAATGGCCCTCAAACTATATGACTTGGATAAGGACTTGATATGTGTAACTATGCAATATCAAACCGTCAAAAATGTCATACTTGACTATTTAAGTGTTAGAAATGCCAATTTTTGCGCGCTTCAAGAAAGCTTCAGGACAGTTTTCCATGACCATTTAAGTTCAAAAACTGCAAAATTTTGCGCGCTCTGCGGGCATATTTTCTACAGGTTTTAACATTATAATGGCCCTCAAACTATGACTTGGATACTGTGTAACTATGCAATATCAAACCGTCAAAAATGTCATACTTGACTATTTAAGTGTTAGAAATGCGCACATTTTCTGCAGGGTAGTTTTGCGCGCGTTGTATTAGTTTCAACGTTTCAATATTTAAGATAAACAAGATGGATTGAGGTTGTATGCCCTCCTATCAAAACAGTCCTGGATACGCTGCTTTATTTAACATTTCAATTACCATTATCAAATTTGTGTCATTGACGTCCCTGACCATACAGTCCATACGAAAATATGCGTGTATGAATTCCGGCGAGCGAAGCGAGCCGAAATATTTTTTTTGTCGGCACAAATGACTCTGTCGGCAATTGATGACCTTTACACCCCCCCCCCCCCCCCCCCCCCCCCCCCCCCCCCCCCCCCAATGAAAAAGGTCTGGGGACGCCCTTGCACTCAGGATCGCATTGGGTCATTATACAGTCACTTTGTGTCAATGGTCACCAAGCGTTATCAAATTATCACTGGGATCGAGTCAATATATAATCACTTGGATTCATTAAATCATCCCCTGCGGTTATTAGATGACAGTTTGGGCGGCTTGAGTAATCGAATGATGGATTGGGGCCAGTAAAATATCACTTGATGTCATTAATGATCACTCAAGAGTCATTACACGATCCATTTGAGTCATTACATGGTCAATTGGGTTATTGAATGATCACCTGGGGTTATTAAGCAACCATCCGGGTCATTAAATTATTGCTTGGTGTCATTAACCTATCACCTAGGGTCATTAATTGATCACCCGGTGTGACGAAGTCCTTATATAATACGTTGATAAACAACAAGAGACTCCGGACTTAATAACTGTAAGATGATTTTATTTCATATGTATTTCTCGAAGTGCTCCGAGGAACTAAAGGTGTTCCTCCGCTGAGTTCCAAACAGTAAGTGAAAATAATATTATGAAATGCAAGTGACATGATTGTCGGCTTGATGAGCACCTGTCAGATTATCTATGTTGCAGGTGCATAAATGAGTAAAGATTATCTGGTAAGAGTTTAAGTACCACCACCTATTGTTAAGCAATATAAAACCCATCACCAATAATTCCCACAAAGAAGACTAAACCAACTTGACAATAAACCCCTAATTATTAACTCTAAAGAATCTAAAGAATAACCACCCAATTTCAATGTCTAGAAACCAGGTGTAACTACTTAACTTCAACTAAATAAAAATAAAGCCCCTTAACTCCTTCACATATGCCCCTTTTTAGAAAGAATGATGCCGTGACATCATTGGAGTAAAATAAAGTATAAATATATGAAGTAAATGAGCAATATCTGATGTAATCACATCATTCAATTGTAACTGTTCAACGCAAAATATCATTTTAGAGTTCATCGTTCATAAAGCACTGGAAGACATTTCATTGTCTATATCAGCTCCAACTCCAACATTGTTTAATATCATTTATAAAGCAGTCTCGGAACAGCACTTGACACTTGACAGGTATTATCACTCCAACCAGTCACAGTTATTTCCATTGTTATTAAGCACTAATTGTAAACATCCCATATCACCTTCAACATCGATATTATTTACAACAACACTGTAACAGATGATCACTTTCACCAGCCACAGTCAATTCATCCACAGTCATTGTTATGGTTTATATATAATCAGTATCCAGCTGTCAAGGTGTAATTTAAAAGGTCAAAAATCATTCCAATTCTAGTTAAGTACTAGATCTCCACAGAGAGTTATTATCCTTGTTATCACATCTAAAGAAATGATCCATCCATACTGTATTGTCCAAGCAATCAGAAATGATCCATCCATAATGTATTGTCCAAGCAATCACTGAAGTGCTCAAGAGCACTGACCAACTGGGGTCACATATCCTATGTCAATAGATGTACCATGTATTGTCAGTGCCAATGACCGTTGTATGCAAATGTTTGAAGTACTAATACAATCCAATATCATAAATGTACACCATCACCAGGTTGTATTTGTGTTTATCAAGTCATGGTTCGGTAATCTGCATATAAACACAACTCCTAGAATGAACTTCATACACAGAAATGTTTTAGTTCATCAGCTACAATGTAAAGTTATAGATGAGCTGAAGAATAATAATGAATTTCTTAAGTATCCACTGGCGATACCGCAAATGTTCTTTGACAGATGCATAATAAAAATTCCATTAAAATGGAAAGTTGGCGGTCAAAAGGAAATTGCGATATAAGGCAAATAGAAAGAGCAAAAATAGCAACATTTGTAAATACGGCTTTCAGTTGCTAAAATTATGTGGCAGAAGAAGCAAGCGCATAGATGATAATTGTGCAAGATTCTTGCATGGCATTACTAGAAAGCAATATAAATTACAGCCATAGTTTAGTGATAAACACGGTTTTAACATTCAATTTAAGTTTTAAATATATGTCATATGTATTCAATTTATTTGATCAATACATAAATAAATGTAGAAATAAATAAATGAGTTGTTTTTTTAAAATACTTTTAAATAAATAGTTGAATCATTTTGTTAATAAATAATAATATAAATCGAAAATTACATTTTTAATCGAAAATAAATGAATCAATAAACTAATGAATCAATACATAAATAAATACACGCATATTAAAAATTAAAATATTAAAAATTACTTATAAAATAAAGAAATTAAAACAAATAAACATGCGAAAACATTAATAAATAAATAAATGAATAATTATGTAGATAATTAATAATATAAAAAGTAAATAAGTAAATATAGAAATATACAAATGAATAAATTTTACATTCAATTTAAGTTTTAAATATGTCATATATATTCAATTAATTTGATTAGAATTATATTCAATTTAATAAGGCCAATATTCGTTAGTAAAACTATGGTTGAAGTAGAATTTATTTGTTTATTATAGAAAAAATTCCATTGAAATGGAATGGGGGCGATCCAAGAGAAAGAATCATGTTTTGTAACCATTTTCTGAAGCATCTGTTCATTCTGTTGCATACCAAAATACCAGGGATATGGTGTATGTATCTTTCAAACAAAAACAAAAAAACCAAATCAAAACACAACAGTCTAAAAATAGTACAGGAAACCAATAAAGTTTATGTTTGTGCATGGAGGGGGAGGTATTCTAAAGCAAGCACTATTTTTTCGCAGCATTTAATGTTCGTGATGCAGAAGAACCCACATTTTTCATCATGAAATGTTTACAAATGTACACCTTTCTAATAATGTCTAATAAGAATACTAAAAGCTTGTGAGCATGACAATTTCACCAATCCTAGCCAGTCGCGAAATTTTTCATACACATAGATATTTCATGCAAACCTTGACCATGTTTTATGACACAGTTGCACAGTTGACACTCTGAGCTTTTCAGTAGTATCTGAGACCACAATTGTAATGTGTATATAAACATCTGGACAGATGGGAGATTTCTCTTTAGTCAAACAAGATAAGCTATTATGTCTCTCTGTTGGGAGTCTAATAACATCTCTCTGATTGAA
Organism: Ophiura sarsii; assembly: GCA_035610835.1. Lineage (NCBI taxonomy): Eukaryota > Metazoa > Echinodermata > Ophiuroidea > Amphilepidida > Ophiuridae > Ophiura > Ophiura sarsii. The sequence continues at coordinate 88,875,122 of CM069443.1, forward strand.
CCATCAAGGCTAAACAAATATAGCTTTGACTCCATCACAGACTGCAGGACTGTTAAAATAAACTGCATAGGTACATGTAATTTACAAAGACTGCAAAATAATTTAGACAATTTTCCATATACTAAAAACAAAATGGCAGCCTCCATGTATATGTAGAAAGACCTAAATGTCCAAGAATATGCAATCTGATGCTATAAGGTTGGCGGTTGCCCCGCCAACCAAAAACACAGCAACCTGACCACGGCGACCATAATGTTCGTAACTAGTAGTCATCTTAGGATCGACGAAGAGTTTATCTTGTGGTTCACATATATAATAATATTATATGGATTGTTGTCAGTAGATGATAAGTCCATGTGGGATATGATGATTTTAAATGGGTTTTTTTTAAAATTCATTGTTCCATGACCACCGGCATATATATCATGTGAGTATCATAATTGTGTCACACATAATACCACAGCAGAACGTCATCCACCTCGATGAAAACAAGACATGTTGAGCTTACAAATACAATACAAGAATAGTGTTATGTTCCCAATTGTTACTTAAAGATTAAAACAAAAAAATAAAGAAATAAAACTTATGCCACAATAAGGCATTAGGTGAATCGATCCAAATATGACTCACTTAATTTGTACATCTATGAAATTTAGATAGTGCACAATTCAAACTATGCACATGTGTTACACAAAATTAAATACCATACATTATATTATATAAATATATGCCATAACCTATCGGTCTCACTAAGTCTATACCTAAATCCCTATGATAAAAGATAAGGCCATGGCCTACCGATGAATTAGAACTCAAACTAACCCTAACTTATCATATTCTTGAAAACGTGTCAGCATTAGCATCATGACTTCCCTTACGATATTGTATGGTGAAATCATATGATTGGAGAATCAAACTCCATCTGGCAACTCGATTGTTGACCAACTTCATCCTTCAATCTAGCACAATGGCTGATGATCGGTCTGTATCTCAAACGGCCGACCATATAAGAATGAAACCAAAACTCACGCAGGTCTAGAACATACTTCTTCTCCACATCTATTTGTGGACATTCACTACCAACCCAGCTATCCCACAAAGAACCTTGCATTCTCTCCTTAGTCTCAACCGTCCCTACAACATCAAACATAGCTACATCGTAGGCCCTATCCATACTAACTACCCTGTATTTCAGAGGCACTTCTACATGGTCAACTTTAGGCATGATAGGGGATTTCCTATCTCCTTTACTCAACGAGCTCCCTTCATGGTACAATATACCTGCTTAGCATAACAACCCACTCTTTGACATTGTGCCTCATCAACCTCATCAAAGCATAGCACATGATCTCTAATACCTAAGGTAGGATCACTTTGTTGTAGCTTGATAAGCTGGTCTGTGTTAAGATCAAGCACATTACTCCAATTATCATCTTGATCAACTCCGATAGACTTGGTTTCTTGCTTCATCTCCTCAACAAACACTTCAACCCTCTCAACAAGCACATTTCTCCAATTATCACCTTGATCAACTCCAACACCAATAGACTTTGTGTCATCCCCATCCCCCAAAACCTCAAGTACTTCAACCTTCTCAGGCAGGTCATTCTCCTCAACAAGCCCTTGAGAACCCTCCTCTCCACCATCACAAAAGGGTAATTGTAAAAACGCCTCACAATCACTACTATCAATACCTTGTGACTTATACGACAGACTGCCTTGGGAACAAGTTTTGCTAACATCTCCATTAGATAAATGAGAAGATGTCATCTGCACAGAATCCTCACGTGAGGTGTTCTCAACTGCCTCATTTCCAATGACCATATCATCGTTCAGACCGTCAGTTACAGCCACCACAATCCAACCAACAAAATATCGACATTCCACATAAACCTTGGCTAGGGGCAATGTTACCCTCATCCACAAGTCTTTGATTGTCATTTTACCCGGAATATAGTTACTCTGGTTTACAAACTCTGACCTAATGGAACTATGACCACACCCTGTGCGACGCAATATACGGGCAGTCTTACCATTTACCATACCTTGTGACTTATACCATGGACTACCTTGGGAACAAGTTTTGCTAACATCTCTATTTGATACATGAGAAGATGCCATCTGCACTTTAGATTCACACAGTACAACCTTCTTTGGATTAGCTTTTTCCTGTGGACCTATCCTAGAGTCTACTACCCTACCACTAACACTAACAGGATGCTTTTGTGTGAAACTTGCACAACCGAGATTCCTGAGTGCTTTCAATCTATTAGCCTCAATTCTTAACTTCTGAAGTTCTATTTCTAGCCTTACAATTGCATCTCTCTTTTCTCTCACCCTCCCCTCTGACTTCAACTCTAATATTCTTTGATCTAAACATCAATCTAATTTCAAATGTGAAATTCAAGAATCTCAAACAACTGACATTGGTTAAGAACCTCCTATCAATTATACTGGCATTACTTGGATGTGACTCAACCCTGCCAGATGAGACTCCCCTACGTGTCAACAATGGTTGACCAACTACAACTTTTGGACCCATATTTTATGGCATATAAATATATAAATATAATCAGAGTAGAAAAATGATCATTTCTGATATAAAAAACAAACTATACAAAAGTGAGCGAATATAAAAAGGGTGTATCCTAAACAATGCATTCATAGAATTGACAAATGTGCCTTAACAATGTAGGAACAAAATAACACTATCCTTAATTATAACTGCAAAACTCACCAGTCTGTCTTCAACTTGGTTGATTCCATAAACTCCCGGGCACACTGTGCAAACAACAGGTAAAATCCAACACAAGAAAAATATAAAAATGCTTGGGTGCTAATAGCTTAATATATCCCAAACCGCTGCCACCATATGTGACGAAGTCCTTATATAATACGTTGATAAACAACAAGAGACTCCGGACTTAACTGTAAGATGATTTTATTTCATATGTATTTCTCGAAGTGCTCCGAGGAACTAAAGGTGTTCCTCCGCTGAGTTCCAAACAGTAAGTGAAAATAATATTATGAAATGCAAGTGACATGATTGTCGGCTTGATGAGCACCTGTCAGATTATCTATGTTGCAGGTGCATAAATGAGTAAAGATTATCTGGTAAGAGTTTAAGTACCACCACCTATTGTTAAGCAATATAAAACCCATCACCAATAATTCCCACAAAGAAGACTAAACCAACTTGACAATAAACCCCTAATTATTAACTCTAAAGAATCTAAAGAATAACCACCCAATTTCAATGTCTAGAAACCAGGTGTAACTACTTAACTTCAACTAAATAAAAATAAAGCCCCTTAACTCCTTCACACCCGGGGTAATGAAATGATCACTCAGGATCACTTGGAGTCATTAGACAATCCCTTTGTGTCAATGGTCACTTAGGTTTATTACAATATCACTTGGATCGATTCAATAAATGGTCATGTAGGGTGTGTGTTAGCTGACGGCTCGGGTCATTAAGTGGTGAGTAGGGGTCATTAAATGATCACCCAGGGTTATTCAATGATTAACTTTTTCGGCGACCATCATGGCCATTTTAAAATATTAAAAATATTACATTATATCATAGAAATATAATGAATGCTGTTTCATTAAATATTAAAAATATTACATTAGGCCTATATCATAGAAATATAATGAATGCTGTTTCATTAGCTTTTGCGGTATAGGTATTACATACTACTTTTATAATGCGCAAAACACATGTTTTAGGTCATTTAACATCAGTTCTAACCATCTGGCGGCCATTTTAGAATGCGATAAATATTCAAAACTTCACAGAGGTGAGTCGTTTATGTAAAAGCATTAGTTTAGCAGTTTAGAACATGGTATATATGATGCAATATACGCTGCTATAAGCTTTTTTTACAATTAGGGCGGCCATTTTGGCGGCCGTCTTGATTTAATATACGGTATGTTAAATGGACATTAAGTGGTGTTGAAAATTTTAAATGTTTAAAAATTCACTTCAGAATTCAAGATGAACATTAAAAATTGCTATTATTGTTGTTTCTACTAACAAAAACACAGCAAAACTTGATTAAAACAATATCACGCGATATTTATTGAAAAACGCCCTCTATGCAAATATGGTTCGCGTTATGTATCACGAGTACTGCAGGGGGATACTGGCGGACGTAAAATGCTCGTCCCGGGACGAGCATTTTTGAATCGACGTTTTCTTGTACAAAGAGAGCTGATTTTTCTTAATCCTTATAGGTGTAAGTTCATACATGTAATACAATTATAAAAATAAACTAATCTCAGTTTTTATCATAATTGAGGGCGCTGCCTCCAACACATCTCTTAGTGTCCCTTTAACAAAGCAAAAGTACTGGATATGAGTTACTAGTGATCTAATACATACATACATAAATTAGTTTTGGCATCACCTAATGGGCTTTAGGACCATTAAAAGGAAGTTCAAAATGTTGGTTTGGGGAGTCTTGGGAGGGCACGGAACACCCCAGGTTGAGATACTACGCCTCTAAAATTCACTATATGATTATATAAATATATATACCATTGTCAAATAACCCTTGAATGCCCATTTAATGTTAAATTTCACCCGATTTGTCATCATAAAACTATCTATAAAGGTCATAGACCATGTCAAACTAGTTTGCTGATTTATTCAAGCATCACATGACAGATTAAGCAACTAGCGAATATAGCCTAAGTAGCAAATAAAACGACAAAACTAAGAAAAGAACACATTTGTAGTCCCTTGTGCCTTTATTTTCTTTATATTTGAGCAGTAAATTTAGAGCTGTAACAAAAAATGCCGTGATGCATTTTTTTAAAGCACATTTATTGCCTTTGGATGGTCTACTGTAAGTTACAGATCGATACGATTCCTAATTACTTCAAAATTATGGTTTGAAAAATAAATTGTACCGAGCGGTACAATCTATTTTTCAAATTTTACTCTAAATTCACTCTAAAACCATGATTTTCAGCTAATTATGAATCGTATCGCTCTGTAACTTGGAATATATTTATGATTTATGATCAGAAAAGTAAATCTGCAAGAAAATCTGCTTCCAATTTTTTTTCGAGGATTGAGGGCGTTTCATGGAAAAGATCACATAATATACCTTTAAAATTATAGGGACGTGACCCCGCAACCCCACCTCATTTGCGCCGCAACCCTCCCTCCTCCCACCTCCTTCTCTTCCTCCTTCTTCTCCTCTTCCTCCTTCTTCGCCTCCTCTTCCTCCCTTTTTTAAACACTTTTTTTCAATGGGGGGGGGGGGGGGGGGGGTAGGGGGCATGGCCTGCTGGCCCCCTGGATACGTCACTGCTCTAGCTATCGATTACCATGTGTGTGCCTCTAATGAGATGTTTTAATGGGATTTTATCACTAATTTGTGTTCGTTAAGATTAAGATTATTCTTTATTTCACTTTATAAGATAATTATGCATATAACCAGACTAGACTATTTAATGCTAATGATATCCCTTTTCTCTCCCCCTTTTTACGAAGAAGTTCCCCTTTTTACCCCCCGCTAAAAAGACCGTATCGAAGCATAAGTCCATGATCGAAGGACATTTTCATTCATTCATTCATTCATTCATAAAAGGTTTATTAAAAACTGTTCCTTGCAGCAAATACAAAGTAGCTGAATTACAGCAATTTTACATATAAAAATACAATTATTAAAGGAACAATATAATCTACGAAAATTAATTACATGAACCCACTCTTCACACTCACCGAATACCACTAAAACAACCAACACTCAAAAACATCCACACACACACACATCCAACACCCTACCATTCAAACTCGGCTCGTTCATTCATTCATGACTGGTTAATTAACATTGATACAGGGTGTCTCAAAAAAACCCGTGCACGTGTTTACCCAGCTTATTGACCGTGAACTTATAACAATTGTATACATAGTGATAGCCATAACGGTTAGCTTTCATATTCCGTTTATTTCATCTGATTTGGATTTGTCAATCTTGAGATATGACCTTAAGTCGACGTTGTGCCACTTTACAGTTTGCAATGAATAGAAAGGGTTACTCCGGAGAGAGTGGTTGTTACCATCCCCTAAAAAAATCCAATCCGAAATGCAGAGTATGCTTATTTTGGGTATCATGTTATAGCTAGAGGTTTCCTCTATCCATACATACTAAAACAAGTACAAACATCCCACGCATGAGGTCACAATGACGTCACCAAACATGGCCGACCTCAAAATCCCGCAGGATTCGCTGGACAGTGAAATATCATAGAAATCTTCGCCAAAAAAGTTCTAAATATCGGAATTTCACCCGATTTTTTGCTTATAAGTGATGGAAATGGTATTTCTAACATAGGCCTATGCTAAAATATTTCAGGAACATACAATAAAAATATTTTTCAAAATGGCGATTAAAAAAAAAGAAAAGTGGCAACCACCCCCCTACAATCGGACTTTGACGGCTTACCCTACCCCCGGGTAAGGTGGCAGCCTTAATTTGTTTTCGTCAAAATGAGCGCATGGAATGTAAAAGCGATCACTTAGACGCCCTAGGTCACTGTTTTTTGCGTTCTAGCGCAATCGGCGACCACCCTCCCTTAACACTTTCCACGCGGCTATTATTTTAACCATACACAAAACAGATTTTTCAGAAACCTTTCACAATTTTCAAAGCCTATCTCAAGGTTTACTGACCCAATACTAGGCATGTTTGTACTTATGTCAATGCATTTCTCATGGTGATTTTGAATATGTTAATGAAATTCAATAATGTTGACATTTTTTAAACATTTTGTGAAATTTTGGAATGTCGTCTGCAGCCGCCTGCCGCGTGGAAAGTGTTAAGAGGACGAGGGTTATAATGCTTATCTTTTAGCATTCTTTCCGTAAAAGTGCCACTGTACACATTTTCCCATTGCCGAGAGATTGAAGCCAGACTGAAGCCTCTAGCGTGATAGCGCCCCCATTCCAAGAGTTACATCACGCGTCTAAATTATGCAAACATCAAAGGCAGCAGCAAAAGCGAGTCTGGGCATTATAAAGAGATCCTTTAAATACATCGACAGCCTCGACAGTTTTTCAATTTTGTACAAGGCATGCATCCGTCCGCAACTAGAGTACCGTATTCAATTCCCCGGTTTAATTCAAGCCTGGAACACGTATCAGATTGGTGACATCAAAAACGCTCGAGAAAGTTCAGAGAAGCCACGAAACTGGTCACGAGAGTGAGGGTAGAGGCGTTGCGTCTCCATACCGGCGTGAAAAACTGCAATTTCCAAATAATTTGCATGTCTTCTTTTCTCCTTTCTGTCCGTTTCCTCCCTTTTCCCTTCCCTTTCCCTTTCCCTTTTTCCTTTCCTTCCCTTTTTTCCCTTCCCTTTCTTTCCTCTTCTACTTTTCTTTCCCTTCCTTTGCCTTCCCGATTTTCGCTTAGTCCCGATTTTCCGGTCAAATTATTTTTCAGTGGGGGGGGGGGGGGGGGGGGGGGGCACTCTGCCCCCCTTTTCCCCCGTCTGGCTACGCTATTGAAGCTCCCCGGCCCCCTCCATCAGTTGTCAACGCCAATTGAGCTGGTATACCAAGCGGTGCGCAGCACCGCCATCCGAGCTATGCTCGCACAGGGGAGTGTCTGAGGGGGGATGTTCCCCTGAGAAGTAGATTTTTTCTTCTTCAATTTTCGAACTCATTTGGTGCGATCTGGTGTATACTTTTGACCAATATTGTATTGAAAAGCCATCACTTCATTTTCAATAAATATTTTGTTTTTTATCAATGCACGAAAGAAGTTGAGCATAGGCCTATAAACACTTCAAAAGAAGTAAGTTCCCCTTTAGGGGTTCCCTTATATTTCTAAAACAATACATTGGAATGAAATGGGGGTTTCAGTCCAATGATTATGGGCTTCATACCAATACTTGACCAAAATTTCAAATCAACAGGTTCTGTCATGCTCGAGTGAGCACGTATTGAATGACGGAATGTCCCATTTCAAAAGTTGCTAAAATAACGTTTAATTCTGGTACAACAAGAGTTGGACCTCCATATCGAGTAGCGCGCCTCATCAACACTATGAGAAATCGATGTCGTCAATTGATACACCAACGTGGTGGATACACACACTACTAAACATTATGTTGACAACTTTTGAAATGGGACATTTTGTCATTCAATACAAGCTCACTCAAGCATGACAGAACCTGTTGATTTGAAATTTTGGTCAAGTATTGGTATGAACCTCATAACAATTTGACAGAAAACCCATTTGAACCCAATGTATATTTGTGAAAATATAAGGGAAACCCTAAAGGGGAACTTACTTCTTTTGAAGTGTTTATATACTGATATACGAGGGGCGTTCGATAAATAACCGCAACCATTGTTTTTCTCCACTCATGCGCGACGTATGCCAACTAGAATTAGGGAAATTTGAAATATGGGTCTTTATCTTTCCTCGCTATGCATGAATGAACAATATCGTTTGTGGGATTACGTAATGGCACATGCGTAAAATCAATACTCTCTGGACACTGCATGAAAAATAGCTGATCAGGGCGGAGAATAATTATTTGCAAGCAATTTGATACACAGTTACTTTTTTCAAAATATCTAAAGAACCGATGCATGGAATAAGTTGCCGTTTGAAACAGTGATAGACCAGTACTATGTGCTCAACATTACTTATTTTCAGATGCAAATTATGGAGAAAAAACACTTATTATGTAATATTAAAACGTCATCTTCTTGTCATAGCTTAAAAGAAATTCTTTAATGAATAAACAGTCAAGGTCAAGGTATCCAACCGCAAGATTTGGCTTAAACCTCTTGTTCCTCATTGTTACATGTTATAGATTTAAACGGGAGATAAAGGCAATATCTGAAACCGTTTTCTGCAGAGAAAATGCAGCTCTTTTTACCCAATTTCAGTAAACTGACCATAACATTAAATTGAATTGTATTTTCAAATAAATGTTTACATTTTTAACTTTGTATATGTATTGAAGTTCACCACAGTTCTTGTTTTCTTAAATTCAATTCCTTATCTGTAACTTTTACGTTGGTTGCAGTGATTGTTTAACATTTCTGCTCATTATGAGCGTTTTCTGACCACCGTGCTTTCTACGCATGCGCAGATTTTTATTCCAAGTTCAACAATTCTCGATGTATTTATTAATACCCTGTCATCTATACAATAACGAATCCTGCATTTGCTGTGGTATTTCAGGAAATCCCAATTGTTTGCTATAACTATCATTTACATTTCTTTGGATTTTCGGCATTTTGGGGCTCACTGTCAAAGCCTAATGTTGACCAAGATAAGATGCAGTGTATTTCCAAAAATTGTCTTCATGATGACAGAACCTCTTCATTTAGGACCTCGTTGAACATGGTCTCTGGTTTCCCGATGCAAAATGTTAGACTTGCACACTTATCCGGAACAAAGTTCTGCTCATTTCAATACAAGCTAATTCAAAATTCCTGCCAAAGTGGCATGTTTTTCACTATCCAAATATGGGTTATTTTATGCTAATGCTATTACGTAATTATGAATATTCAGCAAATCCAGATTGTGTTAAATGATAGATTAAGGTTCATACTTTATAATGTACCCACTTAGATTTCCCAGAATCACTCAGGTGTGGAGAACAACAATGGTTGCGGGTATTTATTGAATGCCCCTCGTATTCTTGAATCTTGAATTAAGGATAGATAGTTTTAAAAGCTCAAACAGAGGGGAGTCTGAGGGGTGATGTGCCCCCGCTTAGAATTGGATTTGTTTAAATTTTCGAAAAAACAGTGGTGCGATTTGGTGTGTACTTTAGACCAATATTTTATTTAAAAAGTAATCACTTTATTTCCGATCAATATTGGCTTTTTATATAGGCCTATGCCAGAAAGAAGTTAGTCACTTCTAAAAGATCAGTTCTAGTCAACGTACGTACGCGTATGTATCCTGACCGACGTCAAATAAACTCCAAACTTTCTTATGTCCCTCGCATGCCTCCCCGCCCGCCTTTTTTCTCTTCCTTTTTTCCTTCCCCCCCGCCCCCCTTTTTTCCCCTTTTTTATTTTTCCATTCCCCCCCCCCCCATTTTTTTGTTTTTGGTGGTGGTGAAAATCAGGGGGTGGGGTGATTACATTGACCATCCTCCCGGGTCAAAAGGTGGGAGGGGTGTATTCCCTCCTCCTCCCCACGGGATTTCCGCCCTTGGTCAACGCAAAATCTACAAACCAATTCAAGAATCATCTAGACAAATATTGGTCCGAAAATGGATATGGGGATCTAAAGTAAAAGGCTTACGCCTATAATTTTTTACCCATCAAATCTAAAAGGGGCATATAAGAGATGTGGTGGAGGCAGCGCCCTCAATTACAAAAAAATATGATAACAGCTGGGATTTGTATATTTTTACAATTGTATTTACATGTATGAACTTACACCTATAAGGATTAAGCAAAATCAGCCATCTTTGTACAACAAAACGTCGATTCAAAAATGCTGATCTCCGGCAGATCAGCATTTTACATCCGACAGTATCCCCCTGCAGTAAGGCGTGATACATAACGCGAACCATATTTGCATAGAGGGCGTTTTTCAATAAATAGCGATGGCAGACCGATGGTGTGTATGTTCCGATCACTTTTTTGAGGGTATGATTTTTTTTTCACATCATGATATTTTATATAAGAAGAATCCCCATATTTTTCTCATTATGTCTGTAAAATCTTAGGGGCCAGAAATGTTCGATTTAGAAATTGTAGGCTAAAATGTGGTGAATAACTGCCAAGGGTTTGTTAGCCAGTTTGTGTACAACTCAATGGGCAAAATAATTGTGACCGTGTGCTTCTAAAATGAGAACCATTGGAGTTATGCAACTCAAACTTTGGAATGTGGCAATTTTAAAGATGACCTTTCATGTAAAATAGAAAACATCAAGTTGAAAATCGGGCCAGCAATCAGAACATCTACCTCTAATCAAGTTTTGCTGGGTTTTTGTTGGTAGAAACAACAATAATGGCAATTTTTAATGTTCATCTTGAATTCTGTAGGAAATTTTTACAAATTTAAAATTGTCAACACCCCTTTTAAAATGTCCCTTAGTGTAAGTGTAAGTATTATAACGATTTCAGAGAGGCCAAGCAAAAGGGTGATTGGTGCCCATTGTATCTATTGTTATATCAATGGGACGTTTAGCCAGGTTTGAACGTCTGTCTGTGGTAACCGCGCTGAACTTGAGGTTAATACGGGATGTACGGACCTTTGCTCGTTCACATCCTTTTTAAAGGAATTTTTAATTTGAAAACTGACGTTCGAATATTGAATTGCCCATCCCTACCGTATTATAAAATGGCGACTGTCATTTGTCATCCTAGATGTGTTGTGTAATAAAAGCTCAAACTATCAAGCTCTTCAGACTAAAGTGGTTGATTTCATCAAGCTATCAAACAACGAGGGATAGTATACTTTAACATTTCTTCCTAAATCTGTAAATAAGACATTTGGTAAGTATGTGGTAGGCCTAAATTAATGCGAAATACGGCAAGTAATTCATGATCAGATCATCATCAGACTCGGAGACAAATGGGCAATCCTGTATTTTTAGGTTGAAATTGATTGACGGAATAAACCGTACTATACTTCATGAATTTGACTTTACGGTATATGTTTAATCAATTCAAAGTGTACGGTTTATTCCGTCAGATCAATTTAACCCTAAAATACAGGATTGCCGACAAACAATGACAAATGAACCGGCACTGCGGCAGACCGTATTTTATTTTCTGAGACTGGTCTGATGTCAGTGATTTGTTGTGATGTTTTATTGTTTATTATAACATGATAAAGTTAATTATCTTTTTGTTCTTCAACAATGTTTACATTGGACATTGGTATTAAGCGCTGTTTTCCAACCCTGGAAGGAGGTTCTACGGAATAAACCGTCACATCAGTACATTTTACTGGCAATAAATACGTCTAGTTTTAATTATCAATCGGCCATGTCAGCCCGGGCGATGGGTGTTCTGTAGTGTAGTGTAGGCCCCGGGGTAGGCCCTACCCTAAAAACAAAATGGCATGATTATATCAGAGAGATGTTATTACTAATTAGCTAGGCCTACTTACCTAGGGCAGCTATATGTAACCACAACCACCTCCCTGATTATATTATATATACAAACATTTTGGGAGGTTGTTTTGAGGGAATTTGTGCTAGGTCGGCCCGGAGTAACGTCACACAATAACATGCCGTTGACCTAGCTACAAAGACAAGCATTGACTTCCTACGTCGTATTTGTTTCAAAACAAAAAATAAATTTACTGGTAGTTAAATTTAAGTTATCCTTACTTATACTAGAACAATACTTACGGATTATTTTGCCTTGGTACTATCGATGTTATTCTACGCTCACGAATTCTGGAGATTTTAGAGGTTTTTTAACGACTATAATTTTTTCCATGAATACCTTTCTACAATGCCGTCGTTTATGATTGTTCCCTGCATCAATGGGCTCCACACAACTCATCCAAAGGAGATCCTGGGTACCGGGAATCAGCCAAAGAAATAGGGGTAGATTAGACTGTAACTCTCAGTCGCCCTCTATATTTGTACAGCTTTAGCTGCTGTACGGTAATATTGAAGACTTGGGGGATGTAGTCTAGGGGTCGGTGCGGAGAGTTCATATCAAATAGAGTTCTTCCGTTTGCCCAGCGCATTAATTCCCTGTCTAGTATTTACGTAAATGAAAACTGCCCGTCAAAAGAACTAATAGAAAACTAAACAATTAATTTTAGTTGCAATGCTGTACATGTATGTTGCCATGTAGTATACAGAAAATATGCCTTGTTTAGGATTATGCGCCTGATTGCTGGAGCGTGATTGGTTATAACACGCCATGTTTTTGATTTAAAAGCATTTTAATTAAATATCATTAGACCCCATTAGGGTAACAGAGATACAACAAAAACATCAACAATACAATTACAATTACAATGGATAAAACAGAATGCATATATAAATATGTACAAGAACTTAATTAAGTTAGTCAAATTTCTGAAGTATACAATTTATTCCGTAACATCCTTCCAGCGGTTGGAAAACAGTGCTTACCATTTACATCCTAGTATAAAATGTAATAAAGCTAATGAAAGCGAGGCTCTCCCCTCAGAGCACGCGCGCACAACCGTGTCACGCTATGCACACACCTGCATGAAACCACGACGCAGTGTGGTGTGATAATGCGTGGTAAGGTGAGAGCCTCGCTTTCAATGGTTCCATCTGTACTGTGCAAGTAGCATATAGACCATATCAAATCGAAGTTTTTAGAAAATACTCGATCGGTTCCGATAAGCCGAGTGTGTTTTTGGCATCAGTGGATGACGGCAAGTCATCCACAGAACAACAAACCTGTTTACAACCCGGTGTGTGTTAGGGCTGGGAATTTCGGGTATTTGTGTACCCGGGTACCCGACCCATTTTCCAGACCCCCTCCCCCCCCGGTGGTTTTTTTCTTTTTTTTCCCCAATTTTTTTCTTCAATTAAATTTTTTTATCGGAGTACACATTTTGTTACCTAAACGACCTCGATTGACCCCATACATAACCCTCATGTGACCCCATATCATCTCCATGTAACCTCTATCTTGGCGTCAAATGCAACTTTACAGGTAATGGAATAGATTTGATAATATACATTATGATATAACAAGCATAAGCCCACCTAAATTCAGTAAATTATACAGCAAGATACAATACAATATAAGGTCATAGCATTCACAATTGTATGTGTGGATGGACAATAACAAGGTTGACCTCACCCCAGTTAATAATACCCATGCATCAGCATGCTCACCAATACATTGTAGTATAGTTTTTTTTAATTAATTTTTTTACAATTCGGGTATCGGGTACCTTATTTCGGGTACCCGGGTACCTTTATCGAGCGGGTACCCGTTTGCCCGCCCGAAATTCCCAGCCTTAAAGTGTGTGTAATAACCTGTGTGTAGATTTGTGTTGGTGAAAGATTGTCTTGCTCACAAAGTTGTATCTGGCAGTGTTTCAGTATCAAAAACGGTGAGATAAAAGAGATTCAGGGTAATTCTTTCACATTTACCGTCTGCTCGATAAATTTTGAAGTTGTCGGTATCGACGCCATCGTTTTGATAAAACAAAATAGTCTCCCTACTAGTTTTACTTCTCATGAGTGTACGCTTGTATGGCAACATAGTAAACCACTAGGCAGACAACCAATGCTATGAATGCGATCAACCGTTGCAAAGAACGCACTATGCACCAAGTCCATGTGACCTTTTTTCTCGAAGATTTCCGTTCTCAATTTGAAATGTGTCAGAGCTATGTAGAGCAGGGCAGGGCCTTAGCCAGGACTTGAAAATTGGGTGTCCAAAGTGGGACCAAAAAAAAGTGGAGTGAGCAGCGCGAGTGGAGCGTCCATGTTCCTGTGTAAATTGACCGCATCGGAAGCCGTGAGCTCTAAATTATTATTACAAATCGGTCCAAATTAAAAGATTTATTTTTATTTTTTAGGGCGTTCATTGAACGGCTTTAGCATTTTTAAGGCGTCCATTTTCGCGATAGGGCGTCCTTATGAAGCCCAGATGGGTCTCTGGCTAATGTCTTGTGCCCTTGATGTAGAGAATAAGGTATTGTTTTGAAACCGTACCTGTGTTATATTGTCTGACATTAATGTGGACATTAGTATTATTTTTGGTTATAAATGGAGCAAAACTAGTTCCTAGTTATCATGCACTGCGAGAGGGTGGGCACGCTAATAAATGTATTCTTCAGTAAAAAAAAACGGTGAGATAAAAGAGAATCAGGGGGAGCCGTGAATAATGCTTCCTTCAGCTTGATATAAACATTTAAAGTTGCCGGTATCGACGCCATTGTATAAATACAAACAATAGTCTCGCTCCTAGTTTTACTTCTCACATGTATACATGCTTGTATAACATAGTAAACAACTATAGCAGTCAACCAATGCTATGAATGCGAACAACCGTTGTGAAGGACGATTCATTACGCTGGTACGCACCTAGTCCATGTTTTTCCAAAGTTTTCCTATCTCAATTTGAAACAGTCTATAGCCCATTTCAAATCAGGATCGAAAATATGGAGCAGGTTTTCTGACAAGACGGATAGGTCCTATGAATTCTATTGACAACCTAAGCCGTCAAACAGTGAATACACACAAACTGTGCATGATTCACTTTGCTTCCATGGTAACCTTTTGAGTTCTAATCTAAGTGTCATAAAGTGATATCAGGATTCGGGATATCATATTTTTATTCTTCATCAGAAAAAATATATAGTAATTGCAGAAGCCAAGGAATTCCTTTAACTATTGATAAAACCTCCTGATTGGTTAAAAAAAAGATGACATCGTCAAATTATTAGTCAATCGTCAAAATTGTAGTCAAATTTTTGGTTCAAGTTTAAAAATACAGCAGAAGACATCCACCCCATTGAATTTACGTGTGCACGACTGAGTGATCTCTGAACTTAGTGGATTTACTTCGTTTTAAATCATTGCATCCGTCATCTGTAATAATCCCGGCCCCTGGGTGTGTACCCAGGGGACTGCGGGGAAGTCAATATGGACTTGATTGTCTTGACTAGCATCTATCAGACTAGTTCCCCCGAGTTCCCCAAAGGGTGGGACACAATTTAACGACAAGTCCCTGACAAAGTCCCAGACCCCATATCCAGGGGCAATTTTGCAAATATCGACCGATCTACATGTAGAGCCGAACT
Organism: Ophiura sarsii; assembly: GCA_035610835.1. Lineage (NCBI taxonomy): Eukaryota > Metazoa > Echinodermata > Ophiuroidea > Amphilepidida > Ophiuridae > Ophiura > Ophiura sarsii. The sequence goes on from CM069443.1 coordinate 88,890,877, forward strand.
CCCTACAATTTCCAGGCTCAGTTTTCATTGGATTGGCAAGTTAGATTTTAATGTTCTTTTATGTTCTTTGAGGGGATAAGGCTAGGTTACATCCCCCAGTCTTCAATTTACTGCACAGTTGCTAGCGCTGTATAGAGCCTGCTGCAATAGTGACGCAAGAGGGCGCACAGATAGTCTCGGTCCATAATAACACATGTGATCCCTGAACAATATTAGTGGTAGCAAACTAAAAATTTACCGCAATAGCGTAACGTGGCAAAAATAACATACCGGGAATATAGGTGTCTCTGTATTGCTCGTCAATTGTAGACACCCAAGTGTAGACTCTAGCACAACACATGTATTGTTCAAGCAAAGCAAAGTATCGCGATGTTCGAAACAGATTGTCGAAAAGATTAACAATAACGCTTTTGTTAAAATCCAAAAAGGTATTTCCTCACAATTTCCCAATCGATCAAATGACATTTAATCCCATTCCTGTACTAGCAATGGTCGATATTTGGGTAGACTTTACTCAGCATTTTTAAATACTGAGGTTTACGATGATGAAATAAAAAAAATTGCAATATTTCTTACGAAAAATGTGCAATTCTGTGAAATCACAGGCGATTATTATGAAAGGAAAGCGAGAAATGCTCGCAAAAACAAGAAACAAGCTGTGAAAATTGCATGCAGAATTGTTTAACAAAATGGTGTACCCGATATTCTTATGTCAGGCAAGCACTCTGGGCAGGTGGATCACATGCTGTTAAAACAGAGATCATGTTTTCTTCCAACAGAGATCATGTTTTCTTCCGGGCCTTACATTTAGGTTAATACAAAGACAAGATTGTCGCGGCTAGTTCCAATATTTAAAAAGTGATAGATTTTAACTGAATTTAGAATGAGGTCACTAGAACAATTTAAGTAAACATGGCAGACGGTTAGCGTTTAACCGACAGTAAAATGGTTAAATGGTTAACAAATTACATCCATTGTATTCAGTAAATAAATAAAGATAGGGCTGTCTGTCTTGAACCGGACCCCTCCAAATACTCAAATGGAGTTTAAAGTGGAGGTGCGACGGATGGCGGGTTAATTTGTGGAGTCAGGTAGGACAGGAAAGAGCCGTTTTGAATTTGGATGAGTCAGTGTTTGGGACGATTTCAGGGGAGAGTTTATTCCATTCGGTGGTTGTTCTCATGAAGAAAGAGTTGGTATCATATGTGTTGGTTCCTGAAGTGAATGTTTCTGTTGAAATTGTAGGGGATGACCACATGTGTTTATTTCTGGATGTCTTCGGCTCGGTGTAATCGTTGTTGTGGTTTATGTCCATTTGAATACATTTGATGAGCTGGAATATCAGATACAAATAATATTACTTATAATTAGTCTGCACTCAGGAGATGAGTTACGCTTGAGACGCGCATTACCGACCTTTATTCCTGAATGGGTGCATGGTTTTGATTAGTTAGATAAGGTTATGGTTTTCTGGATATCCTCAAGTCGTTGGATTATCAAAATCAACCATTGACAAGTATTAATTTTGAATGACTGTCTAGATAGTCATTGTTCTGTTAACTGTCATTTTTCTCAACCAGCTTAGCTATCACATTATTTGCTCAAATGGGCGATCTCTCTTGCATAGAATTAAGTGTTCCGTTACTAATCTTGTAGACTGAAATTATGAATAAAGACTAAACTGCAAGTAGCAGAGGGTTATGTGTCATAAGCCATGTTCAAATTGGAGTTAATGGTTGGAGTAAATTCAGGCTCTGCAGCAATAAAAAATTCCAAAAATATTTCCTCTACTCCGACAATTGTTCACACGCATTTAACACAACCTTACTCCGATGAAGTTAACACAACCGCAGATGACTTTTGCAGGGGCCTAGGATTGAAATTTGGTAGTTTATACCACATGCTTATAACCTTTTGTAGCTGAATAAACGGGTTGCATTGTACCGAGAAATAGCAGCGGAAAACTACGGGAGTCTTTTTTGAATAATGTTTTGCCTACAAACGAACATTTTCGACTTTACACTTTTTTTTTGGGGGGGGGGGGGGGCCGTTTTGGACTAAAATATGTCCTACCACCCCTACCCCACCCAATTTTTTTTGAGATGACTAAAAAAAATATGGGGCAACCTTGTACAATTTTTTGGGTACCAATGTACCTTTTCCAGAAAAAAATGCCCCCCCCCCCCCCTCACCCCTAAAAAAATCCTGCTTACGGGCCTGGGGACGACCCCCCAGTCGCGACATTTCCCCCCCGGTTTGGCCCCCATGTCAGCTCAAGCCCCACCCCCATTTTGTCCCCCTCCCCCAAACAATTAAAAATGTTTAATTTTAATGTCAAAATTACTTAAAATTAGCTTAAATTTGGTCTGAAATGTCTAATTTAAAACAAATTAATATAATTTCCATCCCACCCCTTAAAAGAATTCCAGTATGACGTTAAAAACGTCATAGGCCTACTGGACCGTCCTTTTTAGTGTTAAAAGATGGCTTCACAAACGTTTTTCTGGAGCATTTTCTCTACAAGTTTCAAAATTATATTTGGGTCTCGACACGCTCTAAATGAGTGGTTCCCAACCTTTTTGGTGGTGACCCCATTCCAGAAACCAGCATCAGAGCACGACCCCTCGCAGAACAAAATCACATGTGGGGGCCACATAATAGAAACCTAGCTCAATGAATTTGTCCTGGTAAGGTCGTTCGCGTGATGCGCGGGCCAACTGTATGCACAGTGGCGTAACTAGATTATTGATTTGATATTGGGGGGGGGGGGGGGGGGGCAAGAACTTTACACTTATTTTTGGCACGATTGAGGTACATTTTGGCTCTAAACAAGCTTGTACCAAAGAATATTGCATTTGGAAAATTTCATCTGTGTACTTTTGACCATCATAATTCCATGATTCCAATCCGGGGATTCTTCTTGTCTTGTTAAATGAACCGACAGTGCCAATCTCAACCGACACGACGTCCGCTGGTTACGCCACTGTTTCTTCACAAAACATAACAACTTTAAAATTTGGGTAATAAGAAACGAATCGGTGTAATTAGGCAAGTCCTTCTGGTCAACGCACAGCTGCTGCAAATTACTGTAGGTCAATGATCATGCAATAATTCTCCGTCATCTCTGTGCAGATCGATTGGAATGAGGCGATAAGTTACATTGGGTTATTAGCCAATATATTTGTTATAACTATTACACTTTTCATGAAAACATAAGCATTTTATTTTTGTTAAATTAGGATAGTCCGCGACCCCACAAAAGTGCGTCGCGACCCCACCTGGGGTCGCGCCCCATAGGTTGGGAACCACTGGTCTAGTCCGACCTGCGGGTCATTTTAATATTCTGATAAATACGACTTCACAAATGGATTATTGTTCGATTTATTTCACTTTATTCACTTCATTTCACATGCTCTGAGATACTTCTTCAGTCCTACCTCGCTCCAATAATAACCACCTCGCACGTGTGTGCGTGTCATGTGGCTTAGACGGGTTGCCAGTTCAGTGTTGAATGCATGGAACGTTTATTACTATAGTAAGGATATTACATTCGTGTTAGGCGTTACTCCTGAGAAATCTCAGGATTAAATTGGGTCCGGAACAAGGTAGGATTAGTTAAACACGAGTGCTGTTCAGACGGTCACCTTCTCCCAACTTTTAACACGACCAATCGCTAGCCTTACTCCGAGCCATCTGCACGTAGCTATAGATTTGAGGCTTGTTGTGTAGAAAATGTCTAATACACTATTAACGGAACACGAAGAAAGTTGTTTGTTACCCCTAACTTCCTAATCATGTTTTATCAAACTATCAGGGAAAGACTGATTTTCCCCCTAAAATTTGACCCGTTTTCTCCCCTGATAGTTCAATTGTCAAAAACATGCCCAGGGAGTTAATAATAATAATAATAATACCAAGCGCTTATATAGCGCCCTTAGCCCAAAGGGGCCTCAAGGCGCTTAACAACATATTATGATAGCATATAACACAATAATCACAAACAATATATATAAAAAGGTCGCTAAAATAGTGGGTCGAGCATCAGGACACATGGAGAAAGACGGACACGACCAAATGGTCTCATAAATTTCGACACGCTATCTCGCAACCTATGATCAGGTCGTCCATACATGCACATATGCGTGAGAGGGAAAAGACAGGAGGTCGAGCAAACAACGAAGGAAGAGGATAAACACGCAAATGCATGGATGGAGAACTGAACATAGTATGATATTACACAATTTTGATTAAATTACAACATTAAAATCTAAGATACAATAAAACTGTGTGAAATACTAAAAGAGTAAAAAGTATAATATATAGATGTATGCAAAAGCAGTATAATATACAGCAATAAAAAAGAGATTGATAGAGGTATGCCAAATTCAAACTGTTGTGGCTATTGCAGAGCATTGCACAAAGAAACCATTAAAAGGCCAAGATGATACATGAAGGATCATAGTGCACCATGATATCAGGTTGCCCATGCATGCACATGCGTGAGAGAGAAATGACAGGAGGGCGAGCAAATAACAAAGGAAGAGGATAAACACGCAAATGCATGGATAGACAACTGAACATAATATATATGTTATTACACAATTTTGATTAAATTACACCGTTAAAATCAAGATACAATAAAACTGTGTGAAATACTAAAAGGTAAAAAGTATAATATATGCAAAACAGTAATATACAACAATAAAAAAGAGATTGATAGAAGTATGCCAAATTCAAACTTTTGTGGCTATTGCAGAACATTGCACAAACAAACCATTTAAAGGCCGAGATGATACGTGAGGTCGAACCAGAACATGATTGCTGAGATAAAGCAGAGCCACAAAAAAACAAGGATCTATGACTATGACATTATTCATGATATTGCACTTGAACAAATTTAAAGATCAAATAAGAAGGTTTTAAGTTGTTTTTTGAAAACATTAATAGATGGCGCTAGTCTTACGTGTGTGGGTAAAATGTTCCATTCTTAGTAGGCAGCCTCTTCAAATGATCTTCTACCATACGCTGTGCGTGGACGACGAAGAGGGGGTTTTACAAGGTTATGTGTTGAAGAACGGAAATACGGGTTGTATGGCTTGATGAGGTCAGATATGTACATTGGAGCAAGTCCGTGCAGAGATTTGTATGTGATTAGGCAAATTTTGTAAATGATCCTCTTACGAATGGGAAGCCAATGAAGATCACTCATGATCTTAGAAATGCTGTCATGTTTCTTCGATCGCGTGACCAGCCTTGCTGCAGTGTTCTGCACTCGTTGTAGCTTCATGAGCTCTTTGTCAGGCAGTCCGTAGAGGAGTGAGTTGCATTGATCTAATCGCGATGAGACGTAGGCATGGACAAGTTTTTCTGTAGTCTTTTGGTCCAGGTAGTGCCTTATACTTCCGATGCATCTTATAGCATGTGTGGCATTACGACATACAATATTTACATGCTGTGTCATGCATAGTTTGTCATCGATTGTAACGCCTAGATTGCGAGCAGATGAAGATGGTTTCACAGAAGTATCGCCGACTTGAACACCAGCGAGAGGGGTACATTTGACATTTCGCGATGTTACATGTAGGATCTCTGTCTTGCTGTTGTTAAGTTGAAGTTTATTCTGCACAGTCCAAGATTTGACGTCTACGAGACACTTCCTCCAGTTTGGAAATGCATTCATTTCTGTTGGATGGCTTCATTGAAATGTGCAGCTGGGTGTCGTCAGCGTATGACATACAGTTGATTCCGTTGCCAGCAACAATGTCTTCGATAGGGGCACTGTACATGGTAAATATTACAGGGCCTGCGACAGATCCTTGTGGGACACCGTATTTCAGAGGCAATGGATCAGACAGTGCTGTGTTGATGGCTACAGTCTGGCTGCGATTCTCTAAATAAGAGGAGAACCAATCAAGAGCTTTGTTCCTGATTCCGTACCTGTCCTCAAGGCGAGTGATCAATACTTGATGGTCAATAGTATCGAAGGCTGCCGAGAAATCCAGTAGAACCAACACTGCTTCGTCACCTTTGTCTATTGTCTGCAGAAGATCATTTGTGACTCGAAGGAGCGCGGTTTCTGTGCTGCATCCTTCGCGATATGCGGATTGCTTGCTACTCTGAAGGTCGTTTTCCTTTAAGTACTCTTGAAGTTGAGATACTGCGACACGCTCAAGCAGTTTTGAATCAAACCGCAAATTTGATATTGGACGGTAGCTTTTCATATCTTCGCTGTCGAGTGATGGTTTCTTAATAAGTGGCATAACACGTGCAACTTTGTGTGAGTCATGAAAGCGTCCATCAGAGAATGATTTATTAATGATATTGGTAAGAATGGGCAGGAGATCGTCGAAAATACATAGAGAATACATGGAGAAACAAAGACATTGGAAGTGCATCCAGCATGCATGACTTTTTCGCGGACTTCATCACAAACTTGCGAACATCGTCTTCTGAAACATCGCGAAACTGTACAAAAGAAGCAGTTGAAAGTTACAGGGTTAAACTTAATGCATGGATGGATATGTAATTCATGGATATTATTAAAGTCATATTAAAGGTAGATGACCCGATCACATTTTCGTAACACAGAATTATTTCAAACATACAGAGATTTTCATATCATATGAAAGCTCGTATTTTTCTCATCATCATACTGAAATTTCACGGCCTAATTCGGTATAATGACAGAGAAATCGACGAAATAGCGTTGAATTACCGCGAATGGTGGTTACCACCGATATAGTTTGTGTACTACTCAATGGGTACAGTTCACAGCATCTTGTGCGTCTAAAATAAGAACCATACTAGACATGGACTGTGATCGGAGATCACGAATATTAGTCGAGTGTGTTACATGTTAACCCCTTCGAGTGGTAAATGGAATAAATAAATACAGTTGAACCCCTAGTGACCTTTTCTTGACCTCTGACCCAAAACTTGTAATTGACGTTTTTGCTTGGCTGATCAATGCGCACAAGAAGAAGGTAGTCCCGTCAAAATCGGAGCATGTTTTAAGATTTTCACCTGTAAAGTTCAATGACCTCTAGTGACCCCGTGTGACATGTCACTTTTAGTGGAGAAGGACCCTATATGAACATGGATGAGAGGAATCTTTTGACTAATTCTGACAATCATAGGTCATTTCCTCTCGGACAAGTAGCATTTTGAGTGAATGGAGTGAAAATTTACATTTTGACCCCTAGTGACCCCAAATATTTTTTGATTTTAAAAACCGAACTATTGTACATGCGTACGGTCAAAAGGAATATGTTGACAAATTCTGACGATCCTAGGTCATTTCACTAAATTGCAAATGCGTTTTTAGTGAAAATCACGTTTTGACCCCTAGTGACCTTTTCTTGACCTCTGACCCAAAACTTGTAATTGACTTTTTTGTTTGGCTGATTAATGCGCATAAGAAAAAAGTAGTCATGTTAAAATCAGAGCATGTCTTAAGATTTTCACCTGTATAGTTCAATGACCTCTAGTGACCTCGTGTGACATGTCACTTTTAGTGGAGAAGGACCCTATATGAACATGGATGAGAGAAATCTTTTGACCAATTCTGACAATCATAGGTCATAATCTCTCGGACAAGTAGTATTTTGAGTGCGAGGAGTGAAAATGTACATTTTGACCCCTAGTGACCTTTTCTTGACCTTTGATCTTAACGGTATGATTGACTTTTGTTCTTGTCTCATCAATGCCTACAGAATAAAAGAAACCCTGTCAAAATCGGAGCATGCATTATATTTTCCCTCTGTAAAGTTCAATGACCCCTAGTGACCCCGTTTGACATGTCACTTTTAGTGTGGAAGGACCCTATATGAACATTGATCCAAGAAATCTTTTGACTAATTCTGAGTATCATCAGTCATTTTCCCTCGGACAAGTAGGGTTTTGCGTGAATGGAGTAAAATTTACATTTTGACCCCTAGTGACCCCAAATATTTGTTGATTTAAAAAACCGAACTATTGTACATGCGTACGGTCAAAAGGAATATGTTGACCAATTCTGACGATCATAGGTCATTTCACTAAATTGCAAATGCGTTTTTAGTAAAAATCACGTTTTGACCCCTAGTGACCCCTGTGTGACCTTTGACCCCTTATGCTTTACAACCTGAGTAGTGGTGCACATAAGGGTTCTTATGACCAAATATGGTCAAAATCGGGTCAATGGTTACGGAGCTATAGGTCCCATGACAGGAAAAGAAAGAAACAGGACGAATACAGTATATTAGGCGATTCTCGACTAATATAAATAGCTATGCATCTCAAATTTTGGGACACGACGTTTTTAAGGATGACCTTTCATGTAGAATAGAAAACTTCAAGTTGAAAATCGGAACATCTACCTTTAAGCGATCTTTTCCAAGGGATCTTTTCACTACCCTTTATTTTTAATTTGAAAGCAGATTTTCTTGCAGATTTGCATTTTTGATCATGAATCGTATCCTCTAAGTTACAGATCGATACAATTCCTAACTTCAAAATCATGGTTTGAATAGATTGAAATAAACTGTCAGTGTCTGCTCCGACAACTTATTTCGAACGACTCGCAAGTCCGAAAATCATTTTCAGTTTATTTTCGGAGTGGTTTTTCCGTTCGTAAATAGAATTTCATCATTTGACACCATGTTACTGTTAACCAGTGTTTCTGGTTACAATCACAACTGTATACAATAGTACTACACAAACTGGCGGGTGGTTAACCACCTTTGGCAGTCACATTTTACCCTATAATTTCTAAATGAAACATTTCTAGCCCCTAAGATTTTACAGGCATAATAATAATAATAATGGGGATTCTTCTGATATAAAAATACCTGGATGTAAAGAAAAAAAATCATAGCCCCAAAAAAGTGATCGTAAAATACACCTCTAAGGGGGGACTCAAGGAAGTTTTTGATTTGATTTTTTTGAATTTTGTGAGTGCTGTTGTTATTGAACTATTAATCAAATGCATATTTATCCATTAAATAAGAAATATATTTTAGAAAAAAAGTTCTGGGAAGTAATTACCCTGCCCTTGTGATAACTTTTTGATGCAGAGCTGTCCGTCCGTGCCGCAAAAAAAGTTTTAAAGTTTTTCAACTTTTTTCAAGCAAAGAGAGAAAAAATAAAATCATAGTGAGCTATCTCCCCTATAGATGAGGTGACCGTTGTTTACATCAGTAGTGTTTACAAATTGATAAGCGCCTGGTCTAAAGACATGCTAGAGGTACTAGTCCATGACTACTGCATACATCATACTCAGGGTTATAGCTAGACCAAATTGAGTGCCGGACAATTTTACTGACGGCGAAAGGAGTAAGTGTAGCGAACGAAGTGCAGTGGATCATGGATTGGGGTCTAGAGGCCTTCTTAATGTTTTTAAGGGGTTATAAATGCTCACTGAGGGTTCCTGCAACATAATTTCTTGTTTTATGAGGCAGTTTAATGATTTTTTCCACAAATTGTAAAAAAACACCAAAAAACCAACCCTGATCATACTATTTGAAAGCAAAACACACATCACTGAGCGCCAATTTTAAAAGCACATGCCCTTATGGTGCGTACGCATACTGCCGGGCAACCAGATTTAGTACCTGGTCTCTCATTGTGCTTAGGGATGCAGACCATGACTACTGCACTATTACACCGTAAGCATGGTAAGTAATGATCAATCAAGTGTGAATTAAAGCACATTCCCTGTAGGTGCGCACACATACTGCCGGGCACTACGTCACCGGTCACACCATCTATATATCCCCTTTCTCATGTATAAATGAAAGTTAACAATGGCGTCAATAAATAAGTTAAATCAGTGATTAACCCTAACCCCCCTATGTGCTAAAAAATGCTAATCCAAAGTCCCTCTCCAAACGCATGCGCCGTCGGTTTTCGATGACGTAGTCAACCGAGCCTATATAATGAGCGCGGTATACTGCGCGAATGTGTAGCTGAGGGCCGTGGCTTAGTGGTTGGAAGATGGGGCTTGAGAACGGAGGGTCCCCGGATTGAATCCCGGCAGGTTCCCGGAGATTTAGTTAGTGTTTTTTCCTCGAAAATTGTGATCCCGGTCAAAAATCCTAAACCGGGGTTAGGGTTATGGTAACATTTTTGTGTGTGTTCTATTAACCCTAACCCCCCTGCATTTTTGAATCAACGTTTTGTTGTACAAAGAGGGCTGATTTTTCTTAATCCTTATAGGTATAAGTTCATACATGTATACAATTGTAAAAATATACAAATCTCAGTTTTTATCATACATTTTTGTAATTGAGGGCGCTGCCTCCACCACCTCTCTTAATGCCCCTTTAAGCATATATATGATCAAAGCAATTAACAAAAAATGACTTCAGGCCACATCTTAATCTACAATGTACATCTAAAATTTACAATCTTATAATTACAATGTAAGTTAAAACATAAAATATTTTTAAAATCTAACATAAAGCATCAACCAATATGACTTTGGAAAAAGTTGCGTTTTGAGTTTGCCTTGAAAATGTTGAAGTTAGGAGACATGTGGATAGTTGCTGGTAACTGTGGTTGAATGGTTGAAAGCTTTGTCTCCATTCGATGTACATGAGGTCTGTTTGAAACAAGAAGATGGTTATCGACACATGATCAAAGATATATCTTCTTTTGAGTATGAGTTTTTATAAGATCAAGCAAGTATGTTTGACGGTGTCACATGTAACATGTTCCCTCCAATTTGATTAAAAAGATCGGTCTAGCAGCCCTGTTTTGGATAGATTGAAGTGGTTTTCTTTTCAATTGAGTTGAACTATGCCTCAGATCAAAAAATTGTGACATCTCACTTACAAGTTTAAGCCTGTAAATGTGTTTTATTATATGCAAGAGATGAAGATTAAATTGAAGCTGTCTTTTTGCCCACATGTGTTTTGATAAATGTTGTCCTAGTTACTATAAGAAGGAAACCCAAACACACAATGAAAAGCATGTACTTTATTATCCACTAATCTTGTAAAAACACACAATGAAAAGCATGTCATACTTTGTTATCCACTAATCTTGTAAATATGAACAAGTAACTCCAACTTAAAGTGTTTCTTCTTTCCTTGGATGGCAGATGAATTTAAATGCTATAAAACAATGGCCTAAGATGTGTATTCAAGTTTATTGTGAGAAAATGTTCACCCAAATGGTGAGGTTGGTAACTTGGATTTGCCATACATATGTTGAATGTTGATATGTTGGGAAAAGACAAACTTTATTACACAGACTGAATAAATCACCACCTAACATGCATTTGCTCTCTATTTTGTAGTATATGATGTCATTTTTCACAAAAACTTCATGCAAAGTATGAATAAAAAGTGATTTTGAAGTTATTCTTGCGGTGAACATTTGCGTCCGTCCGTGACACCCAAAATTGTCCGTCCGTGACACCCAAAATTGTCAGCCCTCTCTTGTAAAAAAAAGGTCAGCTTTCACCAGCTGTGTATCAGGTAATCAAGTCATATATCTCAGATACTGTTTAGCCTGAAAAGAATTGTGGAGTAACTAATGTCTTAGATAGAAACAGAAAAAGAGTACATAAAACTAAAGAACCCTATTTATATCTTGTCCGTCCATGACGCAAATGTTTTGTTCATTCTATTTTTAGTAACAAACCACACCTACTAAATTTTTATCAATTTCAATAGAGTTGATGATACTCTTCAACATAAAACATAAAACATAAAACATTTTTGTAAATGTTAGTAGTTACTTTTTATAGGCAGTTTTTCTCAAATGTTTTAAAAAAAGGCCGTCCGTGACAAACTGATCACCCTCTGCAGGAAGGTGTATGTTACGAAAAACAGCCATATAATAATGATATACAGTAGGTTGGTTGAGGAATTTAACCCGGGATTCCTGCGTGGGAGCGCTAGAGCGTGGCAACTATGCTACACTAGACTAACTGTTTTGGCAAAGTCTTTGATAAAGATATATTTAGTATGGAGTTAGTTATTCAAGCATCACATTTGTTACACGTTGCTGATCCCCAAAACTTCTTTCAAAATTAAAACAGTGAAGCGATTAGCATTTTAAACAATTGGAATTGTTCATTAGGACTCCAGCGTCTTGTTGGTGCTGTTCAATCTCTAATCGCTACAGTATTACGTGCATTAGGGCTATGAGAATTGAGGGTAAAATGTCAGAAGTTGTATGGTGGTTCCATGTTCAAAATGGTTACAGGCCGAAATGCTATGCGATGCGGGAAGATCATCAAGGTTGCTGTGCTTCATACCAATAAATATAACATTTGGCCATGTGTTTATAGCTCACACCCAAAAAAGGTGGTGGCGTTGCATTTTTAGCGACGAATCATCCATCTCTCTCTATTAACTCAACAACTAAATGTGGTAGAGCTATGGTGTAGGTGTCATTTAAAAGCCTATTTATCTAGCTACATTGTGTGAATAAATCAGGTATTTCCATAGCTGTTTGGCTGAGATATGATTGATTATATTTCGAAAGTCAGGTGTGGCGGCGGTGGCGGTGGCGCTGTGTACAATCTCTATGGGGAATATAGAAAATGTTCCCAATTCTACGTTCAATTTACAATAACTCCTCATCCATATATATGGTACAAATATGATTTTGCTCTCATTTTATAGATTGTTTAATATTCTGTAAGTTTCTGTTTCAACAAACGTGTTAACTATTATGTAACAATTGTAATCATGAATCGATTGCATTGTCCTTGGCTTTCTCCCTATTTGCTAAACAGTAACTTGCCCTAATTCATCTGTTTTAATAATACATAATGACTATAACAAAAAGAGTATTCAACCGATGATAGCAAAATTATACATTTTTGGAAATCTCTCAAATAGGGGAATTCAAAAATGCCGTTTAAATCAGGATAGGGTGCATACCCCCAAAAATATACTGTGTAAACTCTAATAAATATGAAATTTAACCATTTGTGCTCATTCACTTCCCGATATAGTATATTTCAACAAGTTACCCTTGACAACCATTATGTTCTGATGGGTAATTGCATGAAGAACTAATATGCATAGTAAAATTATGATTGGGATAGATATAAAAATATTATTGAGCTTTAATCAAAATATGAAAAAAAATCACAACATGTTACGGTTGTTACCATTAGGTCCATCAAAAAAGAGGGTTGTTTGCCCAAACAAGGAGGGAAAAAAGTGGGTTGGTTGGTCGATTACTTTTTGTTGTTGTTGTTGTTGTTGTTGCTATAGAGACTTCAAGTTCTTCAGGTGTCTCAAAAAAGTGCCCTATGTAAAACAAGATTTTTTTGGCCATGAAAAATATTAAAATTGTTCGCAAAATACTAATAATGATGTTCAGCAATCTTTAATGTGCCATAAGAATTTGTTTCTAATTCTATCCATTTTGGAGCTTCCGTTATCAAATTATGGCCAATCTACTCTGTTCAAATGCACCTTTGGCCACTTTTTGTGTGAAGAGAGCTCTTTTACTAGAATTGTCATTCAGTGTGTAATTAAACATAATCAATAAAATCAATAATAATTTACCTACTAATTTAAAAAAATAATAATGATAATTAGGCTGAAGAGCCAGGACAAACCCAATGGGCAATAGTGACTTAAGCACTAAATTAAAGGGATGCCCGATGTGTGTGTGTACAGATACAGAGCCGGGATGATCCCCTACTCTTTACAAAGGAGTCTGACTTTTTAACGTGCTCGGGATAGCTCTTCCGATGCACGGGACATTTCTACGTGACTTCCGAACCACGAGGCAATTGAGACCAAGTACCTTGCCCAAGGATACAAACATGTTGGTGGTAGCGGGGATAGAACTCACAACCTTTGTATCGTGAGACCTGCATGCTATCCACTAGACCATACATGCTCATAAATAATAAATAATAAATGTTGATAGTTAGTTGAATTTGAACAAAAAACATATTTTCATCCATATTATCTATGATATACCATACAATAATTGAATTTTAGACGGTATTTTAAACAATACAAATGTACATTGACATCGGAATCACAAAGGCATATTTTTCAGTTGAAAGCCATTTTCTTGTTCAAAAGTGGCCAAAGTGGGATTCACACTCTTGTTACTGAATTGCTCATATATCTCGGTAGTTCGGTGGTGAAATTCAATGGGATAAAGTGTATAGAGAACTAATAGGGCTTACCAACAGTCCGGTTGTATAAAACAAAAAGACATGGGATGTATTTTTCATTAATTTTTTAACTCATGGGCGAAGGAAAAGTCTATACAATTTTGTTATTAATAACTTTAATGTTTTTTCACGTTTGTTTTGATAGTACCATACCAAAAAAATGGCAAAAAATCAAAAATCTCAGTGAAAGCATAATATGCGCTGCCTGCAAGGGTGACGGGCTTGCAGTCCGTAGTACATGCCCTCGGACCATGTTTGATGTCCCTTTTTTGCTAGAATTCTGAATTTGCACCTCCTTGGTGTTTACAGGGGAGGATATGGGTATAAATAAAGTCTAGGACAGTTTGTTTAAATCTATTGCCAACCATAAGAATATCTTGAAGAAAAAAAGAAAGAACAAAAGGCAGGTTTTTTTGAGATTTTATGGGTCGGTCGTGTATGGGCAAACAAACCTATTTTTGTTGCCTGATAATCAGATAAAAAATAATCTTACTTCTCAGCTTTCAATATATACCTGGATGGTCAATTAGCGCTTTAACATTTAGGCTTCGTTTACAATGAGTTTAAATTTAGCAATGACGATCAACTATTATTTTAATACTAATTTTATTTATTAATTTATTTATAATTTTATTTTTTTGTTTTTTGTTTGTTTCTTTTGTATTTTATTGTTGTTGTGTTTTGTTTTGTTTTGTTTAGGGGAGCAATATATTTAGGAATAAAGAAAAAAAGTTAAACCAATGCGAAATATTCAGGATTAATATTACCTATAATGGTTATTAGTTTTGACCTTTGTGCTTTCTGATAACGTTGAATACCTGCAATAAACAACATATTTTATGACTATTGTCTCCGTAGGTTGAACAGAGAAACACTGCACTATGACCTAAGCCTTGAAATTGGAATATAATTGCTGTGGACCAAATAACTATGAAGTATTTCAGCACAATAAACCTTACCATGGAATACTTGTTATTGTGAACCTAATCATCTCATTGTTAAACAGGTAAGGTGACATATCCTCCCAATTACTTTATGTGCAGCAATCAAGAGAATATTTTTATATTGAAAGGCTATACTTGTGAGAGTCATTCAACATTGCTAAATAAATGGTATAAGTATATGATGTATAGCTTAAAACCTAACCTTCCTAGACACTTCGATTCACTACGGCCAAAAATAATGTCCACATGCATGCTACAGTATTGAGCGTCGGCAGCTTAGCTCAGTGGTTAGGGACGTGGCGGTGGTGATCAAGAGGGTCCGGGGTAGAATCCCTGTGGTTTCGCGGCGATTTGATGGGTAAACAATTTATACTTTGTCCCCCTCCTAATTCACACAAAAACATAGCCCAGCTGGTTAGGGTTAATGAATTTGGTGAGATTGCCCAAAGTTGCATTCCGACTGTCGTATAGGTAACTTGTAGGTAAGCTTTTAGGTAGCAAGCAACCTTTGATGGTAATAAGCTTACAGGTAGTGCCCGTGTAGACACATTCACAGGTATAAGCAGGCCAGGCCTCAAATTTCGTCAATTTAGGGGCACGGCCACTTTGGCCTTAACAATAACACATTTTGAAGGGCATCGAGGCCATGTCCTGGGGCACCAAGGCCAAACCAATATTGGAATGAAAGGGCACCAAGGCCATTTTATATTACATTATTTATACCATAATTTCACATGTAAACTTCACTAGGACTTTTATTAAATACTTTACAGCATGAAACGAGACAGTCTGTTTATTTTGTCAATCAACATATTTTAATACTGTATCATCCGACACGCACATGTATCGGGTTTTACCACGATGACGAAATGAACACACAATGGATATTTAAATTGAGATGGAAACTTTTTCAGTTTTAGAAAAATAATAATATAAATCGAATCAACACCTACCTGGTAAAGAAAGACTCTAGCTTCTTACATTTTGCACCGCTCGAAGCCAAATCGACCTTTCTCTTATTGTGAATTCATCAGAGTTCGAACGAATGAATACACGAGTTGAGATGGATGGAGATTGGAGGTTCCGATACTACTTAACTTTGATCAAATTATTCCAAGTTCAATCCGATTTTGAAAGGTGCAATGTGCTTTAAAATTTTACAAAAATGACGATGTGACAGTCCATTCAAGGTGTAAAGTTTTCATCTATCCACCAGAACGCTAATTAACTGTGCATCCATCTCATCAAACAAAAAACTGGGCCCGAAACTTAAACAATGTCAATCCCTTACGTAAACCAATTGAAAAATAGTTAATTCACCAGAGCAGAGCTGACATGAATGAGTCACATGACACCATTTCCGTCTCGAAACTTAAAATATTAAAGACATCCCCAACCGTGAGCCAAAAGGGCACCACGGCCACTGTTAAAAATAGGGCACGGCCATAGTGGCCGTGATTTTTTTACTGATCCGAGGGCATCGCGGCCAGATGCGAGGGCATCGCGGCAATGGCCGCGATGTAATTTGAGCCCTGGGTATAAGCTATCTGCTATATCTGCTATATCTGCTATCTACTACTGTCTGAAATGTAATGTAAATGTGTTGTGAACATATTAGATTTTATTTCCTGGCACGAAAAGTTGGCAAAGGAAGGTATTTTATTACGTGTTGGATGCAGAATTCAACATGCATGACAGTGTAGTCAGTACTGTATGTTTTGTGTGTTTGTTAAACAGGAAAACAATTATTAGTTATAAGATTCAACAAGAAAACATAGGGAGGATTGGGATATATGAGTACTACATGTAGTCAGTTCAAAATTGACGAACCTGTTTAACAGCAGTGAATGAATTCAGCGCAGTGGCGCATTGTGAATTGCCAGTTTGCGTGCGTATGCTTTGGATTACTTTTGTGAGCGGAGAGATCAAAACGGCATATTTCTCGCCAATTTGGAACTGATTAAACTATAACACCTATGGTAGCTTCAATATGATATTTTATATGTGGTTTTTTTATGTGTGGTCTTTTCTTCCTGGTGCTATATAGTCAAGGACAATTCTATGGTTATCTTACAATCTGAAAACTTCCTTCCTGTCTGCATTGGCTTAGTGTTTGTATGGCCCAGTGTAGCACGCAGTTTCAATTACTAACAATGAATGGAGGTAACAATGGAGGTCTCATGTTTAACTCTGAAGCCATGTTTGAAATCCTTATGTGTTTTTTGTTTGAATTAATTATAAGTTGTGTGGGCTCCATCAATAACTTATATGAGTGAGCGGATCCTGTGGACATACCATCATATCCCATCATGTGACTTGTACTTCCACGATAACATACACCACATACATTGATTATATGTTGCAATGATTGGTGACCATGGATATATGCCCAGATCAACCCAACTGGCTTATCACTGACACTACGTACATATGCTTCAGTGACATCAATTTGTTTTGACCAGCCTGTCTGTAAAATGTATCAGTGTACAAATTGGCAACAGCATATCAGTGAAGACCAATAGTGGGTAGATCTTTCAGTGTTTCTAGAGATCTTTCCCCCCGATTCACTCTGTAACATAGCTAATTTGTACTCATCACTCATCAGTAAGTATAATTGTACATATGATGGTATTGGTGAATATATTATAATCAATAAGATGTTGTAGAATATTTAATTGATTCACTTTTGTCACTATTGAAAACAGTCGTTTGGTTCGAATTTTTCTTTTTTACTGTATAACATACGGTAACTGACTTTTTTCTTGAACTGTTGAATGATCAGATCAGGCTGTTGCTAGAGATACACATTGTAAAAGGTGCACCTATGTCAATTCAATCATTGTTTTATTGTTATTGCTAACACTTTTACAAGTACTATAAAATGTTATCACAAATATATGACTCAGCAAGTCGAACAAGTATAGGCCAACTCCTGGTAACAGCAAGATACATCCTTTCTACAGATATGTATGTTAGAGTTGTTTCACTAACATGTTGTAGTGTTTATGCCTCTGTCAGCCCATACTTTAGAGAGCTGTGTCATTGCAGTTCTTGCCATAGCCAACAGACGCCTGATTTCTGCACCACATCCTCCTTCCTCAGTATGAGAGATCCGAGGAAATTGAACTGTTGGATCTGATCCACACCCTGGCCATCAGCTAGAAGAGGCGCAGTGTTGCCATCATCACTGATGACCATGAACTTAACATTTGGGCAATTTAAAAAAAAATGGCTCTTTTTACATTTTACCCAATTTAATTGAAATAAAGATTTTTTAAGAGCAGCTAATTATTCCAAAAGGTGACTATGATGGTAATTTCTTTGCCCAAGGGTATTTTGGCTCTCACTCTTTGCACACAAACAAATTCTTGCAATTTTTGATGCTGAAATGGTCAGGAGTGTAACACTTTTTTCACAATGAAAATTGAAAATCCATTTTTATCCAGGTAGCACATTAAAACTAATGATCAGGTTGAACTCAAGGATATATGTTCCGATGTATTGAAGGGTCTAACTTATTCACAATCAGCCATTATGAAATATATCATGTAAAAGTCTGTCAAAAAAACTTTTGTATCATTACAGTGTATCAATTTGAAAAATGTTGTCAAACTCAAATTATGGAATTAATCCATCTGAAAAATAAATATGTAAATATATAACACATTAATTTTTCAACATCCAATTTTTGCATTCTTTTGGCTTTTTATAAATGGCCAACTGACATTCATAATCACATTACATCATTTGTGGTGAAAGGTTTTTAGTGTGAAGACCCGCAGAACGTCAGGAGTGTAACATTGACAATTGACCTGAATTTTTCATACTTACTTATAGATTTAATTGAGATGTATCCTTAAATTATAGTAGTAGGTGGTGTAATAAATATAATTAACAAACACAGTTGTGTTTCATTGAGTATATGTACTACAGATAGCAAATAAGGGTCGGTCAGGAGTGTAACACTATAGTTAAGTCCAAATTAACAGCTCTGTACGATACCTAGATCCTAAAATATCAATACTGTGAAAATAATATTATCAGAGCTCTAACATACACATATAAGGCTTGTTAAATAATACAAAAAAAAATGATGTTTTCTTCATAATATCAAAACATTTGGACCATTATTATCTATTTTAGATACTTTCGCATGATTTGTACACCTAAAAACATTTGAAATTAGATTAACTTGAGCATGTTCTTTCCAGATAGCATATGTTAAAACTGACCAACTAATCATGGTTGCTAAAACTACAACAACATTCATCATATTGAATGGAAAGTTGTCCAAAAATCCTTGTAAAACCTGGTGTCAGGAGTGTAACATTATCATGTCAGGAGTGAAACATTATCATACCCTTTTGATGATAGACCACTGTCCTGTCAATGGTTGACATATGCCTATAAGATATATCCAGCATTTAAGTAAATTCATTTTTTCACTGTCAATTCAACATTTAAGAAGTAATAGCTTACATTTTACTATTGTTTTAGTGATATTAAAAATACCAATACCTGAGCCCCTGTTCATCACCCTATTTGAAACATGAATAAAAAGTATGTTTGGAACTATTTTGGCCCACTTAAACTCTAATACAATTACAGGCACTATTTGGTTAACTTTACTAGTATTGTAACCACTTCCATACTTAACTGTGATTCTCATAACCTCTGATATCTACCTATTACAATGTCAGGAGTGTAACAAAATGTGTACAAAATATGTATTCATTCATTTTTGAAGTATCACTGTCTTGCCATAGATTGCAATATGAGCTTGAAACTGTCAGTATATTTTGATATTGGTTAACTCTTATGTTTACAACTACTGGACCAAATCTAGGTACTAGTATGTTGCTTTAAAAAAAAAATTGCTCCCCATTGTGAAAAAAATAGGGGTTTTGTGTGGAAAATCTCTTTTTTTTCACTTTGATTGTTTTAAACAGAGCAAAAGTGTGTTTTCTATGCTAACCTATATACTGATGTAGAGTAGTGCCATAAAAAGGCTGTTTTTAAACATAATTACTTTTAGATAAACCAAAAAATGTTTCAAATGGTGCTAATCATGGTTTATCTTTGTTGTTAGGGGTCGTCCATAATTTTCGCCATTTTCAGTTACGTACAAAGCGTACAAAGCTTCCTTAGGTGGCAACTTTGGTATCAAATTGTGCCGGAAAGATTCATCCAAATGTCTATCTAGTCTGTTTGGTAAAAAAATAATCGGAAGTTACTCTTAAGGACCTAAACAAAGTGTATGACTTTCTTATGTTGAGCGCTTTATTATGGCTCAATCCCTTCAGCATTTAATAAGTAATCCATATTAGTTCATAATGCCTGATAAACATATCCTACACCATAAAATGCTAGCTCAAAGGACAACAGACGAACGATTAAGGTCAGAAACTAATTAGACCTAAAAATAGCGACTCACTTAGGATATAAAATGCACTTGGATGTAGGACGATAATGTAGGTTAAGGAAGGTACATATGTATATGATTAAACTATCACCCAACATTATATAATACTATGTCTAAAATGTTCATGGGGCACATCAACGCTAATGAGGTTTATATCTCACAATGTAAAATAGTTACGGGATGTGACCCATGTGTTGGCCCGATAATCATATATCATGTACATGTACCAGTGAAATTATTTGGAATAACATGCCTTGCTGTCAAGCTTGTATTTAATACTAAACTTTACTCTATCATGAATGGCCTGGGGAAAATCTTTTCCGACATGACCAAAAAGAATGGTTAACTCGATCTACTTTGTATCATTGGGGTCTGAAACATTAGGCAGAATTAGAATTAAAACTCTTACATCTGAATTATTGCTTGGCTGTAATCTGCTGGATGACCGGTCCACGGACGGAACATATCGGAAATCAACTCAGTCGCTTGTTGGCTGCCAAATTCTGCCCCGGAAATTCACATTTTTAGCCCCAGTTTCTATCACTCGTACGGTACCCGTCACACGTCTGTCGTGTAGGTGCTGCGGCCACAGTTATCACCCTTTCATGTTGTTCTCATGTTCCTTTTTGGTACAAAACATTAGTGCTGTTATCGATACAAAATTTTGTATCGATATGTCGTCAAAGAAAACTTCGACATGTCAATATATTATTGATAAAATATAGCTTTGGTTTCCAAATTCTGCAACTATCGTCACAAATCAAAAACGTCAGATAAAACATGATCAGATCGGGAACAGGAGAAATATTCCTATCAATGATGTACCCCACCAATAAAAAACTTTGAAAATTGGCCGAAAAAGTCATTTAAAAACGTTAAACGAAGACTAAAATGAACAAATTCCGAATTTGCTGGCCGATATGGTCACCATGGTCGCCAATTGAAGAAAATCATCCTTTACGCAAGCGTGTGACATTGTGCTTCGGATTTATTCGATTTCCCCTTCGGCCTTTTCTGAAACCCGATACGAATGATGTATTGCTACGGAAATCATCCTTACGCATGCGTGTGACAATTTGTCCAATCACAAATTTTACTTCAGGGTTTTATAAATTTATTTAATTTTCTGGAACCGGTACGAGTGACGTAATGCCAATAACATGTGCTCGCAACTCATCTCGAAAGGCACAGTTCCACAGATGTGGATTAAGCCTCTGATTGACTATTGCGCTCTCTGAAAAACGTGATTGTTCTTTATGATTATTTATAAATACAATACGAGTGGCATTCCCAGATGGCGTTGTTATTCAGTATGAATTATTTTGTTACATTCACACTTGCAGGATTTGTCAGGCTTTCCCCGAGGGAATGATGTAGACTCGATCCACATGTCTTCCCTATTTTAAACACGGCTCCTGCGATGGTGCTCAAATGTGAAGACTGGAAAAAATACAGTTCCAAAAGTGTGCGCTGATAAATTCGTGAATAAACATGAGCTTATTCACGCAAAATCACGCCACAGTGGGCAGGTAGTTTCACACGGCTTTGTACACCGCGTGATGCGATAGGGCGCACGATCATGCCTCCCTGTGGCGCAGCGTGACGATCGTTCGATGCACTGCCTTTGAATTGGACCAATCGGGTGGTATTTCTGTTGTTGCTGTGTAGTGTGTACAAATGCGCATGCTCGGTATTGGTATGCATATTCATATGCAAAGTTCACATTGGAATTCCACGTGAAAACCGCACACTTTTTGGACATTTAAGATTTTAATCAGAAAAATCTTGTCGGTTCACTTTCATTTCTTGCCCCCCCCCATATGAAAAACCTAGTTACGGCACTGTTTATATTCTTTTACTCGCTAAAATGTAATTTTCGTCACAGATTTTCACTTCTCTGTTTACCGTGACTCCATTTTGAAACAAGCATGACACGATTTTGATGGCGCCCTAACAAATTTAGAGAAATTCAGGAATTCCGAGTCCTGCTCTAAATTAAATTGAGTCACAGGAGCATGATTTCCGGAAAACAAACTACTAGTGAGTAACACAAAAACATAGATTCATGGCATCTTGTCTATGTTATATTTATCTCTTCCTCAAAATCATCTATTAACCCTAACCTCCTACCCACATTTTCCAAGGGAATTTTTTTCAACGACAAAAAGCGCTGACAAAAAGAGTGGCCACGCCCCCGGGGCTTGAACCCAGGACCTCTTGGTTGAGAGACGAACGCCCTACCAGTAAAAAATAAAACCCATTTTAATATTATCCAATGTGGGTGAACAGAAAGGTTACTATGTCATTTGGGTCATGAAGCACCAGTGGGCAATGATTTCAGGGTTAGGATCACTCATCATAAATACAATGAACCTTTATATCTTCTTCCATTTAAAGACTGGTAAATTTAAATGACAATAAGCACTCCTCTTTCTGCCATATTAGTGAGAATGAATTGACACTGGGATGATACAGGGACATCTGTGTCACCACATTGTTTGATTGAGGTATAAATTCAGGAAGTTTTTTCCCCATTTTCAGGCATACAATGTCCATGATGGCATTTCATCACTGGGTTGTACTTTATATCGTAGTGAGCATTGCACTCATATTTTGTGCAACTTTCAACTAGTAAATAATTAAGCGTCACACGTTATTGTGAGTTGGTTTGTGCACATCTGGATTTAAAATTCGATGTGGATGTAATTTTTATATCTGCTGAAAGTTGTTTACGGAAATTTACGGAAATTTGGTAATAGGATTGCATAGAAGGTATGTTGTTGTCAATACTGCATGTAAAACAAGTTAATTTATTGTATAAAGAGCCAATCGGCCTCAATTTTTAATGGTGATTCCATTTAATTTTCTGAAGATGCTGTACTAACATGACTAAGTTGTTTCTGGAGATGCTGTACTAACTAAGTTGTTTCTGGAGATGCTGTACTAACTAAGTTGTTTCTGGAGATGCTGTACTAACTAAGTTGTTTCTGGAGATGCTGTACTAACTAAGTTGTTTCTGAAGATGCTGTACTAACTAAGTTGTTTCTGGAGATGCTGTACTAACTAAGTTGTTTCTGGAGATGCTGTACTAACTAAGTTGTTTCTGGAGATGCTGTACTAACTAAGTTGTTTCTGGAGATGCTGTACTAACTAAGTTGTTTCTGGAGATGCTGTACTAACTAAGTTGTTTCTGAAGATGCTGTACTAACTAAGTTGTTTCTGGAGATGCTGTACTAACTATGTTGTTTCTGGAGATGCTGTACTAACTATGTTGTTTCTGGAGATGCTGTACTAACTATGTTGTTTCTGGAGATGCTGTACTAACATGACTAAGTTGTTTCTGAAGATGCTGTACTAGCATGACTATTAGTTGTTTCTGGAGATGCTGTACTAACATGACTAAGTTGTTTCTGAAGATGCTGTACAAACATGACTAAGTTGTTTCTAAAGATGCTGTACTAACATGACTATGTTCCTTCTGGAGATGCTGTACAAACATGACTAAGTTGTTTTTGGAGATGCTGTACTAACATGACTATGTTGTTTCTTGAGATGCTGTACTAACATGACTAAGTTGTTTCTGAAGATGCTGTACTAACATGACTATGTTGTTTCTGGAGATGCTGTACTAACATGACTATTGTTTCTGGAGATGCTGTACTAACATGACTAAGTTGTTTCTGGAGATGCTGTACTAACATGACTAAGTTGTTTCTGGAGATGCTGTACTAACATGACTAAGTTGTTTCTGAAGATGCTGTACTAACATGACTATTAGTTGTTTCTGGAGATGCTGTACTAACATGACTATGTTGTTTCTGGAGATGCTGTACAAACATGACTAAGTTGTTTTTGGAGATGCTGTACTAACATGACTATGTTGTTTCTGGAGATGCTGTACTAACATGACTAAATTATAAGTTGCGTCTGTTCACAGATTAATTTGATTTTGTTTAACAACTTGTTTAAAATGAATGAAAAAATAAAATTGCTTGTAAAGTTAAAGGTGTATGTTCCGATCACGTTTTTTGGCTACATATATGTATGATGGGTTTTTTTCACATCAAGATATTTTTATATCAGAAGAATCCCCATATTTTTCTCATTATGTCTGTAAAATCTTAGGAGCTAGAAATGTTCCATTTAGAAATTATAGGCTTAAACGCGGTGAATTACTGTCAAAGGTGGTTAACCACCCATCAGTTTGTGTACTACTCAATGGGCACATTTCTTGTGACCTTGTGCTTCTAAAATAAGAACCGTTGGAGTTATGCAACTCAAACTTTGGAATGTGACAGTTTTAAGGATGACCTTTCATGTAAAATAGAATTTTTAATTAACATCAAGTTGAAAATCGGGCCAGCAATTGGAACATCTACCTTTAACTTGTTTTACAGTACGGTATTTACAAAGAAGTAATATTTTCCCCTTCTTGATACATTAGTACAGGTGCTTTACCTTGTAAACAATAGTCTTGTTGTTATTGGATGATGAACTCGATCTAGGAGGGTTATTATTCAATAGCTTTACCCTCCTACCTCATAACTTTGCTAATAATAATATAGACCTATAACCCTGCCTTATGAGATTTTCCACAAGTTACATACAAGGGTCATTCAATAAGTTCTGCTTCCTCCCTCATAACGTCGCTAATATGAATGTCAGCCTCATGACATTTGTCATGATTATAGCTCTGAATCATGGCTACACATTTATAGTAAATTATAGTTAATATCTGTTTTACATTTTTTCTAATGTGGTCAAAGCCAGAGAGATATTTTGGACAATGGAAACGGAAGATTAAACTCAAAATAAATACAGGGCACGGCGTTGCATTTTTGGTGACGAATCATCCATCTCTCTCTATTAAGGCCATGAGTTTTGAACTCGCCACCCTTTCCGTTGCATGTCCAGTCTTTTACATTTTACATTCTGAACGGTAATCTCACAAGGAATCCAAATATGCTATTGGAATTTAGATAGAACCTAATGGTAACATGTTGTGATTAAGAATGTTCAAAAAATATCGATTTTTTTTTTTCTCTTCATATTTTGATTAAAGCTCAATAAGATATTTTTAAACCTATCCCAATCATAATTTTACTGTGGATATTAGTTCCTCATTCAATTACCGATCAGAACATAATGGTTGTCAATGGTAACTTGTTGAAATATACTAAATCGGGGAAGTAAAATTGCACAAACATTTAAATTTCATATTTATTAGAGTTTACAAGTATATTTTTGGGGGTATGCACCGCACCGGGCACCCTATCCTGATTTAAACGGCATTTATGAATTCCCCTATTTGAGAGCTTTCCAAAAAGATATAATTTTGCTATCACTCATAGAAATACCTGATTTATTCACACAATGTAGCTAGATAAGTAGGCTTTCAAATGACACCTCAACCACATTTAGTTGTTGAGTTTTACAGAAACTGAGAGATCTCCAGTATACAGGGTTTATCAGAATGAACTGTACTGAGGCAATATGATTTATTACGGTATGAATTCAATTGATATTGTTCAAACCGTTTTCCCATATATATCTTGCGCAAAGGCCCAGCTTTCATAAGAATTTAAAGTTTTGAAAATCTGACATTTCTGATGAAAAATACAAACTTTCTGGTAAAGATGTAGTAGAGTCATTATCTTGGATTCCGTGACCATTTTCTTGATACCTTAGTTTCTTAGTGAATTTGTCTAATGTTTGGTTAACAAGTTATCAGGGGAAAACGTAAAAAGGTCGTTGACCTTTGCATATGGAGTCAAAATTTAAACTTGCTCCGATTTTTAAAAACAAAATCTCATATTGTTCATATGATCACAAGGAATCCAGAAATAGGTTTTTTTCCCACAGGAAATATGTTGTGTAGATCAAAAAAAAGGTCAAGGTATACTGACCTATATAGAATCTGTCCTTTTGACCCCTTTATAAGGTACACCAGACACTTTAGGTGGTAAAAATTATCATTTCTGGAATCCTTGCAATCAGACGAACAATTTGAGAGCAAGTTTAAATTTTGACCCCATATGCAAAGGTCAACGACCTTTTTACGTTTTACCTGATAACTCGTTAACCAAACATGGGAAGTAGGGCAACTATACTTTTTCTGGAATCCTTGTGCTCAGCCTAACAATTTGGTATACTTCTTAGCTTAATTGAAGCTATTTGAATTTTTGGGCCCCTGTATGGCGGCCATTTTGGAATTTGCGCTATAAAAGAACGTTCCCGTCACTTTTGAGAGGTGCATGGGAGCTCATTTGCTTTTAAAATGGTTCTAGTTGACAAATTCACTAAGAAACTAAGGTATCAAGAAAATGGTCACGGAATCCAAGATAATGACTCTACTAATGGTAGATTTCAATTTTAGTCGAAATTATCAATTTAAAAAAATCTGTGAAATTACTAACCCTACCTGAGATATCCATCCGTCCATAGGACAGGGTTTATTTTTGGTCGCCATATCTCAACTTTTCACATCACTTGTTGTATAACTATTTATTATTTGCATACTTTTGTGGGTGAAATCCGCAAATAAACTGGGATTTGTCTGCTTGAGTGGTTTTAACTTTCCTTTCTTTGGCAGAGTTTTGAATATTGCTTATATGTGGTGTGGGCTACATTGTTTGAAATGTTGTGGGTAGTGGTAGAGAGGGTTGATTGAAATTGAAAACACGTTTTGCATCGATTTTCGATTATGTCTTGCCACACGAGAACAATAAGAGATATCTCAATGAAATTACCCTATATAATATACATGTAGGAAACATGTTCACCATGTTCACCTTTATATTGCAAGTGTTTAAATTTAAAACAATAATAATTTGGTTTTTTTATGTATTTTAGAAACACGGTACAGTTCATTCTGATACACCCTGTACAGTAGGGGCGCGAATGAGTCCTGCTCGAAAATGCCGAATCTTGGGAACAAGAACCACCTTCCTGAATCTTGATTCCTGAAAAATAACCCATATCGACAAAATGATACAATGCTTGTCACTAGAGACAAAATGACAATTATGCTTGTTGCCAGAGAAGTGGGAGATATTTGGGAATTTGAGCATGACGTCATATGTCACCCCATCTATATATTTTCAAATGTAAAAAAGGAAAAATGAAGGAATTGCTAATTAGTATGGAATAGGGAATCATTCCATTTCGTAAGAAATACTTTTTTTATCGTTTCTGCTCTAAATGTAAACATGTTTCACATGAGCCAAATAAAACTCACTTAATGGCAAATATATTGCAAACCTGAATTATTACCTAGCTCTGTGAGCAATCTGTGAGAGACGGTTGACATTTGGCTGATGATGTTATTGAACCTATAAATAACAGAAGACACATTGAGTAGCAGCATTATTGGCAGCTATTATCTACAACATTCACGCAGATGAATATTCCAATATCAATCCAGCCGCACGCAGGCATATTATTGTATTTAAACATTCCTATGCCACAAAAAGGTATAGTATGTTATAATGCACCATAATGCATATTATGTGTATGGAATTTGCACTAGGGTTAAGTTCTTAAAATACATAATTAATTTGGGATGGATGCAATTAATTAAAATATAAAGAGTCAATCATATTAACCAGATATAATATTATAGTAGATTCATAAATATTTGCCATTGATCCGTTCCAAATTTGGACAGGCTATTCCTGACCAATCATGACAATTGCGGCATTGTTTAGTAGATGCTATTGGTCTCATTGCGATATAAAAGACATAAAATCAGCTTTAAACAACTCATCCACAAATAATATGCATCCCATGTATTTTTTCCGTTTGTTTCCAGTCTATTATATTTCTTTAACCCTCTTAATGGTGTAAATTTCCGTTTAATGAACTATCCGTTTAAACTATTTAAAAAAAAAGCGTTTAAACGTTTAAACGTTTAAACGTATTTGTATTCATAAATAAATGAATTCTGCACTATATCGAAGAGATAGATATGCCAGTTATTTGCATTGATTTCATTGCGATCGCGATCGTCACATTTCGTTAGTCCGCCATTTTTATTCTTAGTCTAAATCTTCAGTCGTTTAACAATATCGATATAATGCATGTGGGCAATTCCAAGCAAATGTCAACCAAATAGCCAAAATTTCAAATGTGCATCCAAAGTTTAATTCTATGCCTATAATGTAGGCAAGAGTCCAAAGTTCAGGAATTTTTAGTTTGTTTAGCGATACTATGTTTTTTGATGTATAAACTAGCTAATTAGCATAAATTTGCATATTTGCAGCTTACAAAATCAGTGAAAAGGCTTGTTTTTATTTATTCCATATCTTTTAGACACATAGGTATGATGTTTAAATAAATGTCAGGCACAATAGTAGTACTGATGGGAAAAGTTTTGATATAAATTTAATTTTGATCAACGGCCGATTAGCCTCGTTAATCCAGGTAATTAGTATGCATTGCATAATCTCATGTCATTCCGCAACGCAAAAGTACAATTTTTTAGGATAGCAAGAAAAAAAATGTACCCTATTTTCATTTAACTATTTTTTCTCTGCACACAATTGACATGCTTCACAATGATCAAAAAAAAATTGGAAAATTCTGTTAATTAATAGCCCTAATGAGCGTTGCGGAATGACGTGTTGCGGAATGACGGTGCGGAATGACAAAGGTATTAATCCCTATATTTAGGCAATTTATTGAGCAAATTGTGATATTTTTGTGTACTTGGTATAAGATCATCCTTATTTATGATAATTCATTCAAATATGGACTCTAAACTTCTAAAAAAGTTTCAAAATTGATGAAAACTCATAATTTGCTGAATTAGGCAACTTTGATGTGCAAGCTGTTGAATTCGGCAACTTTATCACAAAATCATGGCTACTTTACCTGTAAATGATGATTTCAATGTGAAAATAGTTGGGTTACTTGTATTCACGAATTTGTAACATATGAAATGCCACTGATTACTCTTTCTTTTATTTTTTATGCATATTAAAGCATAAAAACATGTTTTTTCTTTTCTCTATGGGGTTTTGCACACAAATTCACACTGTCATTCCGCAACGTCATTCCGCAACACCTACTTTTATTTTTTGATGACCTACTAGAGATCCTAGCTGATGATTAAGTTTTATGAAAATGCTTTTGTCAGTTAGCTAACACTTCAAACCTTCTAAAAAGTAACTTCAATAATGATACACTCTAAAAAGTTCACAGAGTTTTCACTTTGTGTAAACATGTAAAAAAAACACCAATCGTCTGCGTCATTCCGCAACGCAAATTTGCATATGCAAATTAGGATACTTGGAAGCGCAGTTTAATTTTTTCCCTAGGTTTATTTTTTTAGTATCAATCGCTATTATCAAATAAAGTTGTAAAATGGGGAGTAACTACAAATCTCTGGGTTTTACACCCAAAAGAAAGTGGATTTTTGTGTGTAAATGTCATTCCGCAACGCGTGGAATTGCCCATGTATGAAAGGCCATGGTTGATTTCTACCGCTTTCTATTTCTAGAAACATTATCGTAATAATTTTGACATACTTGGTACAACAAGGCCGTTCCGACCGGGTTTTTTTTTTGAATTTATTTCTAGAAACGTTATCGTATTTATATTTGGTACAACAAGGCTGTAATGGTTGGTATGGAATGAGAATTACGAGTAAGCTTACTTGTTTACCTAAAATTTAGTCGGACTTTTAAAATTTTATTAGGGCTTACGTTTAGCCGTTTAGCGAATTCTGTAACCGTTTAAATGCCCTACGAGCGTTTAAACGGATAAACGGTTAGAATTTACACCATTTAACCCTCTATCAGATTGTGTTTGGCTTATTTTAAAGGCAATTCAATACCTTTGATACTAAGGCAAAAAAACCAAGTTCAGTGCCAGAATCTGGGTCGGACGGTCTGATTTTTTTCCTTCTTTTTTCAATCCACAGCCGCTACTTGACTAAATAAAATTTCTGGCCGCATTTACTTGTCAAAGTGATAGCGTAATCTTCGGAAGCGGCCAAGCGCTGTGAATAAAAATTATATTTTCCTATACGGCTCATTCCATGAAGTTGGGGCATATTATGTGACATCCAAGTGAAATTTTCAAAATGGATATTTTCCAACTCTTTCTTCTTTTTTAGGTTCTACATTTACCAAAGTCCAATGTAGAACTTTTTTTAAAAATGTAACATTTGGTGTAAAATAACCGCACATGTTCAACAGTTGGATGACATTTCCAAAAATCCTGATGCTACATGGACACCATTTCCCATTTCCATATCATTTTCTAATAAATTAGCTTAAGATGTGGGCCAAGTTTCTATACCTCAATTAACTACTTGGAACCACAAATACATGAAAAGAAACCAGATTTGTCTAGGTTGAACATAACTTAACGAACAAGACATCGTAGATTAACTGTTTTATGTAAAAACTCATTGAAAAGTGACTCTTTATTTTGCAATTTGTATAATGAATTTAAATAAAGTACATATCAATATTTGTTTGATGTAAAGTACTCTATAAACCATGCACATTTATTACATTATAGTCATAAAGTAAGTATATGAAGTATTATTTACCTGTATAATGTTTTAAAATGCACTACCGATGCTACATGGACACCGCGTCTTGTAACATTGTTAATAATAAGACTATTCATACTGTTACAATTATTTGAGTGTGAATGGTTTGTCTACTTGTTCATCATATCAAGTAGATACACAGAGTGAATTGCTTGAAATTTATCTAAACACTGTTCATGTAAAATTTACCTTTTCTGTGTACTTAAGTATTACGATGCTACATGGACACCGTGCCCTAAAATATTTGGAACAGCTTGAACAGGTGCATCTTTTTCAGATCAATAGAGAGGATGTACTATGATGTTAACTTTTTATGTTATAAGCACACGATAAAATTAATAACATGGATTGTAAAACTACAAATTACACAAAAAGATAACCTGCCATGAAGCATAAAACATAATTACCTATGATACACCATTTCTTACAATTACACAATAACAATACACCATTGATCAAAGAAACTTAAGATGTCCACTGAAACAAACTTCATGCAGTGTTGTTCTTAAAGTACCCTTTGTGATCTTAGTCTCTTTGCTCGTTTCTGATTGAATCATCCTCTATTATTGATAAAGATGATTGAAAAGTTTGATCACTTAAAAAGTCAGTTTGCAAAAAAATAATTTAATTGCCATGATGGATTTCTTTTGGAAAGGTACTAGCTTTTGAAAATGATGGGTTCCTTGTCTTCATCTCAATAAATTCCAGGACGATAGAACTGTCTTCTGAAATAATGTCAAGAACCTGCAAAGCAAAACAAAATAAACCCTATGGCTTAGTATCTTCATGGAACATTGTGTATTGATATTGGAGTAGATTATTTATTCATGTTGCACTTTTTGTGTTGCAGGAAAATATTTATATTAAAATTATGCTGGAGTATTTTATTTATTATTCATTTAACATGAAAAAGAATAGCAAAGGATAGAGAACTTAAATGATTTACAATTATTATTTTTTATTTATAGTAAATAAAACTAAAATAAGGGAATGTTTATTGTGAATTCAGTGAAATGCTAATGGAAATGGTGTCCATGTAGCATTGTGTATTAATATATTCATTAGATATACATCTCTCATAATATGCCTTTTTTTCTGTAAAGTGTAGTAAAATGTAGGCAATGTTTTGAATGTTTTGGGTGATGGATAATTTCGAATGGGGTAATTGTTTTAGTCTAATTAGGCAAATTTTATGAAATGCTACATGGACATGGTGTCCATGTAGCATCGTATTGGTAAGCTATATTATTAGCATTAAAAGAGCAAAAACTAATTCATTATTAACTTCAAAGTTTATTAATGATGTGATTCTACAAAAAAATTACAATTTCAACGAACTAAAACGATACCCAATGCAAAATATTGCCCATGCTATGCCCGATGCTACATGGACGCCAAATTATTATGGCGTCCGTGACTCAAAATTAATATCATAACATGAAAAGAAATTCTGATTCAGTGTTTCCCTTTCAATAAAAATGCATTAATAAATACAGACATACAAGCAACATTAAGAAATAATTACAATCGCACTTACCATTCACAAAACTATCCAATGTTTACATTTTGATGCTACATAAAAGTCCCGATGCTACAACGGGACATCAGCGACTGAAACCTTGATAAAACTAGCTCACATGTGGCAAATTCCAAACAAACCTGATAGCTATTGACCTCTATCCTTACACAAGAAATATGGAATGTTTTATTTATCTCCAGGGGGGGATTCCCACAAATTGCATAGGATGTTTATCACGATGCTACATTTTATGGTTAGGACACCATGCACACGGCACGGTATACTTTTTCATGAATATATGGAATGGTCTTCATGAAATTTATTCTCATTTGCAATAGTTTTCAATTGATAAATGCTCTTAATTTTGGAAAATAATTTAAAAATGTATGATAGAGAACTACCCCCATTCAGCAATGAAAACTCCCGATGCTACACGTGTATATTTTGTGGACACCGTGCGTAGCATCGGAAAGGCAATTTTCATGTTGCTTGGGTGAAAAATCAGTCCAGCGTGACGAGGTGTTTTGGTCAGTAAACTATGAATACATGATTTCCAAGCAATTCTATGATAGTTTTGCTTACATAAAACTCATATTAATTGTTGTGTTTTCCATGTCACGTTTTTTAGCAAAAATGGTCTTGGACACCACCTCATTTTTTTATTTTTTTTTCTTCAAGGAAGGGTCAATTTTTTTTTCTTTTTTTCATGGCTCAATACTATAACCTAGTACTGTTTTTGGACACTAAAATTTTTTGATATACACATAGAGTAAAACAGTTTATAAGCTGCCTAAAGTACCAAATTCTGCAATTTTAACAAATGCCCCAACTTCATGGAATGAGCCATACACGACTGTCGCCCAACTCACGCTGGTTTTCGGCAAGCACATGTAATTTTATTCAGCAAAAGACCCAACAGGATCTATAGTGTTACGCGAGTGAAACAAACATGACAAATGCGACAGTTGAGTCACACTACGTGAGTAAATGATAATTTTATGTGTTTATTCCGCAATTAAACATAAACAGAATATATTTTGCTATTTCTTAACCAAAATATAACTTTGAAAAAAAAAATTAAAATAAGAATAGCGACCCATGATTTCCAAAAAATTTGAGTCAGTTGGAAAGGGCAAGTCAACTATTTTTTTAAAAACCAAATCTGAAGAGAGAAAAAACATATCACTTTTGATTTAATTAATTTAACATTTAACATTATTAGTCTGGGATGGTTGAGGGAGTGGAGGAGGAGGCGATAACTGTGTAATATATGAGAGAATATTTTATGCTATTTTTGGTAATTTTTTTTACATCACCCTGTATAAAATATCTATTATCAATTGTCATTACTTGATATGATACTTGGACTTGCTTGGCAGATAGTTGGAAAGGAAGATGCACAACGCTATTTGCAATTCTCACTGCATGTTACAACGAATCCAATTTATTTTGTAAATACCAGATGAAAGTCTTTTCTACTCACACATATGTCATATGTTACCAAATATACATTAAACTTATTTATAATATGAAGGATTTAACCAAATCTGTGTGTCATGCACTGCTACCCATGTGTTTATGTTCTAGCCAAGCAACAAGCTTGGCTAGAGCGCATCAACATAGGGCTGATATGGTGTCTGTAAAAAACCCAGCAATTTCGAATGCGCAATAGGCGCATGCAAAATGTGCAATCGGATAGTTGATGCCGAAGCTTTGCGTACAGACCTTTAAAGTGATCTTAGTGGACGATATTTCTTGTGAGAGTCTTTTTATAAGAGTTCCTTATTTATAAAATTATAAGAGTCAATAGTTCGTTAAGACAATTATCTGTTATCTTAAAATTTAGGCACATGCTTACAATGTATTATGACAGTCTTGGGTTATCAATCATGGTAGTATGCACTATATGGTGGTCATATGGGTCATTCCATGTCATTTCAACAAGTGTTCTGAAAAAAATTATCGTACTTAACTTAAGATTTCCTTTGAGTTTCAATGAAATGTTTAGCAAAAGTATTATAAATATACATGTATAGCTTACTTACAGAAATTGTGGGAGGAAAATTGCAAATTTCTAGTGCTACACCTTTGCTTAGTTGAAAATATTGATTTTATGCGAAGGTGCCGATTTCAGCAACCTTGATAAATTTTGTATATTTATCAATTATAGGGAATTATTTTCACTTTAAACTTGTAGAACAAAATGTAAAGTTTCAAAACAGACAATGTTTCTCAAATTGTTTCTATTTTTAATTTATAATTATACCATATTTAGCGAGATATTGTTAAAGTGTAATGTCAAAAATATCATAATGTTCTGTGAACTTGTGTTGCGGTCATAATTTACAGTTTGGAGACACAATGACATTTTGAGAAATGTAATACGTCATATGAAGAATATTTCATAACATTTTAAGCTAATCTGTATGAGTAGTTTAGAGACAATTTATATATTTGCAAAAACATGTAATGTGAGTAACGTAGGGACAGGGAAAATGCTCAAAAGTGCAAAAGCACCAAAAA
The DNA here is from genome assembly GCA_035610835.1 of Ophiura sarsii. Taxonomy (NCBI): domain Eukaryota; kingdom Metazoa; phylum Echinodermata; class Ophiuroidea; order Amphilepidida; family Ophiuridae; genus Ophiura; species Ophiura sarsii. The sequence continues at coordinate 88,925,983 of CM069443.1, forward strand.
TGCACCTTTTGCCCAAAAAAGCATCACTTTTTCATCACACAGCAATTGTTTTCATAAATTGTCGAAATGTTTAACAAATAATGCTCATTTACCTAAAAATCATCAAGTTACATTACTGTAGTGTAACTGTGGCTGCACTTAGTATAGTTTGAATGTAGTTTTGAATGAAAAATGATGGCTTTGACAACGAAAAAATAAATATGTCAATATGGAAACATGCAATATAATCACGCTTTTGGATTTTTTTAAAAACGCATATGGCATAATTTTGGTGAAAAAAGCACCTTTTAACTAAAAAAAGCACCTTTTAACCAAAAAAGCACCTTTTGCTCCAAAAAGCACTTTTTCCCAAATCAAGCAGCACTTTTAGTGCTTTTAAAAAGCGCAAAATCCCTGTCCTTAGAGTAACGTAACGTAAGTAACGGCTATTTTGGGGCATTTTCTGAAAAGTGTTCATCTGATGAGATTTTGTTCATGTTGCATTTGACTACTATTAACAATTAAATTAAATAGTGTTGTGATTCCCCACTCATCCCCAGATCAGATAATGCATTGTTAAGCAGCAAAAGCGCACCCATAATGCAATAGCAAACAATAGCGACCTAAGACATATGACGTGACAACAAAGGGGGATTTACAACTTCCAAGTAGCGAAGTGGGTTTTAATCATTCAAGATGATTAAAACGTTATTAATTATGATGGTTTTAACATGCTCACTCTTGTAGGTAATTGACCCGTTTTCTCCCCTGCTAGTTTTATTCACAAAATCTTGTCTGGGGAGTTACATGTAGACTTAATAGTTAAAGGTTTGAATAAACATAATTCCCCAAATAGCTGTCGAATATTTATTTTTATAAATCTTATCTCTTTATATAATTTCAGGACGGAGTAGCTTGACCTCACCTACTGCCCAGCCCTCACCATGAGGGAGAAGGCAGTAGAACCGGGGGCTGGGGAAAAAGTGAGAGACCTAACATCAGACCTCTTTGATCAATTCGTTCAAGCTGGAACATTTCGCAACATCCTTTTAGCTTTCAGAGAGTTATGTGAGCACCTGGAGTTGAAGTCCAGTGATCGTAATTTCTATCATCATTTGAAGAGCAAAGTGACATCTTGGAAAGCCAAATCACTATGGACTAAACTAGATAAGAGGGCTATGAGAAAGGAATACAAGAAAGGAAAAGCCTGTGCAAATACAAGGGTAAGTAAACCTCATGCATACACTCTTAACCAATCAGAAAGCATTGAAAGTGTCTAATTGCACTCCAGGTGGGCGCCGTACATGCATGCACCACGCGCTTTGCTTTGATTCGTTGTTCATGCAGCCTGAGTTCGCCGATTTATACTGTGATTATATACATGTATAGAACTTGTTAACATTTATTCATTATAATATTAGCGAGATCAAAAGTGTGCACAAAATTGTACATTTTGATTTGTATTGTCGTGTATGAATTAGGTCAATACATGTGTATGTTTTGTTTCTCGAAAAAGTAGAAAATCAGGGGTGGTTGGATGTTTGGGGCTTGGTTGGGGTTGGTACATGTAGGTGGAAAGTTTTTTTGTAACATATTGCGATGGTTGGATGGTTGAGGCTGGTTGGGAATGGGTGTGCATGTAAAAACGGTTTCAGTCTGTAATCTATTGGGGTGGTTTGATGGTTGGGAATGGGTGTGCATGTAAAAACGGTTTCAGTCTGTAATCTATTGGGGTGGTTTGATGGTTGGGGCTGGGCTGGTTGGGAATGTGTGTGCAGGTGGAAATGGTTTCAGTCGGTAATCTATTGGGGTGGTTTGATGGTTGGGGCTGGGCTGGTTGGGAATGTGTGTGCAGGTGGAAATGGTTTCAGTCTGTAATCTATTGGGATGGTTGGAGCTGGGCGGGGTTGGGTGTGCAGATGGAAACTGTTTCAGTCTGTAACCTATTGGTAAGCCCCGGAGGATCCCGCGATTTTTTTAGGCAAAAACCGCGAGGCGAGATTACTAAAACCGCGATTCGCGGGATTTGCAACCAAAACCAAGAAATACCGCGAAAATAAACCAAATGCGAGAAACCGCGACCAAAAATGTGACCCGAAAAATCACCCCCAAATATCACCTCTTTAAAAAGTAAATAAGCTTACTTTATAGTCCATTTTTCTTCTCTGCAAGAAAATATATTGATTTCCAAATTAATCCCTGGCAGAGGGGTTTCATAATTTGCGTAAAATTCCAATTAATGTCCTCCGTTTTAACATTTTTGATACGGAAGAAATATTTGTTTTGAACACGCGCCGCCATCTTGAATGATTGAGTACATCCCCCAGTGGCTTCCAGTCGATCCGAAAAATTACCGTGCGTTAAATTGATAGCAAAATGTAGAGGGCGGCAGAGTCTTAGTCAATTCTTTATGAAACCACTGTGATGAAACCCGTTTCCAGCAACCTAGGCGGCATGATCTCGCATCATGAATCATTATGGGATGCATTACGTCAGAACATGTGCGATCTCAATTTGATCAAATTTTGATGATACAAATTTTACGGCGCGGCGTAACATGGGGAAAGTAACATACGGGAACCAGACATTGTTTACATATAAAAGGTATTTTCCGGGGGGATTTTCCCAACCAAGTTTGCATTGGTATGATTGGTACGATAGATCGAAATTTAACATGACATTTCAAGATTTTCTTGGACTAATTACGGTCGATTTTTGTGTAGAAATTTGAAATTTTGTTTTGTTGAGGAAAAAACCAACAATTCCGCGAAATCTCGGCATACTTTTAGAAAACCGAGGCAAATGGTAAATCCCGAGATTCACGCCGAGAAAACCGTGATCGCGGGAACGTCCGGGGCTTACCTATTGGGGATGGTTGGATGGTTGGGGCTAGGTGGGAAACAAGCAATTTCACCACAAATTAAATGATTTACCATGTTTGGATTGTTTATCTCTAAGTTTTACAATTTGGTGTGCAGATGGAAATGGTTTCAGTCTGTAATCTATTGGGGTGGTTGGATGGTTGGGGTTGGGTGGGAGTGGGTGTGCAGGTGAAAACAGTTTCAGTCTGTAATCTATTGGGGTGGTTGGATGGTTGGGGCTGGGTGGGAGTGGGTGTGCAGGTGAAAACAGTTTCAGTCTGTAACCTATTGGGGTGGTTGGATGGTTGGGGCTGGGTGGGAGTGGGTGTGCAGGTGGAATGGTTTCAGTCTGTAATCTATTGGGATGGTTGGATGGTTGGGGCTGGGTGGGGGTGGGTGTGCAGATGGAAATGGTTTCAGTCTGTAATCTATTGGGGTGGTTGGATGGTTGGGGCTGGGTGGGAATGGGTGTGCAGGTGGAATGGTTTCAGTCTGTAATCTATTGGGGTGGTTGGATGGTTGGGGCTGGGTGGGGGTGGGTGTGCAGATGGAAATGGTTTCAGTCTGTAATCTATTGGGGTGGTTGGATGGTTGTGGCTGGGTGGGAGTGGGTGTGCAGGTGAAAACAGTTTCAGTCTGTAATCTATTGGGGTGGTTGGATGGTTGGGGCTGGGTGGGAGTGGGTGTGCAGGTGGAATGGTTTCAGTCTGTAATCTATTGGGGTGGTTGGATGGTTGGGGCTGGGTGGGAGTGATTGTGCAGGTGGAATGGTTTCAGTCTGTAATCTATTGGGATGGTTGGTTGGTTGGGGCTGGGTGGGGGTGGGTGTGCAGATGGAAATGGTTTCAGTCTGTAATCTATTGGGGTGGTTGGATGGTTGGGGCTGGGTGGGAGTGGGTGTGCAGGTGAAAACAGTTTCAGTCTGTAATCTATTGGGGTGGTTGGATGGTTGGGGCTGGGTGGGAGTGGGTGTGCAGGTGGAATGGTTTCAGTCTGTAATCTATTGGGGTGGTTGGATGGTTGGGGCTGCGTGGGAGTGGATGTGCAGGTGGAATGGTTTCAGTCTGTAATCTATTGGGAAGGTTGGATGGTTGGGGCTGGGCGGGAGTGGGTGTGCAGGTGGAATGGTTTCAGTCTGTCCATTCCCAATAAGATTTTTTACAAGCATTACCAAATTTGACTATTTACAAGCATTACCGAATAAATTGGGCTGTAAATTTTGAAAATTGATTATTTTGAATTTTTTCTTATATACCCAAGTTCAAATTATTTTATCAACCACATTTAAAGTTTCAGAGAATTTGTGTTTACATAGTCTTTAATAACCAACAGTAAGTTTTGAAATTATCCTGAAAAGATGGCAAGTTTAGCTTGTTTGGTTCTTCAGATATGGTTCATTACAGAAAACATGTACAAAACTGACTTGTCCACGGGAGCGTCATTTAGTTGTTGACTTCAACAAAACATCATGCTCTAGTTTCAGAATTGAAAAGCCCGCCCTGACAAAGTATCCCAATCTCTATGCTTATGTGCCATTCACATTCAACAAAGAAACGTAGGTACGTAAGTAGGTAATGTCAAGCACCAGACAAATGTTTCAGATGTCTCTTTTTTCCTTTTTCTCCACCTTTTTACAATTTGTGACCAATCGTGTGTAAATGTCCACTTTGTGCATTCCATCTCTACTAAAGGACGCTCCCGTGGACAAGGCAGTTTTGTGCATGCTTTCTGTACTGAACCATATCTGAAGAACCAACCAAGATAAATGTATCATTTTTTCAGGATAATTTCAAAACTTACTGTTGATCAAGACTAAAGTAAACACATATTCTCTGAAACTTCAAATGTGGTTTAAAAAAATCCTTGATCTTGGGTCAACTTTTTTTTGAACCACCCGGTACTTAACATGGGCCAAAGTTTTTCGCTTGTGACGTCACAAAGAATGCAAATAAAAATGAATTGGGTATTGGTTTGTCATATACGTCAATTGTCTGTCCAGCCACAACATAAAAGTTGCTGAATACACCCACCATATGAGGCATTTCTCCTAAAAATACCTTAAAATAAAGAAAAATCCTGCAGCTTAATGTGTTTAGGTCCAGTTCCAGATACACATGTAGCAGGGTAATATATTGTTGTTGTAATTATACCAAATTAAAAAATATTTAAAAAAATGACAAATACACTTTTTGGTGGGCCGAAGTTACCCATCAAGGGTCAAAGTATCCCCATTCTACAGGGTGAGTCAAAAAAAAGTTTACCCTAATTGAAAAAGAAAAAATTGAAAAAAAATTTCTGACCACAAAATCAAGGCAAACAAAACTTTAAATGATTGCGCCATTTCTTTGCTATCATCTGGAAAACAAATCACGCTATTTGATGATACCGTTAAGTAAATATGACTATTTCTGTACAGGAGCTGTTTTTTCACCAAAAACACGGTTTTTAATTTCAAGCTTAACGAGCTTAATAATGTTTACTAGGATTATGATGTAAAGCATTACACATCTTGTTTATTAAAAGAATTAAGTAGACAATAGACTTGTTCAAAATTGTCTCCTAATAGATTAAAACATGAAATATGGATTAAATCGTATCACCACTGTCAGTTAATAACTAATAATTGCAAGGATTAAATAGTCCCCAAGGGATATTTCATAAATATGATAAAACTAGATGAGGATATTGAATAAAAATTGTCACCAGTGACTATCTGATAATGTGAATAATAAACGATATAGTATTTTGATAAAATCAATAAACATAATATTGCACTTATTTTTCGTAAATATGTCCGATTAAGTAAACATTATCTTTGAACCAATCAAAAATTGTCAATGTCCACAGTAAGACTAGTAAGTAATAGTCTAATCCTGTCTTTCTCTCTCTAAATGTAAAATTTATTCCTGTTAATGAATAGAAACCCACTTGATAATCCAGCATCTTGTTTGGTCTTTCTCCTGATCTTTGAGAGTGTGCTTAGGATGGTTGCACTGAGGGACAATAGACAGCTTTAAGGCCTATTTATGACACAATTATCACACTTTAATTATTTCATAACAAAGGAATTGATCCTTTCGCTGTCGGTATTGTAATTTTTTATTGGTCGTATCTTATGAAATATAATGGTCAAGATCTGGAAGCGTGTTCGGACGTTAAATTGGTCACTTTCATTCAAAACAGCGTAAAATAAGTTTCCCTCAACCAATCTAAACCAGATAAAATTCATATTAAAGCTAATTGATTTGTCTTTATACCGTAGTAAATTGTATTGAAAACAAACGAATACTTTTTTCTAAAACAAATCGCTGAAGTTGAGTAAACTTTTTTTGGACTCGCCCTGTACGGTACACCAGTTTTTCAGTGATTTGCAATATTCAGTACATGAAATACAATTTGATCATCCCAAAATATACAAAACCGAGGCAAGTGAAGAAAATAAATCTGAATATTGTGACATGTTGACTATCTGATTGCTTTGCAGGTACTCGTTGTTGGAGCTGGTCCGTGTGGTCTCCGTGTCGCTATAGAATGTGCATTTCTCGGGGCCAAGACAGTCCTTGTGGAGAAGCGAGACAGCTTTTCACGTAACAATGTCCTGCATCTTTGGCCATTTCTTATCAATGATTTGAGGAATCTGGGGGCCAAGAAGTTCTTTGGAAAATTCTGTGCAGGGGCCATTGATCATATTAGTAAGTAACAAATGGATTCAAAAATAAAGACAAGCAAAAGCTCTGGCAGCAATATATTATCCAAGCAACAATGTTCCTTTACAAGTGTATATACGGTAGCAGGCGCGTGCCCAGGGCGGGTCCCCAGAGGGTAAAAAAAAAAAGAGGGGAGGAGAGGAGAGGAGAGAAAGAGGGAGGGAGGGAGGGAGGAGAGGAGGAGGGGAGGGGAAGGGAGAGGAGGAAGGGAGGAGGAGGAGGAGAGGAGGAGGAGTGGGGGGGGGGGGGGGGGAGAGGCCGGGAGCTTTTATTAGTGTCTCTCACTTTATCTCACGTCTCTGAACCATGTGAGTGTTTTATAACGAAAGTAAATATTGATAGCAAGGAGAGTTTTAGGTCATCCAGGCAAGTTAAAACCCAACAGCTTGGCCCTCTGAATCACCAGTGGCATAACCCCCATTGGCAAAAGAGTAACAAATAAAAAGGAAGATAAGGAGGAAGGGTAACGAGAATAGACAATGCAAGCGAGGAGTGCCCCACTCCATCATTGTCACGGTGGGGTTACAGTGGCGTATCCAGGGGGCCCAGCAGGCCATCCCTCCCCCCATTGAAAAAAGGGTAAAAAAAGGAGGAAGAGGATAAGAAGGAGAAAGAGAAGGAGGTAGGGGAGGAGGAAGAGTAGGGACATATGCGGCGCAAATGGGGGGGGGGGGGTTACGGGGTCATGTCCCCATAATTTTAATGTGAGGGACGTTAAAAAAACGTTAAACTAGACCTTTTTAGTGTTTAAAATGCCAATTTTTGCGCGCTTTGCACGTATTAGTTTCAATGTTTCAATATTCAAGCTTAACAAGAGGGCTTCGGGAACGTTTTTCTGGACCATTTTAGTTCAAAAACTGGGGTTTTTTCACTTTTTCAACAGGTTTCAACATTATAATGGGTCTCAAAACACACCGAATATTCTAAAAATATTATGTTTGGATGTTAAAAACGTCATACTGGACCATTTAAGTGTTAGAAATGCCAAAAGAAGAAAAAACAACTCCCCCTGTCCGCGTTACCGCGAATAGCGGTGCGAACCAATGAAATTTATTTTTAAGCCCCCGGGTAAAATAATCCTGCGCACGCCTATGGGTAGCATAATATAGATGTATGTTACAAGTGTTCATACGGTAGCATAATATGGATGTACTGTACTGTTAGCCAAAGTGTAAGTAGGATCTTGCAAAAGTACAAGCAAATGCTGCAGATCACCTTTATGTTGATAAGAATAATTTATTGATGATATTGTAGCATTTTCTTGCCAAAATGAATAACTGCTTTTACGTCATGTTCTAGCATTTACTTGCATATAGATGATGTCACCTGTAATGTCACTTCTAATTAACGTGCAAGCAAGCAAGCAAAAGCTTGTCTGACCTGAATGTATTCACACGCATTGCCGGCCAAACAAAAGATTGCCTGACCATAAGCGTGTGTATTGCCTGCCAAACAAAAGCTTACCTGACCATATGTGCGCGCATTGCCTGCCAAACAAAAGCTTGCCTGACCGTATGCGCTTGCACATTGTCTGCCAAACAAAAGCTTGCCTGCCAGTGAGCGTGCACATTGTCTGCCAAATACAAGCTTGCCTGACAGAAGATGGCCTGAGTGATGGTATGCACAAGCATTGCCTACCAAACAAAAGCTTGCCTGACCGTATGTGCACGCATTGCCTAACAAACAAAAGCTTGCCTGACCGTATGCGCTTGCATTGCCTACCAAACAAAAGCTTGCCTGCCGGTATGCGTGCGCATTGCCTGCCAAACAAAAGCTTGCCTGACCGTATGCGCGTGCATTGCCTGCCAAACAAAAGCTTGCCTGACCGTATGCGCGTGCATTGCCTGCCAAACAAAAGCTTGCCTGACCGTATGCGTGCGCATTGCCTGCCAAACAAAAGCTTGCCTGACCGTATGCGCGTGCATTGCCTGCCAAACAAAAGCTTGCCTGACCGTATGCGCTTGCATTGCCTACCAAACAAAAGCTTGCCTGACCGTATGCGCGTGCATTGCCTGCCAAACAAAAGATTGCCTGACCGTATGCGCTTGCATTGCCTACCAAACAAAAGCTTGCCTGACCGTATGCGCTTGCATTGCCTACCAAACAAAAGCTTGCCTGACCGTATGTGCATGCATTGCCTACCAAACAAAAGATTGCCTGACCGTATGTGCGTGCATTGCCTACCAAACAAAAGCTTGCCTGACCGTATGTGCGTGCATTGCCTACCAAACAAAAGCTTGCCTGACCGTATGCGCTTGCATTGCCTACCAAACAAAAGCTTGCCTGACCGTATGTGCATGCATTGCCTACCAAACAAAAGCTTGCCTGCCGGTATGCGTGCGCATTGCCTGCCAAACAAAAGCTTGCCTGACCGTATGCGCGTGCATTGCCTGCCAAACAAAAGATTGCCTGACCGTATGCGCGTGCATTGCCTGCCAAACAAAAGCGTGCCTGACCGTATGCGTGCGCATTGCCTGCCAAACAAAAGCTTGCCTGACCGTATGCGCGTGTATTGCCTGCCAAACAAAAGCTTGCCTGACCGTATGCGTGCGCATTGCCTGCCAAACAAAAGCTTGCCTGACCGTATGCGCGTGCATTGCCTGCCAAACAAAAGCTTGCCTGACCGTATGCGCTTGCATTGCCTACCAAACAAAAGCTTGCCTGACCGTATGCGTGCGCATTGCCTGCCAAACAAAAGCTTGCCTGACCGTATGCGCGTGCATTGCCTGCCAAACAAAAGCTTGCCTGACCGTATGCGCGTGCATTGCCTGCCAAACAAAAGCTTGCCTGACCGTATGCGCTTGCATTGCCTACCAAACAAAAGCTTGCCTGACCGTATGCGTGCGCATTGCCTGCCAAACAAAAGCTTGCCTGACCGTATGCGCGTGCATTGCCTGCCAAACAAAAGCTTGCCTGACCGTATGCGCTTGCATTGCCTACCAAACAAAAGCTTGCCTGACCGTATGCGCGTGCATTGCCTGCCAAACAAAAGATTGCCTGACCGTATGCGCTTGCATTGCCTACCAAACAAAAGCTTGCCTGACCGTATGCGCGTGCATTGCGTGCATTGCCTGCCAAACAAAAGCTTGCCTGACCGTATGCGCTTGCATTGCCTACCAAACAAAAGCTTGCCTGACCGTATGTGCATGCATTGCCTACCAAACAAAAGCTTGCCTGCCGGTATGCGTGCGCATTGCCTGCCAAACAAAAGCTTGCCTGACCGTATGCGCGTGCATTGCCTGCCAAACAAAAGCTTGCCTGACCGTATGCGCGTGCATTGCCTGCCAAACAAAAGCTTGCCTGACCGTATGCGCGTGCATTGCCTGCCAAACAAAAGATTGCCTGACCGTATGCGCTTGCATTGCCTACCAAACAAAAGCTTGCCTGACCGTATGCGCGTGCATTGCCTGCCAAACAAAAGATTGCCTGACCGTATGCGCTTGCATTGCCTACCAAACAAAAGCTTGCCTGACCGTATGCGCTTGCATTGCCTACCAAACAAAAGCTTGCCTGACCGTATGTGCATGCATTGCCTACCAAACAAAAGCTTGCCTGACCGTATGTGCGTGCATTGCCTACCAAACAAAAGCTTGCCTGACCGTATGTGCGTGCATTGCCTACCAAACAAAAGCTTGCCTGACCGTATGTGCGTGCATTGCCTACCAAACAAAAGCTTGCCTGACCGTATGTGCGTGCATTGCCTACCAAACAAAAGCTTGCCTGACCGTATGTGCGTGCATTGCCTACCAAACAAAAGCTCGCCTGCCGGTATGCGTGCGCATTGCCTGCCAGGTCGAAGGGTAGTCCACTATAAAACATACATTAAACCAAACCAGTCATTTGTATATGACAGCAGTCAATGCATGTACCCCATGCATGGAATGGAATGGGGTATTTAACATTGTTGATGAACAATGAGGTGACATAGTCTATACATTTTATCTAGTTTAAAGCAAATAGTCAATAAGCAATCACTAGTTTTTATTGATACAGCCAACTGTGTTGATAATATGAAGTAACATTTTTGCATTTGTACGCTTCTACAATAGCCAAGTTACAGCGTTCAATTTCCAGCATTTTTTTGTGTAGCAAAAAGTGTGATGCACTATTAGTTTTGTGTAGCAATTCACAAATTTTGTATAGCACTTTTTTTCTAGTAATAAAATTAATATTTCATCAACTTTGCACGTTCTACATAATCTGGCATGCGCACGTAACACGGAACAGGGTAAGCAAAATACAGTATACGTAACGTGTACACGATCTAGATTTTACAATTTGAACTAACACATTTTAGTAATAAAACACAAGGAAATTCAGGCATTATTTCGCTCACAAGTCACCATTTTGTTATATGATTTCTTCAAGGAATTTCCTTGTGTCCGTGGTGCACCACTAGTTTTATTCCAAGTCATTTTTGTTAGCGCCTTTTCGATTCGCCTTTTCGTAACACTCGGCGGCATGGGAACAAGACTAGCATCAAAAGTGATGTCATGATTATAACATTGCTCCGATGTGCGCAGAAACCGCCATTTTTTAAATTTTAAACCGACAATAAGACTTCTGCGCACGTAATGTAAAGCAATGTGGATTTTGACTCTGACGAAAACGAAATATGAACTGCCGATAATTGAGGATTTATCATACTTTTTTTTAGTTATTTGAAGATGAAACTCAAACTTTTTAGGAATGTGATAAAATATCAAGTAGGGAAACTTCTTGCGTCGCACTTTTAGCTATGCATTTGTGCAATTGAATCGCAATACTTCAAAAGTGCGGCGCATTTCGCGATGCGACACCGGTTATCACGAATGCTGTTCATTGGCAACATGAGGGACATATATTTGCATGATTAGTGGATATCCCCTTGCCACAGGTTAAGTCTCTGCTTTAGTTTTTAAAGTTTTGACCAAAAAGGTATAAATCTGAATCAATTATTGGCACTTTTTGGTCCATTATTAAAATAAAATAAAAATGTGTATGTTAAAAGAAACAAAAAACATTCCTAGAGAAGTGTCTTTAGATGATTTATGTGCATTTTCGCCTTTTTTAAAACCAAAAACTGATTTTGCTACGTTGTACACACACTTTTTAGCCAAAATAGTGATTTTTTGTGGTCAAAATGTAATATGATATACATAATACATCACATTAATAGTTCAAAAGTTTCAGTGCTTGATAAATTTCATATTTTCTTTGTTAACATCCCCGTAAGAATACAATAGGACTGTCATGATCCATACCTTCATATTGAAACAATCACTAATGATATGATGATCTCATTCAGGATGCGTACTACTAATAGAGGAAGCACAAACATGTTAATACATGTGTAGTACAGTCACACTATAACCCTTCTGATATGAATCTTGACTAGCAATAATAGTGTTATAATAAAACAGCACCGACACTTTTATTTCTATACATGTAGGTGTATTCAGATACATGTATATGCTAATTTTCCTATAACAGGCAATTCTGCACTTGGATCCTAAAAAAAAGGATTAAACCAATTAATGAATTTGAATAGGTAATTGTGATATAATTTGTCTGCAGTGATGCTTCTACAATCATGGGGGAAAAAAGTTGGAACACAACTTATTACAACCATCCCAGTGCTCGCAATCAAAATCAGACTTCGGACATACTTCGGGAAATTCCAAGGTCCCAAAGTAAAATATTTCATCCTTCATAGTTACCCACAAAACAACTGATCAGTCATTATGCTTATTCAAAACCGTCAATTAAAATAGTCATTTAATGATACGGAAGTTACTTATTTATTTAAAAAGTTACACTTTACCGCAATTTAACCATGCTTCACCCATTACAAATCGATCAATCTGATCGAAAATCGTGCAAGCGAACCACTCACACGTCGCGTAACTGCTGCGTTGTGCACATACGCCATGCATTCGTGGCATTACGTGAATTGTTTGGTGATCAAACTTGATACACATTATATGCGGGGTTACTAATGTTTACGCTGAGGTACTTGGTTCTCCGTTAGTGACCTGCGCTTATTTGTGCGTACCACTAAAGGTTAGCATTTGATTAGGAAGCACGTATCGCGTATACATATTCATCATGAGGTTTTGAATAATCAAGCTGCTTGATTAACATAAATATGTGTAGAGTTGAGATGGCACAGCATGAAACATATGATTTTAATAATGCTTTTGTACCGCCCGCCCCATTCAATTTCAGGTATACGACAGCTCCAGTGCATCCTTACCAAAGTGTCCTTAATCCTTGGTGTTGAGATTCATGCTAATGTAGGTTATGAGGGCCTGGAAGAACCACCTGAAGATCAACAAGATGGTAAGTAGATTATCTCCTTATGTGCCTGTCTGGCTTCTAGCAAGTCACTTCAAATATAGACAGGAACTGGTACCGCTTCAGACCCCATTTTGCAAATTTCAGTTTGTGTATCAGGTTTCAAATATTTCATATAAGTGTTACCAAAATACATTTAAAGCATTTCATTTTGATATGTATGTTACTATTAGACTGTGGTCCCACATACATGTAGAACAAAATCCTGAGTAGTCTAGGCTAGTCTGGACCCGTTCAGACTAAATTGCTAGTGAGAACGTGATAAAAATGATTCAAGTGGGTCCTGGTCCAGACTCAAAGTGGTTTTTGTTATTTTATAAGACCACCTTGAAAGGTTGTCCTGGTCTGGACTAAATTATTCATTTTTCATATGAGAATGTGACTCACTCGAGAGCGGGACCACTTTGCACGTATTACTATGCTCTTTGTGTAGTTATGGCGTGCACGTTATAAAGGAAGGTGCGCAAGTTTTAAAGAAAGGCGCGCGCGTGGTAAAATAGGATGCAATGATCGTCAGTATTGCAGGACTAGTTTGTGGTTTTATATCAGCTATTGAGACTTGGAAAACGGATAGTAGCTATTTCTGTTATTTGTATCCTATTCCATGTCCTAAATGGAATTTTCCCGGTGATTTTTGAATGATTTTAGATTTAAACCCTGGTATAAGTGGATTTTGTTATTAGGCCACATTAGACCACTTTGCCCTGTCATCGTGGCGGCGAACGCTCAGTGGGAACACAACCTCCATGTTGGTCCAAGTCCAGACTAGTCCCGACTGGGACAACTTGGGACAACTTCTACTTATGTGGGAACACAGCCATTATAGTCCTATGCGATATTGGCCAATAAAAAATTGATGATAAATTGATGACAAAAAGTTAACACAAACAGGATAATTAGAACATTGATTTTCCAAAGTTTCAGTGACAGGGTTAAATTTAGTTGTCCTAATATTATGTTATTTATATGCAGACGTCCATCCTCACTTATGGTAGGTTGGCATGGCAAGTGTTATCAGGACAACCAATCACTGTTAGTGTTATTTTCGTCACAATTGCACAACATTGTAGGATATTTCATTGCTACCAATACCAGATCGGTGTGTCGACTATCCTCAAACTTCACTGTTGGCAATCAAATTGTTTGTAGTAGCCTTTTTAATTACCAATTTTAGAATGGAAATATAAATTAAATTGACTCAATTATATTTTAAAGTTGATGAAGGTTCTATTTTAATGTAATTCAATCACAAAAATAGCCAATTGAATTACATCAACGATAACTCTCCTTTTACAATCTTTCTCTCATTTTTACATTGTCTTTCTATGGTTTTTAAATTATTGAAAATGTTGGGCTCACATGAAATTAAGTTATTTTGGCCACATAATTCAAATGAATCTTGTCCATTTATATATTTCAGGTATAGGTTGGCGTGCTTGCTTAAAACCCAAGGATCATCCTGTGTCTGAGTTTGAATTTGATGTGCTATGTGGAGCTGATGGTAGCAGGAATGCTCTTTCAGGTAGGTATCCTATGACATGTGAATAGTTTCGTCAGGAATACAAGAAATCATCAGAATTGAACTTAAAGGGGGGGGGGGGGGGAGGACTTAAGGAAGTTTGTCAAATGTATATAAAAGTATACATTTTTGGAAAGGAAATGGATCAGAGAATCCAAATTTGGCATCAACTATTTTGTTTTTTTAACTTAATCTAATATTTTTTTTGAAATTTACACTAAAAAGTGCTAACAAAAAGAAGTTTCCATTTTTTCTCCTCACTTTATGGTCAAAAATTCAAAAAATATTAGATTTGGTTAAAAAAAAACTTGTCCCTAAGTTAGTGTCTTTACATCATCATCAAGCAATTTAGGCATTTTTCCCTAAAAATTATTTTTGTTAGCATTGTTTAAAAAAAAAAATGTAGGTCAAAAAAGTGAATTTTGTGATTTTCTCAAAAAATCAACATTTTTGGTCAAACTTGACACCAAATTTGGATTCTCTGATCCATTTCCTTTCCCAAAAATGTATACTTTGATATGCATTTGAGTAATAGTTCAATAATTACAGCACTATCAAATTCAAAAAATCAAATTATAAACTTCCTTGAGTCCCCGGTTAATGCTCCAGACAGTTCTATCATCAGATGTCTTTATCAATGTTAT
This sequence comes from Ophiura sarsii, assembly GCA_035610835.1. Classification (NCBI taxonomy): domain Eukaryota; kingdom Metazoa; phylum Echinodermata; class Ophiuroidea; order Amphilepidida; family Ophiuridae; genus Ophiura; species Ophiura sarsii. The sequence continues at coordinate 88,941,029 of CM069443.1, forward strand.
AATTGCTGAAGCAGTGTTTGGAATGAGTGTTGTGATGTTTTGGATTATTTATTCAGGATCAGCTGATCGCACAGATGACTAAAAGTTTGTTCATACTAGACAACATTTGCCATGTGGTGCGACAGCCTTACTTCCACTGCAAGTGTATGGCAATTCATTGCAGGTCACGCTGGGTCAACACATATTACGGCATGCAATGGCAGCCAGCGCTGTATGGCAAAATAGGACAACGTCAGCTTAAAGCAATCCGTTGCAGCCTGCTGCAATAGCAGTTGAATACCTTTAACTTCCTTTCGATAATTATACATGTAGGTCAATAAATGCGTATGTGTTGTTTCGAGAGAAATTAGACAAATCAATGCATGCGCACTGATGTTGATGTGTGAATAATGGCACAACCCTGCAGGGGGAGTGCTATTGTGAGCATATCAACATTTGCGCAAGTGCATTGATTTGTCTAATTTTTCGAGAAACAAAACATACGCATGTATTGACCTAATTCATACACGACACTATACAAATAAAAATTCACAATTTAAGCATAATATTGATATATTTAAAAATGAATCAAAACATGTTAACATGTGTGCTAACACCCGCAGTGAAAATTGGCGAACCTGCGGTTCCTGACCAACGAATCAAAACAAAGCGAGCGGTGCGCTCATTGAATGGCGCACACACGGAGTGCATTAGACACTTTTAATGCGCTCCGCGTATTTTAGTTTATTGCTTTCTGATTGGTTCGACACAAGAGTGTATGAATGAACCGCAACGCACATTATAGTTTAATCAGTTCCAAATTGGTATGAAATATTCATTTTTGATCTCTCCGCGCGCAAAAGTAATCCAAGCGTATGCGCAGGATTATGGCCACTCGCACACGGTTTTGGCAGTGCTCATGCGTCACGCATATATAATGCACAGTGCGCTTGTTGCCTTCATGCGCGCCCGCATCCTTCTGTATTCATTCGCTGCTGTTAGGTGGTTTCGGCAATTTGGAACTGATCAACTATTATAGTGTGAAGGGAGCTTTAAATTGTAGGACATTGTTCAAGATCTGGCCGCTGTTTTACTGCCAAAATACTCAAGTTTCACAAAATATAGAAAAAAAACATTTTCTAGACTAAAATTTTGTGTAGAATTCGATTCTGGAGTAGGAATAATTATTTTTGTACAAAGGAGTCTTAAATTGTTAATCGCTATTGGCATACAATATCTCAAATCAAAGAGGAAGGATTTCCCCATCATTTTAGCATTTGGTGTTTTAAAGTAGGATTTATAGTAATAGAGCATATCACCTCACCTAGTAAGTTACTTTTTGAGCATTGTATATGCGTATGGAATTGATTAAGAAGCTCAGGGGAACTTTTGCAATCATTACCCTCAATATATGAGACCATGGAAAGTCTAAGTATGGTTATGAGTAGAATTATTAATAATCCAAACCTTATTATGCATATAGACTTCAGTTGAATGACACCAATTTTTGTGATGGAGTACTGAACATTTGATTTGATCAAGCCTCCAAATAAGCGAGTCTGGACCAGGAGCCACACATTTGAAAAAAAAGTGGCTCCTGGTCCTCTAATTTTCTTGTCAACCAGGAGCCATTTTTGAAGAATCAGGAGTCATTTTCAAAAGGCTAGCAAGCAACAACAACAAAAGTTTTACTTAAATATTAATAGGGCTCAATTACCATTAATTTCATGGTCAGAAAAATATGTGGATATTTAAGGAGTTATAAGCATTTAAACATTATCTTTAACACAGGCTTTCAATTGAAAAAAGAAACTTTAATTCCAAATAGATCCCTTAACCTACAGTTTGTAACCACAACAGTGATATGACCAGAGAGTTTAGTTGATTAGAGACATAATTCAGTTTTGAAAGAATCACCCGACCCCAACCCTACATGGTGCATGTGACCCCACCCCCAACGTGAAAATCTAGACCTTCCCCCTGGTCCCTCCACCCCCAACCCTCCCTATTGAGACTTATCTTGTGCATGTTCATCAACAAAGTAAAAGTAAAGTCGAATTAGTGCTATTAGATATTTTCACTGTTAATGTATCCCCTGATACTATTCCAGCCACGCCTTCTTGTGATCGCCTCCCCCTGTGAGATTTTTTTAATTTAAATTTTATATTATAGCCCAACGCTAGTTCATATTAAAATATTCTTCACTGGGCATTTATACAATGTACTGTAATGCATTAGGCATCTCTACCCTTAAGTGCAGTTCTACTGTTCACGTGTACACTGCAATGTGTAGTACATATACACCAGATGATACCATTATTCATAATAGGGGTGGCTAAAAGTAGAGTGAAGCTTGAACACATATTATGTATGTTTGGGTGAAGTGATATCGAATGATCTAGGATGCCAAGTCGAAGTAGTATAGAACAGATTCAAAATCAAAACTGCCGTTTTCAACTAGATCTGCAATTATAAATTGCGCACTGTTTTCCACCAGCCGCCGTAATAAACCGTATACTTCACGAATTCAAATATCGAAGAGTCTCTTTTACCAATTGCTCAAACGACACTGCCTTGCTAGATAAGTTATAATTACTAGATTAGACAGTGTTACATTTCATACTTGTGTAAGAGGTGGCTGGGTGATGGAGTGGAAATGGATTTACGAATGGTGTTAACCACCAGCCAGTTTGTGTACTACTCAAGGACCTTGTGATTCTAAAATTAGAACCATTAGAGTTATGCAACTCAAACTATGGAATATGACAATTTTAAGGATGACCTTTCATGTAAAATAGAAAACATCGAGTTGAAAATCAGACCAGCAATCAGAACATCTACCTTTAATGAATAAAACAAAATTTGATAAATAGACCTAATTTACATATTTTTCTTGAATCTCTGATAATTAAAACGACATTTCATGCAAAATATTGAGATGTTATTACATAACAGTATTGCACAAACATATTCATAATAATTAATTAAGTATTCACTTGTTGTTTAAAGAGATGAGATCTTTTCTTCTCACAAATGAAGTTAGTTTAAAATGACAATGTCCAAATATCTTGGTCAACATTTTATCAGCAGTATCTCAATAATGCTTGTTTACGTCTCATATTGCTGAGAAAGATTAAAATATAACATAGAGTCGTACATCAAATGAATTCATAGCAATCAAGCACTGTGAATGATGAGTTGTGTGTAGACAGGCACTCTTTACAAAATTGGAGATTGTCTTTTTCTCTTATCAAATGAAGTAAAATAATGTTTTCATAACTTTTTGATTGCACTAATCCCAATAAATAAAAGGATTTGTTCACATGTTTAATGCGTGTGATGGTCCAGCTCTTCATTCAGCATGTTCAGCGCCCAGTCCCCATGCCCCGCCCCATTCTGCAAAAAACTAGTGGTCATGTTGAAGTTGGAACAGATTGAATTTCAGAGAATTTCAGAAATAGCACATATCTTCTATTTGGAATAACCAATTTGAACAAAATATAATGTAGGTTCTAGCTAACAATGTCTTCGTGTCGTGCATTGCATTAACCCTAATCTACAAACGTCGTGCCATATGGCACGACGGGGCCTAAAAATGAATAAAATATGAATTAAGGTATATTTTACATAAAAAATAACTAATATTGTGATAGTTTTAGATGAATTGTGTCACTTGTATCCCATTCCAACAAGAATTGTTGACTATCATCATATTATTTTCTTGTAAAAGTATTAAATGTAACAAAAAATGTGTAATTTTGTTGCTAAAATAGACCAAATTTGACATGAAATTTAACCATAAAATGCCTGTAAAATCATCCAAAATATTATAATATTATTCAGATTACTTTTGCATCAAGTAAGAAACTAATTATTGTACGCTAATTTGAGTAAAAGTCACAGAATTAATGTTCTTGATGATGTGAAATATTGCAATATTCATTGAAAATTGAATATTTTTGTTAATTTGTAATCAAACCTCATTAATTATTCATGAGCTAATTAACATATTATTGCATAATTAATTATTTGTTATATTTTTCTGGAAGCTTGAAGTCTAATCTATCCATTGATATGCTACTTGCGTGGTTTTATCCATACCGCGCTGAATTGATACTGTGATCAAGAGAGGGCGTCTATTAGCTTCTGAAAACCCCCATTTTTGTGTTTGTAGATTAGGGTTAAATGTTCTCATTGTTGTATTTGAACTTGTTTAAAAAATTTGTGAAATCGGGACCTGAATATTTTGACTCGCCCTGCACATCGCAAACTTTGAATAATGACTCCAGACTGAAATTTAAAATATGGTACAAAACATATCTAACAAAACAATCAAATAATGTTTCATTTCAGGTTTCAAACGCAAAGAATTCCGAGGCAAATTGGCCATTGCCATTACGGCCAACATCATCAACCGTCACACCCAAGCTGAGGCCATGGTTGAGGAGATTAGTGGAGTGGCTTTCATTTTTAATCAGAAGTTCTTCCGGGATCTCAAGTCCGAAACTGGTATTGATCTTGAAAACATTGTGTATTACAAGGATGACACACATTACTTTGTTATGACAGCTAAGAAGCAGAGTCTACTTGCAAAGGGAGTCATACTTCAGGTAACAAATGGATGGATTGCATTTTTACACAATATTTAGTGCGATATTTAGGGGAAAAGTATAAATGTGACCCGGCACGACAAAATGAGCGTACGGTCACTGGGGCTGATTCTGAATTATGGCCTGAAATAGTCGATTTGACAAGGGGAGGTCGAAATTGAGATATTTTCATTTTCGGAAAGATAAACTAATTATGTACCAAGTTGCGAAGTATTAAGAAAATATTTTGGGTCTAAGTATGTTTTAAAGTAATTTAAGAGAGGGCATTTTAATCTTACATCTCAAGAAATGAACGCAAAGAGAGGAAAAATGTCTCGAAATGTCTCGAAAGTAACTTGTTTACATCGTCATTTCCACGGGTTTAAAATAGTATCCCCTATGGCAAATTTGGTATGGTCTTAAAGGTCAGGGCTTTCCGGAGCTATTAATTGTAGTTCGAACCCTGTAAATTCCCAAATGAAACAATGACAGGCCGTTTAATAAGATGTCTTTGGCATAAACAATCTTTCAATTAAGACCTGTGGTTGGCTTTTGTACACATGTGACGTTTTATAACCTCCTTTTTAATACTCGGTTCGGTATATTAATAGACACGAGCACAGAGCGTCCGTCTGATATACACGTAACGAGATTATTATTTCTAGGGAATTTTACTTTCGGGTATGACAATATCTTTGTCTTTCAATACAGTATTGATAAACAAACTGAGTGATTACCGGAACATTTTTGCTGCTATTTCTTGTCAAAAGGTTAAGTGAGTGGTAGGCATGATTTTGTGACAATGTTGCGATCAAACGATGCTAATTTTGTGTTGAAAAAAATCTATGAAGCTAGCATTTTTTAAAAGCTTACAATTTACATGGTGATGACACAAATCGACTCACTGAAGTTTTGACAGAATATTTTGGAGAGCCAAGTGGTGATAAGCTTCACTGACTTTGAAGGCCTTTTTCTCCAATTCAATAATTCAGCGGTGATTAGTTGATCATAATTTCACTTTGGAATGGCCTTTTATAATAACTTTGGTGTCATTTTAAAGCCGAGGACATCTACTTTCTGAAAATGCAAATTTTTTTTTGCTACTTTACTCTCATTATGTGGTGCCAGGTCACAAATAGTCATCTCTCAAAAACATTTCATTTTGACATAAGGAATGGAACAAGGTTTTTTCTTCCTTTTCTTACAGTTTGTTCCCATTCTTAATCATTATGAAAAACTGAATTAGTCTCTTTGACTTGTAAATATACCTTTTAACCAGGATGCAAATCATACTTTGAGGTTGGAAACAAAGTCGTCTCACAGAATTTATTGAAATGTACTTTTAAGTTTGACTTAAAATTAACTTATGAGATACAATAGAAACTTTAACTTTGAAAGTAATTAAACTTGAGGTAGGAAATGAATTTAACATGTGTAAGAAGTCAATTATGAGTTTCATGCAAAAGGAGCGCTTTTGATGTTCAAATAGAATAATTTCTAGAATAGAGTTATAATTTAATTGTGGAACAAAGAGCTTCCAAGAGATATGATATGAGAAGCTTTTCATGAATCGTGTTGTAAAAACTAGCCAAGAAATGCATTTGAGCTGACACCGTGACATGATCAGGTATCTACACGGATGACCCGTGTTTGATCCATAGACCATTTCAAATTGAGATCGGAAATTTTCGGAAAAACAGGTCACGTGAAGTAGGTGCGTGGTGCGTTCTTCGCAACAGTTGATTGCATGCATAGCTTTGTTTGTCCGCCTAGTGATTTACTATGTTTACATACACGCGTGCACACATAAGAAGTAAAACGTGGAACGAGACTATTTTTTTTATCAACAATGGCGTCGACCGGCAACTTCAAAATGTATCGAGCAGAATGGTAATAAGTGAAAATATTACCCCAAATCTCTTTTATCTCACCGATTTTGTTTACTGTAACGCCGCAACATACAACTTTGTGAGGGAGACAATCTATCACTAACACTAGCGCAATCTACCACACAGGCAGACGGGTGAAAACCATGTTTGTTTTTCTTCAGCACATGGACATGACTTGCGAGCTGACAAGTCATGTAACCGAGCGTCAAAACACTCGGCTAATCGGAAACATTCGGAACCGATCGTATATTTTTTGGATTTGAAATGGTCTATGGCACTGGCAGAATCAGATCCCCCCAAAGTTTTACCCATTTCTCCCCTGATAGTTTTATTCCCCACTCAGAGAGTTAGGGTTAAGGCACCTGAAGGATGAATTTAAGCTCTGGTTGTGACAACTGCACTGATTATCGACCATTGAATAGAAATTAGGATATATGTTGAGGTACAAGGTAAATAAAGAATTGTATCATGAACCTCTTAGACCATTCATTGTTAATTTCAACAATTGACATTATACCATTTCTTTATATTATGTGTGTTGTTTCAGGACCACAGTGACATTGAGTTTCTTCTGTCCCAAAAGAATGTCAACCAAGAAGCACTTCAATCTTATGCACGTGAGGCTGCCGCTTTTTCTACCACCAACAAGCTTCCGCATTTAGATTTTGCTTTGAATCATTACGGCTTACCAGATGTGGCTATGTTTGATTTCACGTCACTGTTTCAGGCAGAGTATGCCGCAAGGGTAATTGATAGGAATGGACATCAATTGCTTATGGCACTCATGGGTGATAGTCTGCTTGAGGTAACAAAAACATATTAACATGTGCTGGATTGAAATTATTGTAATATTTTGAAAGAAAGCAGTTTGAATTGTCATTATTTGTTTTAAGGGAAATCTGGGTTGATATTAAATATTTTACTTTTCAGCCAAAACCAGGATGGATTTAGATAAATGTTACATATTTTCCTGATATTATTGTTATTAACAGTAAAATTCAGTGAGTGATTCATGATAAGATTGAAAAGATTCATCGGAGAAGAGCTCACACAATTCTAGTTTAATTAAATTAAATTTTCTGATATTTTGGTGGTCAAAGTTTGTCCAATGTTAGCACAGCGTTTGGGGAGACTTTGGACATTTTAAAGTGTCAAGTTTTAACACTTTTACCCAGATTTTTAGGAAGGTTGGTTGCTTTGTTTCAGCAACTGAAGCACTAAAACCCCACCTTTTCCCTGTCATCTAATTTTCGTCGGCCCCTTACCTCATGATTGCTTTTCACCTGATGTTATTGTTGTTGTTTTTATTGTTTTTAACTCTTTTATGATATACCGTATATATATGTGTTTTGCATGCTTGTTTTTTCATGTGCAATGTATAAGGGTAGTATTTGCTTTTTAATAGTATTAATAATCCTGTAATATGGTAATTTTATATTATCTTGACTGTGATTTTAAATGTTTTGCACAGCGCTTTGGACAGTTTTGATTAAGCGCTTAATAAATGCTGTTATTATTATTATTATTATTATTATTATTATTATTATTATTATTATTATTATTATTATTATAAATATGTTAAGGGGAAGGCGTGTGTCCATGCTGCCGAGCGTTTATCAGATTGCAATTTCCTATCCCCATGATCTCATGAATTTGCAGTTGGATCTATAGATTCAACTTGGTTAACCAAAATGGGAATTTTATACCATGTTAAAGCCCTTCACAGAAGTTCTTGAAGGAATCAAGAATCAGAACAGCTCAACTTGAATATGAATTGCTATTTTGATGATCCTTATTTGATAGCTTCAATACCTTAAATGTACCATAGAATATATGCCATTTCCTTTGAAAAACCTATGATTTCTTCTTTAGCCTTTCTGGCCTACCGGTTCAGGCTGTGCCCGTGGCTTCCTCGGTTGCCTTGACGCTGCATGGATGATTAAAAACTGGTCAGCTGGCGGAATGAAGCCTTTAGAGGTGCTTGCAGAAAGAGAAAGCATCTATCGTGTGCTAGCCCAGACAACTCCGGAAAACCTATGCAAGGATTATGACAAATATGGAATCACACCGAACTCACGCTATCCACACATCATTAGCACGGCTGTAAAACCTCATGAAGTGTTGCATTTATATGATACCAAAGATCCTGATATTATGAAGAAGTTTGAGTTAGGAAGTAGACCTGCATCCATACAACTGAATAGATCAAGTAAGCAGTAGTTTGTGTCATTGTAGACCTGTATCTAGGCTTAGGGATTTCCCGTGAATTTTTTAGGTGAAAACCGTGGGCAATTTTTGTGAAAACCGCGATTTACCGTGATTATTGAGATTTCAAGAAAAAACCGCGCTGAAATTCCTTGATTTACGGTGCGGTCGTATTTTTAGGCATTTACCAATTCCCGGCGGCTTAGGCGGCCTTTCTGTCTCATTTTTGCCAGTGACTAAAGATAGCCCGTAGCTGCGTTAATGTACACGTGTTGTTAGAAATTCCGCATGAAAGTAGTAATAAAATCTATATTTTTCGTACTAAATGCAGACAAAATGTTTGGTACGATGTTAAAATTAATAATAAAGCTGTTTTGCGCAACCATTTGTACAAATATAGCCCAAAAAACATTGTTTTAATATTTTTCATACTACGTTTTTTTTAAGTTACTGTAAATTATTATTTTGTTATTCCTTGCGAGAGGTCATGACGTGACCTGAAAATGTGTAAACATTAGTCGCACGCACGTACCAGGAGTTCCATCTCAACCAATCGGAGGACCCCGATCTATTTACAACATTATTATTGTAATTTATTCATCATCACGTGATTTATTTTCATCAATGAATTTTGTTTGCTGTCAGCTGTTGTCTGCAAACCTCATCTCAGCCAATCGGAGAACCCTGATCTATTTACAACATTATTATTGTAATTTATTCATCATCACATGATTTATTTTCATCAATGAATTTTGTTTGCTGTTGACTGCAATGGCATCGTTCATGATTACTAGCACGTGCGTTTCCCGGGGTGTATTTTCGGTACCGTATTTTCTTTACAACAGTAATTGTATGCAATCGATATGAATGAAAAATCACCCATTGAACGCCCTGGATTAACTTTTTATAAACTAACAACCTTTCTGAAGGGTGGCCTACCTATTTCTTTAGAAGAAGACGGTCTTTTGTTTATCTCTTTCAAATAAATTCGATATTATAAATCATCTGTCAATTGAACTTCAATCAGTCGTCACTGTCGTGTCAATAATAGAAAGCCACTGCTTGTAAAAGGGTTTTGAATCAATAATCACCCATTGAACGCCCTGGATTAACTTTTTATCAACTACTAGTAACAACCTTTCTGAAGAGGGTGGCGTTGTAAACAATCTCTTCGTTCTTTTGAATTTGGTTTGAAGTAGGCCTACCTATTTCTTTAGAAGAACGGTCTTTTGTTTATCTCATTCAAATAAATTCGATATTATAAATCATCTGTCAATTGAATTTCAATCAGTCGTGTCAAGTACAAAAAGTAGGCCTAGAGATGAATGCACTGTACACAATAATTGCGCGTCGATATCGTCTTGAAAGGAAATATTTCAATAGGAATTCGGAAAATTTGATTTTTGTTATTAAATAAAACTGTAAAATCGGCTTGTCCGACAATTATCGCGGCTGAAATAACAATTCCGCGATTTCACAGTACTGTTTACAAAATCCGTGTTTTTGATGATTTTATCATGAAAACCGCGATTCGCGGCATGAATCACGGCAAACGCCTAAGCTTACCTGTATCCATACAACTGAATAGATCAAGTAAGCAGTAGTTTGTGTCATTGTAGACCTGTATCCATACAACTGAATAGGTCAAGTAAGCAGTAGTTTGTGTCATGTCTTGCCCAATATATATCACGATGAGATTTAGTAACATACTCAGTATTCCTGTCTGTCTGTCTGACATGCTTGTCAAACATTCATACAAGACTTGTTGGTACACACACAAAATCAGGTTGCCATACTGGTTTATGTGGCTGTCTTTTGCCACCCCCACCTCATTTTAGATGTCAATTGCCTAATCGTTGAAGCTAAATACCCAGATAAACACACATGCCGTACACTAACATACACAATGACAAACTTAAGGCATTTGTATAGGATAACACTCCATCTATCTCCCTAATGACAAGCCTGCTAGAATGTGCACCCTCTACATACCATAGGATAACACTCCATCTATCTCCCTAATGACAAGCCTGCTAGAAGGTGCACCCTCTACATACCATAGGATAATTAGGGGTTCAATAAGGTTTAGGAGTTGTTTATCTTGAATCGACAACGGTAAGACGGGTTTATTTTGCGAGGGCAGCTTTAGCTGCCCGAGCAAAATAAACCCGTCTTACCGTTGTCGATTCAAGATAAACAACGACGAAGACCTTGTTGAACCCCGTTCAACAACGACCAAACATATTTACATCATTCAAATGTGAATATTGTTGTGGATAATCAATGAAAACAAGTACAAAACTTGTTTTAATAGGCTTAATTTGACATAAAAAAATAGCTGCTGTTTAAAAATCGAGAAAAAAAGTGTACGTTTATTATAATTAGGCCCTTATTTGGACATCGTCCGTTCCCCGTAAATGGGCGATGTAACTTCAGAATGGGCTGGGTTACAAAAGGTAAACATGAGAGAAGACAAATTATTTCGCAAGTAATTGTGAAATTAAAAATATTTTGTAAATAGCATTTTATTCACACACCACCTTTAACATTCACAGAAAAATTAAATCAAGAATGCGTTTAATTTACACAACACATTTCGATACATGTTTATGGAATATTTGTATAAAATCAAAACACACCCCTCCGTTTCAATAGTGGTACGGTCCTGTAGATCAAAGCGAACACATTTCGCCGCGATGATGCAAAAATTGCGATTCTCTTGTGCTCAGGTAGCGACGGTTCGGCTAAAATTGTGGCTTTAGAAGTGAACCTTTACATATGGCCCTCGCCAAAAATATTTTCCTCAGGGGTATAGCTACATTTCGGTATATAAAGCTATTTGCTAACTTTAAGGATTGCATGGCGAAATGCATTTATACGCCGAAAAAAATGGAACAAATTTTGCGAACATTTTTGTTTGTTTACAATTTTGCGGTTTCCAAATAAGGTTCGCTATCCTAGTAATTTGCATATGAACAGTGAGTTTATCTCTAATCAACAACGCTTTGTTACTGTACTTAAGGTATGGGGGAGTTGTTGAACACTCCATCTATCTCCCTAATGACAAGCCTGCTAGATGGTGCACCCTCTACATACCATAGGATAACACTCCATCTATCTCCCTAATGACAAGCCTGCTAGATGGTGCACCCTCTACATACCATAGGATAACACTCCATCTATCTCCCTAATGACAAGCCTGCTAGAATGTGCACCCTCTACATACCATAGGATAACACTCCATCTATCTCCCTAATGACAAGCCTGCTAGAATGTGCACCCTCTACATACCATAGGATAACACTCCATCTATCTCCCTAATGACAAGCCTGCTAGAATGTGCACCCTCTACATACCATAGGATAACACTCCATCTATCTCCCTAATGACAAGCCTGCTAGAATGTGCACCCTCTACATACCATAGGATAACACTCCATCTATCTCCCTAATGACAAGCCTGCTAGAAGGTGCACCCTCTACATACCATAGGATAACACTCCATCTATCTCCCTAATGACAAGCCTACTAGATGGTGCACCCTCTACATACCATAGGATAACACTCCATCTATCTCCCTAATGACAAGCCTGCTAGAAGGTGCACCCTCTACATACCATAGGATAACACTCCATCTATCTCCCTAATGACAAGCCTGCTAGAAGGTGCACCCTCTACATACCATAGGATAACACTCCATCTATCTCCCTAATGACAAGCCTGCTAGATGGTGCACCCTCTACATACCATAGGATAACACTCCATCTATCTCCCTAATGACAAGCCTGCTAGAAGGTGCACCCTCTACATACCATAGGATAACACTCCATCTATCTCCCTAATGACAAGCCTGCTAGAAGGTGCACCCTCTACATACCATAGGATAACACTCCATCTATCTCCCTAATGACAAGCCTGCTAGAAGGTGCACCCTCTACATACCATAGGATAACACTCCATCTATCTCCCTAATGACAAGCCTGCTAGAAGGTGCACCCTCTACATACCATAGGATAACACTCCATCTATCTCCCTAATGACAAGCCTGCTAGAAGGTGCACCCTCTACATACCATAGGATAACACTCCATCTATCTCCCTAATGACAAGCCTGCTAGAAGGTGCACCCTCTACATACCATTACAATCAATTGACAACTTGGCACCATGTGTCAAATCCTAAGGAGTTATTCAATGCTTTGTCTTATACTGTACCATTTGTACTTTTAAGACATCATCTTACGATCGAATCCTGGCCAAATGTGCAACCCTTCTGAAAGCTGTAGTCTCAAAACTGTATAAAGAATTGTACAAACTTTGGTCCTTATATTTGGTCTGTAAACCTAATTCCAGCAAACAAATTTTCTATTAACACTGGCCCATCATTATCTATTTATTGCCTGCAATGTCCATTGTTCTAACACTGGCCCATCATTATCTATTTATTGCCTTCAGTGTCCATTGTTCTAACACTGGCCCATCATTATCTATTTATTGCCTTCAGTGTCCATTGTTCTAACACTGGCCCATCATTATCTATTTATTGCCTTCAGTGTCCATTGTTCTAACACTGGCCCATCATTATCTATTTATTGCCTTCAGTGTCCATTGTTCTAACCAGGCCTCAAATTTCGTCATTTTAGGGGCACGGCCACTTTGGCCTTAAGAATATACCATTTCGAAGGGCACCGAGGCCATGTTCTGGGGCACCAAGGCCAAACCAAGGGCACACACGGCCTCTGTTAAAAATAGGGCACGGCCATTATGGCCGTGAATTTTTTACTGATCCGAGGGCATCGCGGCCAATTGGCGGGGCACGACGGCCATGGCCGTCGTGGCCGCCGTGTAATTTGAGGCCTGGTTCTAACACTGGCCCATCATTATCTATTTATTGCCTGCAGTGTCCATTGTTCTAACACTGGCCCATCATTATCTATTTATTGCCTTCAGTGTCCATTGTTCTAACACTGGCCCATCATTATCTATTTATTGCCTGCAGTGTCCATTGTTCTAACACTGGCCCATCATTATCTATTTATTGCCTTCAGTGTCCATTGTTCTAACACTGGCCCATCATTATCTATTTATTGCCTTCAGTGTCCATTGTTCTAACACTGGCCCATCATTATCTATTTATTGCCTTCAGTGTCCATTGTTCTAACACTGGCCCATCATTATCTATTTATTGCCTTCAGTGTCCATTGTTCTAACACTGGCCCATCATTATCTATTTATTGCCTGCAGTGTCCATTGTTCGGAGCAGCAAATTATTGTTGTGGTGTCAGAGGGTGACGGACACCTATACCAATGTAAACATTGTAGACATGACTACCTCATGGAAGAATGGACTTGCCCTGTGTGCTATTATACACCGCTATAGACCGGATTTACTGTGAGTAAATTATATTATATAGTTTAAAAAAATGGGAATAAGGGTAAAAGAACTGATCACCGTTTTTAATCCAAGAACACCCCTGCCTAGACAGTTTTGTTGTAATTTTATGACTCATGAATCCTTGTTGTAGAAGTTACATAAGAGATTAACAACCCGCACTAATGGAAATCTGTATTTAATTATACACAAACTTGGATGGAAGTGTTCTTTGACTGCTGTTGCATAATCGTTCATTTCTCCGTAATTACTGAACCGAATCAAACGCTGTTTTCTTCAAATCATAGCCAACTAATTTGACTTTATTTTGTCGTTTGAGTTGTTCTATTTAGTTGTATTCCGACACTAAATTTAGGAAGTTACGATCACCTTAAAGGTGCATTGTATTATTTTGTTAGACACCCTGTATACATTGAGGCTGATATAAAATGTGATCAGTTGCATCAAAGGGTACATGCTGCTTAATATCACAATGACTAATTGTCAGATTTCCTCCAACTAGACTCAACTAGACTGGGGGCCCCTTGTATCTTGTAAATCTTAAATTGCACTTTTTCACCCAAGTGTCTTTTTTTTATTATCAAGAAATTCAAAGTTACAGCCTGTTAATTTATTTTGATATATATTTTCCTTCTCAGTGACTTTGACTCTCTTCAGCCTGAACACGTCTCCAAGAATAACCAGCTAGCATTTGACATCGCAGAGAGGGAATTTGGTATATCTCCATCCATGACAGGTATCGACATGGCTAATATGGTAGCACCTGACAAGCTAACCATGGTCTATTATGTATCCAGATTTTATGATCTCTTCAAAGATGAATTGCCTCCTGCACTTAAAACTAAAGGTAAGATATCATGTACATCCAGATTGGATTTATATTAAACAAAAAATAATGACATATTAAGAATAAAAAGTGGTTTGAGGCAAAAAGAATAAATTCAAGTTGAACACCACCAAGATCTATATCTGTGTTTCCTATTATGTGCTGTATGCAAATCTCTCAGCTATGCAACCTGTTTGTCATATTCAGGATATAGACATCATAATAATGCAATTATAGAAATCACTTTATGTTGTGAGTTGCCCATTTTGGAGACATTTTGTATGACTGAAACAGACACTTATCATTAAAATAAATACAAATCTTTTCCTTTTTTGTCTGTTTGTAGGATAATATAAGGCTATAATTGTAAAATTGGAATTGGAAAACAATAGATGATATCTAATCATAAATATATCTTGTAGATGTATATGGTTGAAAGCAATATTACATCTTGTATGGCTTGTAAATAGTATATTATCAACATGAACAACTCCTTTGCGATGCCTTTGGTATAATTGTAAAAATGTTGGGCTAATTAGTATGTAAACATAATGAAATACAATAATAATTTCCCCCTCTAAAGTAGATTCAAAACATTTGTGAACACTTATGGGGAATGCCTTCAACATAGTTTTAATGGATTAATTTAATTGGATTAAAATGTTGTATTAATTTTAATGGGATTAAGAGGTTGTGAAGACAGCAAATAAACTGTAGACAGGTACAGGCAAAGATAGTGAAAGCTTTGTATCTCTGACCTGTTAACAATTTGTTGTTCTACCTGGATTAAGATGTTGTATTATAATAATCCATACTTTGCATTCAGGATGAACATATCCAACAACTATTTGTTCTATTTTGCATTTTATTTATGTTTTCTTTCTATGTTTGAGCAGATTTCCTTAGCCTTTCCATTGTAGGTAAATAAAGACAACATTTTATATCATCTGTATTACCTGTGTATCCCAAGTAACAAGTGGTGACAGCATTACTTCTCTGTGCTGCTTATCCTAGCTGCATTTGTCTATTGTAGTGTGTGACCAACTTACTCCTGCTTGCCTCTAACACATGTTTCGATTTGCAAATTGTGCAGAAATTAATGTTGCAAATCAGTAAACATTTAACCCTTAACTGAAATCAAGAATGAATTGTTGTTATTTTTGTGAGCCATTTTTTAATGATCTATTTCTGTGTGTTTGGATGTTTGTCCTATGAGCCCCAGTCGTCTGAGCATAAGATACACTCATTTATGTGTTGCCATTTATATCTCTTATATCGTAAAAGGTTTGCAGCTCCTGTATTTATTCTGTGTTTAGAGGTGATATCAGCGCTTCTTATTATCATAGATAGGCACGTTAGTTCTGCTACGGGGCTGGCATTCTTCTTTGATTGTGTGGGAATATGTAATCACATTGTATTTACCCATGAAATAGTATGATGCAGTCACTAAACTACTGTCTCACATCACCTTCTAATTGAAGTGCTACAAAGTATATGGTCAGACATTTGGGGATCAGCAGTACAAAACAGCACAAGTAATCTGTTGAAGACAGCTCAAAATAAATTGAAGATGAATTGAATATTTGATGGCAGATGTGCTATCACTTCATATATATATATATATATATATAAATTAATATCACCTTGGTACAAAGAATCTATCAGCTTAGTTAAATTGTCAGGCTCCTTGACATAGTGACATAAAGTGATCGTTGACATCGGTATAAAGGTTGAAAGTCCTTCTCTCTTCAATTGTCCCATAACCCTAATTGAGTTTAAACCTTAAATTTTGAAGGCCAAATCCCAGGTGAAAATGAATGGGATTTTGTGTTACTTATCATATTGAGCAAGATGCATTGATGGTAACTTTGATTTCTTTTTGAATTTAATATTAAGCTTGAATTATACTCACCTATATCAAATTAAAATGGTCTTCAGAGCCATTTTCTAGGAAACAAATACCTACTGACTTCCTTTATGTCACATATGTATGTGATTTTGTGGTGGAATGCATGTTGATGTACTCATTGTTAGAAAACAATTAGCAAAATGTGTGTGCTCTATTTATCTAGAAGAAGAGATCCATTGATGTTGATGGATTCTGCCCCATTGTATAGAAAAGGTAAATCTAGTCCAGTTCAGTTTGGTTGCATGTTTCTGGATGTGAATAACCGTGTGTGCCAATTTTAGGTCAATAAATGCGTATGTTTTGTTTCGAGAGAAATTAGACAAATCAATACTATTTTGAGGATATCAACATTTGCGCAAGTGCATTGATTTGTCTAATTTTTAGAGAAACAAAACATACGCATGTATTGACCTAATTCATACACAACACTATACAAATCAAAATTCACAATTTGAGCACAATTTTGATATATGTAATAACTAATGAAAACATGTTAACTAGTTTGCTAACACCCGCAGTGGAAATCAGCGAACCCGCAGTGCCTGAACAACGAATCAATATGGCGCACATTGAGTGCATTAGACACTTTCAATCCTTTCCACATATTTTAGTTTCTTGCTTTCTGATTGTTACTAAGAGTGTAATGGGTAGTCACTATCCTCCTTGTCAACAATTGTGGTTTTATGTCAGTGTATCTCGTGTTGGGTCTCAAAGCAACTTAGCATAGCATCACTGGATCTCTTCTACTATCATGCCAAGTAACTCACCATAACAATATCTACTTTTTGTGAAGTCGATTTGACAAGATAATATAACTCGCCATGACGGCATCACATTTTTGTGAAGTCGATCTGTGAAAACCCGTCGGGATGTCGCAAAATGTGAACTAGGGATTATGGGAAAAATAAAATAAAATTTATTTTAATTTTTTCTTTTCTTTTTAGTTTTTAGATTTTTTCAAAGAAAATTAATCTCCAATACTTTGTGTCATCATCTTTCATGAAATTTCACATTCAAAAACTTACCTAAGTCACTTTTATTATTAAATTTATAATGTTATTCTATTGAATTATGTATCTTTTTAGGCCTGTTTTCATGATTTCTTGTTTTGTAGCTTTTTATGACATCACAATTTTCATTCACTCATAACTTTTTTTGTAGTGATCATAGAAAAATGATCGAAATAGTTCTGTAATCAGCACATTTTTAGGTCGTCCGTAGGAGAGAGACCTTATGGCAGCATCCTTCGTGTATGTAGTCTGTCGGGGTGGGGGTGTGTGTGTCAACAATTTGGTATACACTTTTTTTGGTATACACTTTTTGTTTTGTCCATTTCTTTTCCATACAATGACCAATTGCAATCAAACTTCGGTCATAGATGCAACATGGAAACCTTCATATGTTAATGAGGTCAAAGGTCACATACCAAGGTCAAAGGTCATCTGAGGTCAAGATGTAACATTTAGTATACACTTTTTGTATTGTCCATTTCTTTTCCATACAATGACCAATTGCAACCAAACTTCGGTCATAGATGCAACATGGAAACCTTCATATGTTAATGAGGTCAAAGGTCACATACCAAGGTCAAAGGTCATCTGAGGTCAAGATGTAAAATTTAGTGCACACTTTTTGTATTGTCCATTTCTTTTCCATACAATGACCAATTGCAACCAAACTTCAGGCATAGATGCAACATGGAAACCTTCATATGTTAATGAGGTCAAAGGTCACATACCAAGGTCAAAGGTCATCTGAGGTCAAGATGTAAAATTTAGTACATACTTTTTGTATTGTCCATTTCTTTTCCATACAATGACCAATTGCAACCAACCCTTGGTCATATATGCAACATGAAAACCTTTATATGTTAATGAGGTCAAAGGTCACATACCAAGGTCAAAGGTCATCTGAGGTCAAGATGTAAAATTAAGTGCACACTTTTTGTCTTGTCCATTTCTTTTCCATACAATGACCAATTGCAACCAAACTTGGGTCATAGATGCAATATGGAAACCTTCATATGTTAATGAGGTCAAAGGTCACATACCAAGGTCAATGGTCATCTGAGGTCAAGATGTAAAATTGGCTGCATATGTAAAATTGATTACATTTAAACAGATGAAGTACAATTGCAACCAAATTACCCATATAAACGGACGACCTATTTGGGACTGCTGTCCCTATTTTTAGCTTTCTTATGATATAAATATCTCCAATATGAAAAATGCCACCATGTGGCAGGTTTTCACAGATCGCATCACATATTATCTCGTTATGTGGTCAAGTAAGATGGCACTTAGATGCTTCCGTAGTTACATGTTGCAAATTTAAGGTAAATAAATCAAGTTTTGAATGCCTGTTTTACAAAATATATGCTACCAACCTGAAGTATTTGGACAGTATGGTGTCAAATCCATCCCAGATATCATTTCAACTGTAATATTTCACTATCAGTTGAACAAATATGTTGCACAAGAATCTTGACTCATTAATAAATTCATGTTTCCTGCAATCTCTTTTGTCCCCTTTTATGAATTTGAAAAAAATATTGATCATTTTATTCATGTTTAAAAATAAAATATTTGTGAGGGAATTGAAACCATCCCAAATAGTACATCTTGTAGAACCCATATGATCTAGGCACACTCACTACACAGTTCTATTCATTTCCCCGTCAATATGTAATAATTGTTATCATCAAGCTAATAAAATTCAAAGGAAAAAATGTAATCACTGAAATACTATTATGCTTTCCCTTGCAATAACAATGTCTAAACATTATTCCAAATTCATTTCAACAAACTTACAAGAACTTTTCATTTTATAAACCTAGAATGCCAAAAAGCCAATGCAGTAGTTCAATGGATTCCCAGTGTTTTCTTTCAATTTGTGACATGCAATGTGTCCAAACACCTTTGGTTGTTAGTGTATTACCTGAGACGATTATACCAACATGTACTTCTATAGTTTGTAAATGTTTTGAAACTGCGTTGCATTGTGTAATTACAAAGTTAACAGCATTTATTATTCTAACTACTTTCTATAGTTCGTAACTGTTTGCTTTTCACTGTGGTCGCATAATAGTGTGTATTATAGCTGCAATATAGTCAAAACCTTATCAGATTACTTATTGACATCCATGCCCAATAATTCCCTATTTGTGTGTGTTATGTACTGAACAGCATCTTCATATTGCATAAAGGTACTTCATAAATACCTTTTTTCATAATCATGATTATGAATGAATTCATGTTTATAACTAATTAGGATGCAATTGCAGGTGTGCGTTCTGTGTATTAGTTTGTCCCAATATCTATTGCTTTGTTATCTATCTGGTATAATGCTTAACCCATCTGCTTTGTATTGCATCCTTTAGATAAACACAGGGTGTCACAAGGACACCCATGTTTAGTCTTGTCGAAATAGTTCAAATATCATTACACAAAACACTAAAACTGCATTTGTTTGATACCAAATACATCACTGTAAATTCAACACACTATGAAAAGTATTTAAACAATTCATGTAGGTGAGCCTGCTGCTGGGTTAAAGTCTTTCATTTAAATCTTGTCAATAACTCAGCAGAAACTGTTTTTCCATGTAAAGGTAACAAATATTTGCTTGTATGAATATAAAAATAAACACAAGAATATATCAATGTCCATTTTAAGACCCTAACAATTGGTTTAATCTTTGAAGTGTTCAATTAGTTGTTAGTTGGTTGGTTAGTTGTTTTTGGTTCAGATATTCATTGATTTCTTTCCTTATTTAATTTTCTAAACAGAAGGAAATGATTTAGATGCTGGGAGTTCATCCTCCAATCCGCTGCGTTCACCCGTACCTAAAGCGTCTTTCCTGTCCCGGCTCACGTCCAAGATGCGTAAGAAAAGCACACATCATATGGAAAGTGCTGAGAATAAGGAGAATGTGGCTGAGAAAGATCCAGTAGAGCAGCATCCAGGGAAAGAAAAGAAGCGTCCTACACTGAGCGGTATAATGTCTAGAAAACATAAAAGCAAGGAGCTCATTGAGGTGGGTGAAAAGGATGTTGCCACTTATCAGATAATGATATAACCTTAAAGGTCAACCAAACGATGAATCAAGTAGGTTTTATTCGATGGAGGATATTGAAAAAAAAACAAAAAAAAAAAGAATGATACTTTAATATTGCCCAGGAAACAAAATACCGTAATACAAGTTAATTTTGCGAATTTTGCGAGAGGCTCAAATTCGCAAAATTATATTGCCGCGAATCAATGTGAGTGAAGATGATAGTAGTGGTAGCATAATTCGACAGCCTGCACACTGGATACTATTAGTTATCCCCTGTTTGTTCATGCAATACGGCAAAATATCTATGGTTTGTTTCCAATATCACATGAGGCGATAGCCGAATGTGATATTGGAAACAAACCATAGATATTTTCCGTATTGCATGAGAACAAACAGGGAGTAACAAATTTATCATTTAGTAGACATAAATGCATTTCAAAAAAAATAAGTGAGGAATAATTATACTTAAACATCTCGAAACCTTATCACTTGGAACAACTAAAAACATTGTTGTCAATTCACCCCTATCCTAATTCACCACACTCAAGGCTCAAGATAACAGTTCTTTTACCGGGAGCTACTTTTTTTCAAAAGTAGCGCCCGGATCATGGGATTTAATGAGAACCAGGAGCTACTTTCAGTCTACCGGGAGCAAACTTTTTATTAAAGGTATATTATGTGATCTTTTACAGGAACGCCCTCAACATTAAAAAAAAAAATTGAAAGCAGATTTTCTTGCAGATTTACATTTCTGATCATAAATCGTACATACAACTCTAGTCTAAATTCACTCTAAAACCATGATTTTGAGGTAATTAGGAATCGTATCCCTCTGTAACTTCGAATGTATGTACGATTTATGATCAGAAATGTAAATCTGCAAGAAAATCTACTTTCTAAAAGAAATCATGAATAGAGGGCGCTTCCTGGAAAAGATCACATAATATGCCTTTAACTCGTATTGTCAAATCGAAATTGGATGTCTTAGGCAAGTTTACCGATCATCAACGGGCGCTGGTTTGGACACAATATCAGCGCTCGGTTGTTTATTTTTTTATCATTACCGGGCGCTATGGCAGGAGGACCGAGGGGTAAAAATCGCCCAGCGCCCGCTTATCTTGAGCCTTGACCACACTGCCTCCTCACCCCAAGATATCTAGCACTTAGATAACTTGGAACCACCAAAATGACATTGGGAACCACCAAAAAGAATATTTGTGCTCGCCGTCATTCACCACACTCTCATTGAACCCCAACATACATTGAGCACAACTTAAACAACTTGGAACCCAAAACACTGGGAACCACAGAAATGATACTGGGAACCAACAAAAATACAGGCCAACCCCACATCCCCTATCACCTAAGCCCCCAACCCACATCCATCCCAACACCACCACCCTTTCCACATCTAACCCCTAAAAATGATAATGGATCAATCCAAACCTTGATGTTACCAATCAGAGCTGTGATAAAATTACTAGACTAATACGGGCTCATATCAGTCATCAGATACGGGAAAATATTCATTGGGACATTAACCAATCACATTTTAGCATTCATGTCTACTAAATGATAAAAATTAATTTACACGCACAATTCATTTTTAAAGCCATTGCAATGATATTTGTTGAAAATCGTATTATATTTGACTTTTTATCCCCCTGGTTTTAAAACCAGAAGGGGATTTTGTCATTATGTCAATGTACGTCCGTGTGTGCCTTTTGTTAGCCCTATTCCTTGAACGGATGGACAGATTGACTTCAAACCTCCAGCGATAGGTAGGCCATGGTAAAAAACTGTGGCTGCTTTTTTGGGGTCTAATTTGCATAGGTCATCTGAGGTCAAAGGTCATCCAGGGGTCAAATCGTAAACATTGCCCGATTGACTTCAAACTTGGAGAAAAGAAACATGAACATGTCTAAAATTAATTAGAGGTCATCCAAGGTCAAAGGTCAACAATGGGTTAAATCGTGCAATGAACATTGGGGGAACATGTCAAAAATAATTGAGAGGTCATCCAACCTCATTTTTTGGGTGTCTAATTTTGGGGGTTTAAATCGTGCAATGAACACCGGGAAAAAATGTAAACAAATAATTAGAGGTCATCTGAGGTCATCCAGAGGTCAAATTGAAAAATGCTCTTTATGCAAATATGGTTCGCGTTATGTATCACACGTACTGCAGGGGAATACTGTCGGACGTAAAATGCTCGTTGCGGCTGTACGAGCATTTTTAAATCGACCTTTTCTTGTTCAAAGAGGGCTGATTTTTAAAAATCCTTATAGGTGTAAGTTCATCCATGTAATACATTTATAAAAATATACTAATCCCAGTTTTTATCATAATTGAGGGCGCAGTCTCCAACACATCTCTTAGTGCCACTTTAATATCATGATAATATGTATGTTAAGGAACATTTTGGTACCAAAGTCATGGTCATATCACATTCTTAACCAAAGTTACAGATGTTTTACAGATTAAGTAATTAAAGGTCTGAATGGCCTACACTTGTTTGTGTGTTAAGTTGCATGGCTATACAACATCTACATGTAATTTTAACATCCTATGATAACCAGTTCTGTGTTTGAGGGGGTCTCAAAATAAAATATATTCAAATTTCCAAAATATGAAGGCATGTTCGGAGGCCCACAGGACCGTAAGTTGATGAGATACAGTGTTTCTAACATCATATTCTGTTTATTTAAGTAGCAATCACCCTAGGTAGCAATTTACAGCTAAATATCTTTTACTAAATTTGAGATGTGCGTGATCCTAAATTCAATATATTTAACAATGCAAATCGGGATGACAAAAAGGGGCTTTGGTGTCAAATTTCGACGGGCCATATGTTTGAAACCGCTTTGATTTGAGCGCTAGTTTTTTTATTGTGTTCATTATACCTATAGATGTATTCTAGAAATGATTTTCAGCCAAATCCAAGAGGGTGACCATCCAAGATTTTTAGCAAATTGGTTGATTTGGCATGGAATGACCCAATTATAAATTGTTAAGTTATGGGCAATTAAAGTTTTGGTTTTGTAAACAAATCAATGGAGTAAATGAAAATTAAATACCTCAAAATGTATTGTAACTCTTTGTTATCATGAATTTGAGTCATTGGTTAGATATAAGATGTATCAAAGATCAGAAATAAGACTTGTTCTGAATTTGACTTATTTTGACCGTGTCCCACATTTGTGCTCTTAAATCAAATTAGCTACTGCCGCATTCCGCCTCATAGTTGGATCACATATGTCAATATAACGTGTGTATGGTCTAAAAACAATACCTTTATTCTCTTTGTATGTATTAAAAAACATTTTTAGCCAATTTAGATATGCTACAGTACAGGAAATGGATGGTTTTTTACAATTGTGCACCCCTTCTCCGGTGCTTAATTGAGGATGTGGGTCTTTCTGTGATCAATGTGTTGTGCACTTAGGCAAGGAACCTTTCTAGGATTCCCTTTCAAAAGAATATATGCCCTACAGCAATATCTTATTGAAGAGAAACATATGCAGGGTCCCTGCCTGTGAGCTATGGACTTCAGTTTTGGCACAACTTTGCTTAAAATATATAAATATATTGCCTGTTATTTCAGACTCATGTGGACATGGAACAAAAGAAGAACAAAGTACTGGAAAACATAGGTCTTAAACAAAGGCAAGAGAAGGAGATTGTTGGACTGAGCTACAAGAAGACCACTGATGCAGATGCTGATGATCTTGAAGTTGGTGTTCGGGGTGCAAATCGTGTCAGTGGATTAGCCCAACAGCTTACTCAACAGTTAGAGGTTAGCTGGGGTATGAGCAAACCAGGCGTGGACGCAGCAGACGGAAAGTTTGTAAGTATAGTCAAAATAGCATAACCACTGCATTAACTATATCCTAATCAATTCCAAATAGGCAGGGACTTGTGAGGGTGTTTGATGATATCAAGACCCAAATAGGCATGGACTTGTGAGGGTTTGATGATATCAAGACCCAAATAGGCATGGACTTGTGAGGGTTTGATGATATCAAGACCCAAATAGGCATGGACTTGTGAGGGTTTGATGATGTCAAGACCCAAATAGGCAGGGACTTGTGAAGGTTTGATGATTTCAAGACCCAAATAGGCAGGGATTTATGAGGGTTTGATGATATCAAGACCCAAATAGGCATGGACTTGTGAGGGTTTGATGATATCAAGACCCAAATAGGCAGGGACTTGTGAGGGTTTGATGATATCAAGACCCAAATAGGCAGAGACTTGTGAGGGTTTGATGTTTTCAAGACCCAAATAGGCATGGACTTGTGAGGGTTTGATGATATCAAGACCCAAATAGGCAGGGACTTGTGAGGGTTTGATGATATCAAGACAAGTTATTTTTTATGAAGAAGGGTTTAGTGTGTGTTGTTGGGGGGGGGGGGGGGGGGAGGGGGTGTATATGTTGTTTTTGTTTATTGTTTCATTTTAAACTGACAAGTCAAGGTATTAAAGGGCATCAATTTTCGCCATTTTAAGTTACTTACAAAGCGTTACTTGTGGAAAAAATACAACAACAAAAACAACAAAAAACAAACAAGCATGACACAAATGAAAAAATGACAGCCCATATCAATATGGAAATTCATTCATTAATTTTATGGATACGTATACTTCATTTATTTCAATACAAGTTTTATTCTTCTGTCCATCCCACAAGAAATAATTTCAGTTTGAATTATTTGTCTACCTTTGTATACAACTATTTGCAAAGTGTCTTTAGTATTTAGGCTATCACTCGATCCTATACAATCCAGAAGATATCTTTAGTTGTCATACCGTAATCTTAACTGGAGGCATACACATTCTTATTGTCTGATCTAAATATTTGCCCTCAATTCTCAAACTACTGACTTTGATTGGTCATTTTTTTTGGTTTTTTGTACCTACCATATAATATGGGCCTAGAAAGCGGTCAAACATTATATCTTACATTATATCTATATGTCAATAGAAATGACAGCAAAGATATCAGCTGCATGCAGCACTCTCTATTTCTTATCAATCAATTCCAGCAATCTATAACAGTCTTGTAATTTTTTCAGCCAGGTCCGCAATGAACCATTATAATACCCTGCACAAGTTCATAACAGCGTCAAATGATCTTTACAGATCAGTGACTGCACTACTGTGCAATAGACCTTTTGTAGTCTTTAGTAGACAAGGGGCAGTCTACGTTATTTCCACTGGTCAAGGGGCAGTCCTTTGGAATAAGTTATAGTAGGCCAGTGACAACTTATGTTTAGAGCTCTTTTCAGAGCCACCATCTCTGTTCAGTGGAAAAAGAGCAATCCATCTGAACGGCTCTTTTCAGAGCCACCAATCTTTCACAAGTAGGGAAGGGGCAACTTCTCTAATCACCGGGCAAGGGGCAACCCAAATGATGATAAAATAGAGAAGTGGCAATCTCTATGTTTTGTTTAATATTGTAATAATCTGGTCCTGAAGAAGTCAGAGATAATCCTGACGAAAGCTTAACAGTTTTAAACTTATCCGACAGCGAACCTGTTAAACTCTTAACTTATATTATGAATACTGGTCGTAAAAGCCTACCTCACAATTGCTTGGATTTTCAATGTTGTTTATGAATCAAATTGAAATTATTATGAATACAATGTTTACCTTAACATTCCTAAAATGATTCTAGTAACCAATTTGTTGCGGTACTTATCTATAGATTTTGAAAAGGTATGAACAGGCAGTCATTCAGGCATAAAAATCATAGCCATTTGTTTACTTGTTTAGTTCAGCGTATATTATATATTATATGTGAAATCAAATTAAAAGGTATGAACTAATATAGTGCTTTGATTTAAATAACCTTTTAATATAAAACATATTGTGCTTTATTGCAGTTTAACAACAACATTTTTGCTTTAAAACTTATATCATCATAGAAACCTAAAATCTGTGAACCTAAACAGCCAGCTAGCACCAGCGGCCAGTGTTTCTTCTGCAATCGTCGTGTGTATGTTATGGAGCGCCTCAGTGCCGAGGGGCGATTCTTCCATCGTGACTGTTTCCGTTGTCAGCATTGCAACTGCGTGCTTAGGCTTGGTAACTATGCATTTGCACCACCTGATATAGAGTCAGGAAAACCTGGTGAGTACTGCACATCAGAAGAATTGGATGTGACCATGAGTTTCCAGCCCATTTGCTGTAACTAATGGAAACTTGGTAACAGCAACCTATCAGCATGTTGTTGAAAAAAATGATCCAAATTGGTAGTATCGTTGGAGTTCAGCGTTTCTAATTAACAACTGATCATTAATCAAAGAGATATAAGAATAGGAAGAAAACAAACAAAGATTCTAAACAAACACCAATGCTTAGAAAACTGGTACAAGAGACTATTTTTAGGTTTTTTGAGTATGAATGTTGATCACTTAAATTTGTATTGATTCCATTCTGTCTACCCACAAGGTCGTTTCTTCTGTAGACCACACTTTTACTTATGGGGCAATAATCCAGCTACTGCACATCTTGCTAGGAAACGACCAATCACAGAACCAGTACAGGTAAGAAACATGCTAAAACATTATCATTTGTTAACATTTCTAAACATTTTTTTACCTGGTGACCAAAAAGAACCCAAGTGTTTTCCCCTCCATTGCAGGCAAGACAACTTGATTTAACACATTTGATTATGTAATATACATTTATTCATTATTGCAAATGAAGTACAAAATATGATCAAATTAAAAAGATTCAATTTTATGGTATGTTTAAGGTATGTAATCGGCTTATATTTTGAAATTAATAATTATTTCCAATTAACCCAATTGATATTATATTACTTAATTGATTGAAATAGCATTGAAAACCTTTCAAAATCAGAGTGGTAAATGGCAAATAAATATTGAAAATTGATATTTAGAAAGTGGAGTGCAGAGCTTGGGGTTGAACCTGGGTTGGTTCAGGCTTCGCGCTAAGATGCGTTTCTGCGCGTACAGCGCATATTTTCCCATCTGTGCGCGCAAAATACTATTTCTCCTTGAGTTCAGGGGCGCCGCTTGCGCGACAAAGTTAGCCCACCCTGCCGGCCGACTTTTAATTTGATGAATAGTGTTCATTCATGCCATTGGCATGTTTGCCAATATACACCCCCTATAGTAAATTGAAGAGTCCAAGGTTTTTGTCAAAGGTCAACAAATGAAATATAATCATCTCTTTTGCATGCCCTATCGCGGTGTTTCTACACAATAAAATACCCAATTTTGATTGAAAACAATGATACAGAGACTGTTTATGACGGTCTAGGTGGCTCATTTGATCAAGTAAAAGACCCCTAACTTCCGTCTTGTTCAGCACATGTGGAAAAGGACTATAATTAGGTGACGCAAGTACACAAACTTCAGAATTCATTAGATAACATTAATCCAAACCTTAGTCCGTTATTCCTCGAAATTAAATGTTGCTCGTTTTCATAAAATTTGGCTCGAAAGTTGGTGTCAGATTGCGACACGATGTTGGTCAAAATTCGGAAGCTAAAGTAAAGTTAAAGTTAAATAAAAATGTGTTCCTTACTCCTTAGCCTTGTTACTCCCTAGCCTGAATAATAATTATTTGCTACAAAATCCTGGTACAGGTTGGTCAGGTCTACGAGGACTACGGATTGTCAGTGTGTCACTTGAGCCCCCAATTTTTGAAATTCAGGTGGGTGGGGGGGGGGGGGGGGGGGGGGGGGGGGTGGTTCAGGGACTTTGAGAAACCCTTGTTTTAAAAGTTAGTGCCACCCATAGGTTGGTTATGTGACAATCACAGTGTACTACAAGACTGTTACATACAAAATTATATAATTTTGAAAATATTGTTAAAAATAATTCCAAAGTAATTTCTGTTTCAATTTTTGATATCATGAAAAGGAGATATTCTTAGCTTCTTAATAAACTTTGTTTCATTAAAATCAGTGGTCAGGAAGCAGAGATATGATCAATTGTCTAAAGTAGTCATGGAATCATCTTGGCCACTTTAGCTAAACCAAAAATATGGTTTAAAGTGGGTCTTCTTGATGCACACTGAGACTCTAATATCCAACCCGATTTCTAGAAGACTTAGTAGATTGCTCATAATTGTTAAGCACAAGCAGTTAAAAGACCAAATTCTTCTGGTAGTCAGTCAATACATCACTTAGGCCAAACAAAAAAAAAGTTTGTCTCAAAGCTTGCGAAGACTTCAAAATCGGGCGACGTGCGCTGTTTTTTGTCTTCCATTTTTTTGTTTTACATTTCTTTTATTTGTGTGGCAATTTTTACTCTTACTATTTGCAACCGTTGACACTTTCTGATATTTGTTTTTTCTATTTGAAATGAATATTGTGATGTAGTTGTGTATAAGAACAATTGTGCAGCGTTTTTTGAAGAACTGAGTCATGTAAAAGTTTGAGAAAAGGAAAATCTGCCGATATTTTTAATAAAAACTCGAAATAAAAATTTGTAGGGAAAAAAAAAATTGATTTGACAATTTTCTGCATTTCAGACGCGGTATTTTGGCATTTCAAAACCAATGCGCGCGCAAGCTTTAATAATAATAAACCATGCTTATTAAGCGCACTCCGTCGCAAGACCCCAGTGCGCTGAACAAAAAAAAGAAGAAAAGTACAAAATATGAACAAAGATACAAAACATTATAAAGTCATTTGCTGAAAGAGGTGAGTCTTGAGCGAGCTCTTGAATTGCTGCAGTGATGTGGCATTTCTAACATGAGATGGGAGCCGGTTCCAAAGTTCAGGAGATGCATGAGAGAATGATCTTTGGCCATAGGTGACAGTGTTAGTTTTCCTCCGTTGTAAGATGACAGATGCATTTGACCTAAGAGTGCGTGTGGGTTCCTTGATGGAAATAAGGTCGCATAAGTACTTTGGAGCCTGGTTATTTAGTGCTTTGTATGTCAAAAGCATAAGTTTAAAAACAATACGGCTCTCCACAGACAACCAGTGAAGATCTTTTAACACTGGGCTTATATGTACACGCTTCTTTGTCAAGGTTACCAACCGGGCAGCGGCATTTTGGATGCGCTGTAATTTGCTTAATTGAGAAGCTGGAAGTCCATATAATATACTGTTATTTGAGTCCAGACGAGAAGAGACAAATGCATGAACGAGTTTCTCAGTGCTATTACAGTCCAGATATCTGCGGATACGGCCAATTTTTCTGATAGCGTGTGAAGCGAGACGGCTGATGTTATTTACATGAGGGACTAAAGTGAGATGCTGATCAATGATGACACCAAGATCTTTTGCTTTAGTGACAGTATCAACGACAGAGTCACCAACGTTTATGGAGGGGGTGGGAACATTTTCAGAGTAGCGGGATGATAAATGAACAACCTCTGTTTTACTATCATTCAAGGCAAGCTTGTTCTTCAGTGTCCAGTTTTTAATCTCTTTGATGCAGTTCTCGAGTTCAGTTAGAGAAGGAGAGGTATCATCATTTGGATTCACACTGATGTACAATTGGGAATCATCAGCGTAGTACATACCACTAACTCCAGGGAAGCGTTTCACAATGTCTTCAATTGGTGACGAATATAGGGTAAAAATCTGCGGACCGGCAACTGAACCCTGAGGGACACCGCTGAGTAATTGATGAGGATCTGATTTAGAGTCAGCAATCTTAATCACTTGTTGTCGACCGCGAATGTACGAATCGAACCACCCGAGTGCATTGCCTGTTAAACCATATCTAATCTTCAGCCGCTGGATGAGGATGTCGTGGTCAATGGTATCAAAAGCGGCACTTAAGTCCAGGAGGACAAGTATCGCATCCTTTTTTGTATCAAGAGTCAACAGAAGATCGTTCGAAACACGGAGAAGTGCCGTTTCACAGCTGTGGTTTTTACGATACGCACTCTGAAATTGAGGGTACAGATCATTCTCAGCGAGGTAATGCTGAAGTTGCTCAATGGCTGCTTTCTCCGTAGCCTTGGATAAGAATTTCAGGTTCGAGATACTACGATAACTCTTGAATGCTTCAGCATCGAGAGTGCACTTCTTAATGAGAGAGCTTTGCTGATAACTTCACCACTTTCTTCGAAGAAAAAGTGCAAAAACTGCATGGCAACTTAAATCAGTCTGTGAAAACTCAAGGTGATTTGCCAGACTCTGAAAGACTAACATCAAATAGTCTCAGCAATTTCCGTTGTTTGTCTGAGGACGAAGTATGCAAGTTGCTGAACAAAATGCCTTCCAAATCATGCCCTTTGGATCCGATGCCAACATCGCTGGTTAAGCAGTGCGCAAATGAACTCCTTCCCATAATTACGCAAATCATAAACTGCTCATTATCTTCTGGAGAGCTTTGAGACGAACCTTTTATTTTGTTTGGCCTTATCACAGAGTGTAAAAGATTTGACATTGCATGATTTTAATATTGCGCAGTACATTAAAATTAACATAGCGTAGTAGGTTAAAAATGAAATTGCAATTGTATGATTTGTTTGGTTACAGTCTGTACTAGACCATCATGACTTGTATTGATATCCTTTTGTATACAATATTTTATACCTGTGATTACTGTAAAACTACTTAATTTTACACGGTCTTCAATTTTGCTTATTACACTAATTGCTCCAAATTCATCAAATTTAGTCCATGTTAAAATGTTATGTGTTTTATAAAGTCCATTGACAAGTAGGCTACTAGCATGTGAAACACAAGTGGACTGCTTATTTTTGTACTTGTTTTCAGCCTGTACCAGCAGCAGCACTATTACCAGCAGCAGCAGCACTATTACCCGCCGCCGTCCAACCACCTATGATATCAACTAGTATTCCAGAGGATGACACTATATCTCCTAAGTCTCCTATAATGCTACCTATTAGAGATGATCTGTTGACAGAACCTATCAACAAAAAGTACAGGGCAACACCTGAGAGAATTGGTAAGTATCCATCCATGCTATAACATCTATCAAAATCTGCTGAAATATACAATTTATCTTTGCTGTAATTAAATACCTCATTCATACAAATTGAGTAGATAGATGTTATTTTCCTTTTGAACATCAAGAGGTTAATAAATCACAAGTGCAATTAAGTGAAGTGATATGTATTGCATGTTTCCATATCCTTTATTTACCTTTATTCAGTTCATCACTTCATAGATGTACAAGAGCCAGACATTTAAAAGTATTTTTATGAATAAGGTAATTCAATTATGGCAACTAGATTGTTCCATAAATTTGAATATTTCCTTGTATTGCAGGAGTAAATAGTCTACTTTTTGGGTAGGTGAATTTTAAATTTAAATCTCATCAAGCTATTATATTCATATAATAGATGTTTTTGAAGCTACCTTTAATTTGTGGTACATCTTAAATTGCTTGATGCCATTCTGTAAGAATCCAAACAAATTGATTGTGTGTTATAGGGATATACAAGAATTGACCACTCCGCTCTTTGTTTTGTGTATTGTTAGTAAGTTGAAAACCACATTTACTTTTTGATAATTTAGGGACCTTAACCCTAACTACCAAGGTGTGTTTTGGGAATAAAACTATCAGGGGCCAAAAAACAAGTCAAATTAGAGAGAAAGTCCGGCCATGTCAGGAATCGAACCAGAGTCAGTCGCCTGCATGGCAGTCTGGCCTGTATCTCATTAAGCAAAGGAGTCAACTTGGACAATTTTAAGATGATTTTCCTACGCAAATGATAACACGCTTAATAGCACCGCAAGATAGACTGGCAAAGCGTCCGCTACCATCACCTAGTAGTGAAGTGTTTTGTAGTGAATAATAACCTACCTACTCTGTCTCACATAAATGTCAGCGGTTTCTATATGTAATTGTTTAAAGCTTTCGTAGCTGCTTAACAATTCTCATTTTCCTCACATGCAAAACTGTTTTCTTTTGTTTTTTCTAATGTGTGATGTATCTGATTAATGCCTACCTAATTACTACAGAGCTTGAAAACATGCGTACTAGCATTGCATCTGGTCAACTGGAGGTGTCAGAAGAGGAACTGGCCAAATACAATCTAGGCAACTCTATCAATATGGATGACAGTGATGAGTAAGTACAAGGTTTTTGCATAGTTTTGTAACAATACAATAAAGTCACCGATCATTCTTTATTTTTGATATTTATGTCAGAATCATGTCTTGGGTATCTAATTGTCAAATTTGAGCAATGTTAGCCAAAGATTGACTAACCAAATATTTTACAAGCAACTTAAAATTCTCCTCCTCTCCTCCTGTATGAGGCTCACACTATAAAAATGAGATAAAATATGCACAAAGAATGTCTATATTTATTTTGTGAAATAGTGATTGTTGATTTGTATCAAGCATTGAGTATGGATGGGCTGAGATGGAGATTTTTAATGAGATTAGTGAACATATCCGTTGATATGCGACACAATATAAAATATCATGAGACATCTGAAATATTGGTGATTGAAAAAAAGGATCAAACTTTTTTTAGGAGTTATATTTGCTGCCAGACACTAGGATTATGATGGACACACACAAGAATTGTGTGAAGCATGAATCCGCCACATATCAAAATTCAGAATTGTTATTGGCGGGCCAATAAATTGTGTATTATATACATATATATATATTCGCCTGAAGATTGGGCAAAATGACCGTATGGGATTGTCCATGAAACTCAGAGTAGCGATAATATTCCGGAAGGTCTATACCTCTTGAATTTTTTATATTATGTTCATATAGATCTGATGATAGTGACAGTGAAGAGATTGTGAGACCCAAGAAAAGAAGCAGTCGTAGACTACTGACATCAGATGGGGAAGATGACGATGACGTAGATGACGCTGAATCGGAAGGTGAGGAAGATGAAAATGACTTTGATATAATATTAGATATAGAAGTCTATTTTTTTTGCAAACTATGATGATTGAGTATAATGTTGTAATAAATCCCATTTTAGCTAGATTCAAATACTTATATGGGATCATTTGTTTCAGTATCTGATGATGAAGAAGATGAGACAGGCACTGATTACACAACTGATTCTGAATCTGATACCTCAACATCTGAAGAAGAAGAAGAAGAAGAAGAGGAGGAAGAGGAAGAGCACACACCAATAACCCATATCAAAAGTGTTACCAATCTTAAGGCTCAGTGGTTGAGTAACACAGCTGCACCATATATCAAATCCCCAAAAGAGATTGAACAGGAAAAGAAGGAGAAAGAGGAAAAAGAACGACTCGAGAGGGAAAGGTTAGAGCAAAAAGAAAAGGAAAAAGAAGAAAGGAGAAATGCCCGGAGAGAAAAGAAGGAGGCAGCTCGATTAGAGAAGGAACAAAGAGAGTTAGAATTGTTAGAGCAAGCCAGGAAAGAGAAGGAGGAGGAAGAAGAAGAAATAAGAAAACAAGAGGAATGGGAGAAGATGATGGAGGCAAAAGACAGACTTGAAGAACATAATAGATTGCAGAAAGGTGATGATGCATCAGCAGTGGATTTAGAGGAGAGACTTGGGCTGCTGGATAGTATTGAATTTGTTGATATTGAAATGGAAGAGGAATTAGTCAAAAAAATCTCCACACCAGGTCCTAGAAAATGGAGAGATGCATTGGCACTGAGATATGCCTCATTTGATGATGATGATGATGATGATGATGTTGATGATGATGATGATGATGTTGATGATGATAATGTTTTACCAACTATCAAACCACTGGATAGTCTGACTGATGATGAAAAGGTATCATTTCATATAGAAGAACATCTGAGTGAGGAAGATAAATTAGGGAAGAAGAAGATGATAAAGATATCTGTTAGCGATTTAGAAAGTGACCCTGAGGATGCAACAGAATCAGTTGAATCTGTGGAGGATAATAAGCTTTTGGATTCTCTGAAATATGAAATGGATGAAGGACTTCCTGATGAGAAAGTGGGACAGAGATCACATGTAAAACGTGTGATACACTATGAAAAGAGGAGTTTCCTCGCTGTGGATGATGAGGATTATGATGACCTTGGAGAAGAGTCTCCCATGGAACTTGTCAAAGATGATGAAAATTCAAATACACCCAGCAAGACAGATGTGTTGGAAGAAAAGGGGGAAGAAGGTGATGTAGAATTGGAGGGACATTTATCCGAGGAGGCTGAAGAAGCAGCCCGTCTCAGGACTACCTCATCATCTAGCTTCACCATATCTACTCCAAGTGGTTCCATATCACCTGGTACATCATTGTCATCCTATAAATTTGGCAGTAGTTTACCGCAGCAAATGGATATGGCAATTGACAATACAATAAATTTAGATACAGCTATTGTAAAAGTCTTACCTGCGCACTTAGGTACTGTAGGATTCACAGCTGAGGACAGCAGCAAGACCCCATCCAAAGAGACAACCTTAGTAGATGAACTTGATCTACAAACTAACACACAAGTTCAAAAGATGGTTGAAGATGGTAAAACACCAGCAGTTAATGACAATGTTTTAGATGAACCAGAAACTACATCACAAACCCCTAAGATGTCTACCACCGAGGTCGCAAGATTAGAGACGCCTATTCCTCAAGATACAAGTACACCTGAGGTACCCAAAGCAATTAATATAAGCAGTACTAAGAGAAAGAGTAAGCCCAAGAAGGGAACACCAAGATCTTCCACTGACTCATTCCGATCGAATCCTAGTTTAGACTTTGTGTTATCTATCTTATCCCCTGCAGAGATGAAATCTCCCAAGGAAATTAATCCCTCCCCTTCTACGTCGCCAGGTAATAGAAACTATAATAATGCTGTGAGTGACGATGGGAAGACCCCCAAGGGTGACACAACAGGGTCCGAGTTGGACTAT
Source organism: Ophiura sarsii (assembly GCA_035610835.1). Lineage (NCBI taxonomy): Eukaryota > Metazoa > Echinodermata > Ophiuroidea > Amphilepidida > Ophiuridae > Ophiura > Ophiura sarsii. The sequence continues at coordinate 88,976,666 of CM069443.1, forward strand.
GCAATGTCACATAATACTATACAGCCATCTATGATTAAAACAGATACTTTGAAACATATGAAAAGGAGGAGATCGTCTGGATCAGGTACAGCTCGAATGAGATCAGACAAACTAAAAGAACAGAGAGGTGGAAGTCCGAGAGGCAGCCCTCAGGAAAGTCCTCGGGAAAGTCCTAAAAGACACTTGCCAAAAGTACCGACAAGTCAAGTGCCACCGCTAACACCGGAAATTCGGACAAGAGGTGAACAGTTACTTCGGAATAAAGCAGAAGCTTTACAAGAGCGCCCTCGATCAGAATCTTCTCCTGGACCAGAAAGGAGTGCAAGAATCAATGTCAATCAAGACTCTTCAAACGGCAGTTCCATATATGAGGATTCAAGGACTCGTTCACAAAGTGATGTAACAGAAAGCTTTCACACACCTACCGGTCAGTTGCGAATCCCCAGCAGTCCAACAGTGGCTGGAAGTCAATCACCCATCAGTGACACACCTATGCAATTTACTGAAGGAGTTCCTAATTCGGAATCAAAATCAAAGGAGAAAAAATCCAGACTAAGTTTAATCCGCAGAAATAAAGATATTAAACGACGCAATGCTGTACGTAGCAGTGTCTTACCGGATGATCTCGAGATTGTCCCTAAGAAATCTGTTGCTAAAAAGTCAAAGAAGAAATCAAAGAGAAGAGAAGAGTCATCTCACGATGAACTGGATGCAGCAGATGGTGCCTCAGCAATGATATTTCCAGAGCCAGACATCTTAGATGGTTTGAAGTCAAAACGAATTCCAGCAACAAAACTCACACCTCAGAGCAAACAAAATCGTAAGTAAAATAATCTGCATTTTATAAATCCAAAATAATTCAGTTTTACATAAAACTTGGGTGTTTTGTGTATGCTCTGTTGTTTTTATTTGTGGTAACTATGTCATATTAAAAAAACACCCCCACACACACAATTAAGCTTCTATGGTTGCGCTGAAAAACTATAACAATGAACTGCAATTATATGTTTGTGTTTAGTCCAACTGTAAACCTGCTAAAACTGTGAATAACTAATAAATTGTACCTCAGTCCCAAGTATCTGTATGCTTGTCTGAGAACATCTTTTGCAGTCAGTTTTGAATTGCTAATAACTGATATCATGCTGAACAACTCGTCATACAATAATATTAGTTATCCCTTACATGTTCACACAATACGGAAAACTACCTATGGTTTGGCTTGCGATATCACATGAGGTACGGGGCCTCATGGCACCAAACCATAGCTATTTTTCCATATTGTGTGAACATACAGGGGATAACAAATTTATCGTATATATAATATAATAATAATAATAATAACAATTTATCAAGGGCGAAAAATCCGCAAGATGCTCATGGCGCATGAAGAGCAACAAAACCAGCAGGAAACAAGATCAATAGACCAAAATAATACTAATAGTTGGGAAAGTTGTGTAATATTGTTTTCTAGCATAGGCTAATTCTGACTCAATAATGTGTTAACCAATGAATTGCAAATTTACAACTACACTAATATTAAGTACACTAGCAAAGCATTATGAATTTGTGTTATATCAATGCTGCTATAGAAACCAACATACTGATTAAACGGCAGGCACTACGCTGGCTATAAGTTTACGTGTCATGCGATTACAAACGCAGTTGTGTGTTGTTTTAGAATGATCGTGCACATGCTGTTAACATTGACATTTGAAACCAAATGCAAATTGATTATTATTTTTATTTGGTCATTTATAATAATAAGGTTTTTGAAATGAGCTTAGATTGAATCAATTGGTAAAAGTTAACTACAATTAATATTACTTATTTACATTGCGTGTATGTGTCTATTTACAAAATGAAATTGCATCTGCGTGTTTGTTTGTTTTTGCTCTTGTGAAATTATCCACAGAGACTATGTGAACGCCCGCCACTGTAGATTGGTGATGCATATTTGCTGAAACATGATTCAATCTCTAATTAAAACAGATAAAAAGGATGCAGATTACAAAACTGTTATATTAATTTATTTTCTTTGAACGGAATAACTTAGGTAGAAATAGCCATTGGAATGTAGCAGACAAAACAAAACAATTATACTGCTGTTAGTTACATTTATCTTCAAAACAAAACAATTATACTGCTGTTAGTTACATTTATCTTCAAACTTAGCATTTGGTGTATTAGAATTAAATATAATAAGAATTATTGGAAATAAATAATGACTCTTTTTCAAGGGTTTCCAAGATGAGCACACTTTTACTCATGATGTAGATACCACTTTCATCACCAAGACGTAGATACCACTTTCATCACCATTATTATTATTTCTTCTCAACAGTGATACGTAAGCTGAGTGTAGACCCTAATTTAACAGCAGACTTTGATGAGTCTTCCTCTGATGAAGAAGAACTGACTACAGTGGTGGAAACACCTCCTACAGCTGAACAAGTCAAACCCAACAAGAAGGGCAAGTCACCCCGACGTATATGGGGCAAGAAATTTAAGGTATGGATAGCGGAAGTAGGCCAAAGGTGGGGTCTTGATAGATGGGAAAAGATCATGTTTATGTCATTATGGCTAATTTGTTACACAGACTAACAACTTATATGTATTTATATTTTGTTGCTCCAAAGAGCATATATTTTAACATGCAACAACAGAACAAATTGTACCTTTCCTGGAATATACAAACAATAAAGAATAGCATAGTCGCACACAATACATACAGTACATCATCATAATATCAAAATAAAGACGTAACGTGATCAAGAAATATGTCAGAGGAAATTGATCAGAGTTGTTTACAAAATGTGCTTTATGTGAGTGTATGTCAAACTTCTTTGTGCAGTCACAAGCACACAACAATAGGCATCATGTACAATTTTGAAAATAAATAATTAATCAAATAAATAAATAAATAATGTACCGTAATAAATAAATAAATAAATGTAAACATAACTATAGTGACATGTGTGACCAATATTTTGTTTAACCATTGATTTTAATTCCTCAAGCTTGTATTTCTAATTGTTTTTCTTCTATTTCCAATATGAACCAGGGCACTTTAACACGTTCAAATTCACAATTGATCACTTGTGTCAAAGCGTTGTTTCAGCTTATTTAATGAGATGCAATACATTTGTAAATTGGTTGTTGTTTTCTGAAAATTAATTCATTGATACAACAACTGATGATTATCCCAATATGTAAATTGTTACGATTAATTTCATATGAAGTGGTAAATGATGTCAAGTGCTAATGGGTTCGAGGAGGGGGTTAATTATTGATGTAATGGGTTGGAAGGGTAAATGTTTGGTTTACTATGGTAGATGTGGTTACTTGCTAGGGGCATGTGGTTCTAAACATCACTACTGGATCCATAAGTGTTAAAGGAGATTATTACTAGCTTGTGTCTGAATGTATTATACGACTGTGGATAGCCCAGCCGCATTGACATTGCAGTGTTTCACAGTATGACCAGCTGACTGACTGGATAACATTGATTTTAAGTGAAATAAAATATTGTACCCATTTCATATCAAATACTAAGAACTGTTTATGAAGCTGCTCACACACAAGATTGAATTGAATGTAAGGTTAACTTGGGTTACATTTTGTTATCTTATTACATCACAAATTGAATTAATTTTCACATTTAAAAAAAATTAAATGTCATTTTAAAAATAAAATAAAATGTCTATTTTTAACTGTAACAACGATACTGTCATTTAGATAAATTGTGTCTTTTACAAATGATGAAAATAGCTTCCACTTCCTATGCATGTGTTTATCAATTGACAACTAATTCTCCACTTATTTTGCTGTCATTGCACCATTGCCGGTACAGAGGATACGCCAGGTAACATAACCATTTTAATATCATCATCCCCAAGGTGAAGTTCCACCCATACACATGTTCTTTTATGGATTAAAACTTTGAAACTCTTACCCCTATATAGGAGACTCTGAGTCTATATTAGAACACAACATTAGAGGTACAAGTTTCCCAATCAAAATACATGTGATGTGTAACTTTGGCTGAAGGATGTAACATGGTTTACAATATTGTAATATTTCTTGGGTTATATTGTTTATTCATATTTATTTCTCTTGATGACACAAAGCTGGCTCAAGCATGCCTGCACCTGTCCCCCCCCCCCCCCCTAGTTGGTAAACAACCTGGACAATAAGCTGTTTCCCAACCTTATATCTGTTTCTTGGTTGTGGATTATGATTTCAGAAGGTACTATGTGGTTATTGTTTCACACTTTCCCTTCCTGTCTATTGGTTTTATCCTACTCGCACAAAAAGCATCACACCCGACTACAAAGTCACAATGTCTACATTTTATTACTTATATGTATGTGTGGGGGTGTGTGTGTTTTGTTACCCATATGTGCTGCCTGTGAGTACACAGAGCAATGCAGGCCGTTCCCCTTATCTTATTTAAAGGTAGATGACCCGATCACATTTTCGTAACACAGAATTATTTCAAACATACGGAGATTTTCATATCATATGAAAGCTCGTATTTTTCTCATCATCATACTGAAATTTGACGGCCTAAATCGGTATAACTACGGAGAAATCGATGTGAAATGACGTTGAATTACCGCGAATGGTGGTAACCACCGATATAGTTTGTGTACATACTCAATGGGTACAGTTCACAGCATCTTGTGCGTCTAAAATAAGAACCATTAGAGCTATGCAACTCAAACTTTGGAACACAACTTTTTTAAGGATGACCTTTCATGTAGAATAGAAAACTTCAAGTTGAAAATCGGAACATCTACCTTTAAGAAAAATCTGATGTGTTAGACTGACAAGAAGCTAAACTAAACAGGATCAAAATGGTTTTACAAACCTTTCTAATGTGGTGGATACCAACTTAGTGATTTATGTACTGTCTTGTAACAGAGAACTAAGAGGTTGGTCAATAGGAGTATACTCAGTATAGTATGGGCAAATAACATAACCCAAGGTGGCTTTGCACAAATTGTACAATTTGTCCCCAATATTTGTATATGAACAGTGGAATTCATGATAGGATTAAAAACATCTCAGAGAAGAGCTCATGATATATTGAGTCAACTCTTCTTCAGGGGTCAAATCACTCCAGAGTGTGGGATGACAATGGACACCCATTTTAAAGTCTCCCAAAGTTCTTATAATGCAGAATTCCAATATATTTCATGCTAAATAGCAGATTTCTTAAACTGTATAGATTCCTAGTTCAGATGTGAAAGTGTTAGTAGAGAACAGCTCTTGATGATTAATTGAGCTCTCTGTTTTAACCCTACTTTAACCCTTGTCCTACTAAAGGGGGGTGGGGGAGGGGTGGTTCTCCCTAAGGGTTTTCTCAGATGGCGACAGGAAGTGACCTAGTGCATCAAGGTTATCATTTTTAACATCCTTTGCGCTCATTTTGACGGATGCAAACATTTCAAATTTGGCCTATATTTCACTGTACAACAGAATTTTGAGGTCGGTCATGTTAATGACGCCATTGTGACGTCATGCATGGGATGTTTTTACTTGTTTTAGTATATAGAAAGAAGAGACCTCAGCTTTGCCATGGTGCCAAATAAGCATAACTCTGCATCTCTGTTTGGCTTTAATTAGGGAGGGTAGTAAGCACCTCAACCCCCTCCTTAGTAAACCTTGTTACAAAAAAGGCTCAGAAGATCGAGGGTTTTAAATGCATAGTGCCTTATTTGGGTTATGTATTGATGTATCTTCAGGGGATTAATTTTCAGGGGAAAAACAATTCCTTAGAAAGTTAATAATTATTGTAAAGAAAAACCCAAAATAGGACAATTCTTAATTATTGCAATAGTTCCATTTATCCCTTGTATTACATGCAATGAGTAGGGGTGTGTGTGTGAGATTTGTAGCCATTTATCCCTTGTATTACATGCAATGAGTAGGGGTGTGTGTGTGAGATTTGTAGCTATTTCCAACCTATATTTGTATTTTTGTTAGACTTACCACTTTTTAATAAGGCTGAGACTGAGCGTGGTCAAGCTAAGCATAAAATTGCACCATGCACTGTAAGGTATTTCTGATTTGCTATGGTGTAAAGATGTAATACCATATTATCCCTAATAAGCGCTGAGCACTTAGCAAAGTTATTGGTTGGGTGGTTATTTGTTACACAATTCCTGTAATTCGCCCAAGAAGTTGCAGAATACCACAATATTGAGTGGCAAGTTCTTACAGAAACTCAAAGCACATTTTTAGGGTATATTATGGAATTAACTGTGTTTTAAATGGGTTATATTGTAACACAAAGTGAAATGGATTGACTCCCAAAGTCATGATTATTATTATTACAGTATGTGGTCTTTATTTCATATTGTGCTGTATGCTATTATTTATTATCTTCTTCAAATTTAAAATGGTCTCCTCATGTGACTCCATTCTATGTCAATGTGATGATGATGCGTGGAAATGATGATACAAGCTACAAAATGGTCTCCTCATGTGACTCCATTCTGTGTCAATGTGATGATGATGCGCGGAAATGATGATACAAGCTACAGAATGGTCTCCTCATGTGACTCCATTCTATGTCAATGTGATGATGATGCGCGGAAATGATGATACAAGCTACAGAATGGTCTCCTCATGTGACTCCATTCTATGTCAATGTGATGATGATGCGTGGAAATGATGATACAAGCTACAGAATGGTCTCCTCATGTGACTCCATTCTGTGTCAATGTGATGATGATGCGTGGAAATGATGATACAAGCTACAGAATGGTCTCCTCATGTGACTCCATTCTATGTCAATGTGATGATGATGCGCGGAAATGATGATACAAGCTACAGAATGGTCTCCTCATGTGACTCCATTCTATGTCAATGTGATGATGATGCGCGGAAATGATGATACAAGCTACAGAATGGTCTCCTCATGTGACTCCATTCTATGTCAATGTGATGATGATGCGCAGAAATGATGATACAAGCTACAGAATGGTCTCCTCATGTGACTCCATTCTGTGTCAATGTGATGATGATGCGTGGAAATGATGATACAAGCTACAGAATGGTCTCCTCATGTGACTCCATTCTATGTCAATGTGATGATGATGCGTGGAAATGATGATACAAGCTACAGAATGGTCTCCTCATGTGACTCCATTCTGTGTCAATGTGATGATGATGCGTGGAAATGATGATACAAGCTACAGAATGGTCTCCTCATGTGACTCCATTCTATGTCAATGTGATGATGATGCGCGGAAATGATGATACAAGCTACAGAATGGTCTCCTCATGTGACTCCATTCTATGTCAATGTGATGATGATGCGCAGAAATGATGATACAAGCTACAGAATGGTCTCCTCATGTGACTCCATTCTATGTCAATGTGATGATGATGCGTGGAAATGATGATACAAGCTACAGAATGGTCTCCTCATGTGACTCCATTCTATGTCAATGTGATGATGATGCGCGGAAATGATGATACAAGCTACAGCAGACACTTGATGCATAGAGGCATTCTCATTTGGCTATTTCTTTGGAGGTAAAGCAAAGTGATGAAAAGCTTACTTTTACAGTTACCTAATATTTTGGGTGGGCGGTTAATTGTTTATACTTTTGAGAGTCGGTTAAAAAATGAGAGATGGGTGCTTTTAGAGATGGGTACTTACTAGGACTTGGGTGCTTATCAGGGTTAATATGGTACTTACAATTCTATTTTGAGTGATTCTTGATGTGTTGAAATCCACTGTTTACCCAGTAAAATATATTAAGTTATACTTGCTACAGTGATGTAGAAGAACTAGACTTGTTTGTACACAATTGTTATATACCCTGTTCACTCAGTAAAACATTGATCAACCATGCATGTGTCAGAAGAGCTGTAGAATGTCATAATATCTGCCTTTGACTTAGTCTTTGTCAAAGACGCCTCTCGAGTGCCCTCAACACTGTTTTACCGCCACAAAGCCTTGATGAAAGGCTACCTTTGACTATGAAAATTAACTGATATAGGTTTCCCTATATGAGTGAGAGCAGGACTATCAGTTTATTGTCTAAATGAGGATATTATCACACAATGGTTACACTTCTTCTAACACGCTACTAATTAATAGTTTTTCTTATAGACTGAACAACCCATGATATATATTTGAATAGTTGATATTGTGTTGTTGTTCATAAGGCAGTTCATCCAAACATTCATAAAGCTTTTATACACTTTCCAACAGCAACTCCACACATTGGTTGGTTCACATATTGGATTAAGAGAATATCACAAAGTGGGTACACAATACTTACTGCCTTTTCCATCCTAGTAGTAGTATGAGGAGCAAGTAAAGAAGATAATACTTACTGCCTTTTCCATGCTAGTAGTAGTATGAGGAGCAAGTAAAGAAGATATCAACATCACATTTTTGTCAAGCCCCCCTCCTGTTTTGTTGTTGCATTGTCTAATTTGATTTATTTTTGCTTGTTGCCTTTTTTGTTTGTGTGATTGTTAAGGATTGATTTATATGCTGCTGTATGTGTAGTGATGATGGGTAAGGTTAGGTGAAAGGTAGAGATACATCAATGATGACGCAACGATGATGACGCAACGATGATGACGCATCGATGATGACGCATCGATGATGACGCATCGATGATGACGCATCGATGATGACGCATCATTATTCCAATCAATTACACTTTATGTCTTCAATTTTTCAAGAGCATTTATATGTGAAGATCATTTAAGGCAGATTTGAAGGAATTTGGCCAAAAAATAAATAAAAAATTGTCTCAGAAGCATAGCTTTCAAAATTCGCATTTTTTTCTTCTTGAACTTTTGAAAAATGATGTGTGAGCCAAGTTGTGACTGTATGGAATGGGGTTTTTTCCAATATTAACACAGTATCTAAACTCATGAAAAACAACCGACTCCAGTGATGTATTGCTTCTTCAAAGTTTAATTTCACATTGTGAAGTACCATATCGGCTTCATTTTCTTGCTTCACAGAGCCCATCTCATGTTTTTAAAAAAACCCACCGCATTTCGCATAGCATTTTTTACTCAAATATTGTTTATTTCAAATAATTCGCTTGTCGCATAGCTTTTTGTCATGTTTCTTCTGAGACAAACTTGTTGGGTTTTTACTTTACTAAAAGGGTTAAAAACTTATAAAACAGTTACCCTAGAACACAACAGATGTTCATTGTAAATAATTGATTGAAGAATGAATCAAATCATTTGATATATTGCTTTCAAATGAAATGGGAAACTTGATTGATTTGAGTGAAAGTTATCAGCGTACATTATAAGTGTATCTCTACCTCACTTAGATCATCAAGTACTACAGGCTTAAAGCAGATATAGGACATTTTCAGAGATGACACATACTAATGTTTGGTTTTGCTGGCACTAACCTTTTTGCATTGTTCACTCACATTGCCTCCACAGGTATTACATAAGAAGTCATCCAAAGTAGAAAAGGTACATAATCAAACATACATCATGCTTCATGTGTTGTTTCTTGACTGCTGTTTTGTAATGATTTGATAATAACCTACAGGGTTGATTTGAATAGGGTAGTTTGTTTCCTTTCTAACCCTCCCCTAAGGGTGATTCATATGATACGTTAAACATCTTATGTTGTATACAAAACCATCATTCTATTGGGGAGGTAGAAATCAGTAGTTTATTTCACTTCCACAAGACAGTGATGTCAACGTGTCAAAAACATATGCCTATTCCAGGCGCCGGCGTATACATGCGTAGAAAGGCGGGAGATACACCCATGTGTAAATGGTGTGTCTGCAAAGTTATGTCACTGTCTAGAGGAAGCCAAATAGAGTATAGATAGTTATGGGGCATGTATTTGTTCAGTATTTTTTTAGTTTATTTAAATGATTTGGAAGACCTTTTTGATGTTAGTGTGAGTGTTAAACATTTAGCACACTCCTTTTGTTTAGCCTATTTCTCTTTTATATTAAGAACATATATGGATTGGGATATTTTTTCTTTAAAAAAATAAAAAATGGATTGCTTTTATAAATAAATCTGAGCAAATTTATATCATGAGGTTAAAAAAAACCAGGTTTATTTCCTGTTGCAGGTCAATTACTGAAGTGGAAATTATGTTCCGTTTAATTTGTCCAATGATTATAGCAGCTTTGAGAATTTTCGTGGAAATGGTATCTTGAAAATAGGATTAAAAAATTAATAAAATAAACAAAACTGAACTGAACTGAAATGAAACTAGGTCCAATGACCCAGTAATGAAATGAAATTAAACAAATGCATTTAAATAGCTTCAAGATGGCTCACACACCGCAGGGAACAAAGTGATATTTTATTTTTGTTTTAAATGCCAAATTTGTTTCTTTCATATATACATGGGTCACATTATATGACCAAAATAAGTGTATGTAAAGGTTCACTTTTGATCAATACTGGCATACTATCAAAAATGGTAGACTTGATAGCCTATTAATCCTCACCATACAAGTAGTAAAGCCTCAATGATATCAATTATGCACTAGCCAACCGAATCAAATATGGATTTCAAACACACTACATATCACAAGTCTTATAGAAATTTACAAATAATCAACACATTGTACCGCAACTTATTTCAAATAGTATTTTTAGGTTTGGCCTATGAGTAAGCTATCACAAATTAGTCTAGAGCAAAGTCTTCTATTGTATGATTTATACATATTTATTCCATAATGCATGAAGACTACAGGCTACCCTAATCAATCAATCAATCAATCAATCAATCAATCAATCAATCAATCAATCAATCAATCAATCAATCAATCAATCAATCAATCAATCAATCAATCAATCAATCAATCAATCAATCAATCAATCAATCAATCAATTTGGGACTGACCGAAAGGTACTTGGTTCGAATCCCAGTAGCATCAGAAAATACATATGTAAATCTTTGCTTTTAATTCATTTTTCTCAAAATGGGGACAAAGTTTCCAAGCTGTAATATTTACAACTTGGCTAATTTGTGATAGCTTGCTCATAGGTAACTCCAATTCAGGTAATTGGATACTGCTTTATTAAACTATAGTTTGAATCACATTGCCTTGGACATCGCAAAAGGCAGGCATGTATGCCTAGCAAACCATGAATCGCATTGCCTTGGACATAGCAAAAGGCATGCAGGCATGCATGTATGCCCAGTAAACCATGAATTAGACATAGATGCAGTACTCATCACACTTAAAGTCTAAGGGAATGTGATTCTGACTCTAACAAAGACAAAATTGCACAATGATTGACAGTTTGACACTATAAGCAAATTGCACTATGCCAAATCGCAAACACTATGCCAAGTTGCAAACACTATGCCAAGTTGCAAACACTATGCCAAATCGCAAACACTATGCCAAGTTGCAAACACTATGCCAAATCGCAAACACTATGCCAAGTTGCAAACACTATGCCAAGTTGCAAACACTATGCCAAGTTGCAAACACTATGCCAAGTTGCAAACACTATGCCAAGTTGCAAACACTATGCCAAGTTGCAAACACTATGCCAAATCGCAAACACTATGCCAAGTTGCAAACACTATGCCAAGTTGCAAACACTATGCCAAGTTGCAAACACTATGCCAAGTTGCAAACACTATGCCAAATCGCAAACACTATGCCAAATCGCAAACACTATGCCAAGTTGCAAACACTATGCCAAATCGCAAACACTATGCCAAGTTGCAAACACTATGCCAAGTTGCAAACACTATGCCAAGTTGCAAACACTATGCCAAATCGCAAACACTATGCCAAATCGCAAACACTATGCCAAGTTGCAAACACTATGCCAAGTTGCAAACACTCCGTCATCAAAATACTAATTTGATTTCTAGTGCTTGTTCATCGTGTACATAGAGCAGTTCGGAATCATTTGTAACATTACTCTTCTGTCACCTTGGTAACCCATCACTTTAACCTATCTAATCAATCACCTGCAATCACCTCACACCAGCTCTCTCCTGCTGACACAAGCCTGATATTTATAGTTACTAAGTTAAGAGAGATAAAGGCAAAACTTGTTAAATGATCTCATTCATTCACTATAAATAAACCTTCTTGTGCTGGTATTGCTGCCGAGGATACAATAGCTTGTGATAACTTATTCTGCACCATCCTGACAGATAATAAGATCTCTTTGCATTATACCCAGCTATTTTACTGTGTTGCAAACTGAATAGACAGATTATAATATGAAAATCGTTGCTTCTATATATGTTGCTCAATGTGATACTAGATAGCGTTCATTGTTGTGCAAGTATGTGTTTTGTTTTCCACAGGGTAGAATAACCATGTGTTTCCCATAATGTGCATAATGGGCAACATTCACCCAAACTTTGTACATTTTATACAGAGTGGTCTTAAAATCAGAGAGGCATTTATATATTGTATTTACATATTCATTAACAACAATTTCTTGATTGTATATGGTTCAAATGTAATTAAAAATATAGCTCAAATAAAAGAAATGACATCAGGTCAATGAAAATTAAGTCAAAAACCAATTTGTCCCCAAGCAAGTCATTGAAATCTATAGAATTGAACAGAAAAACTACACTTTTTGACATGTAGATATTTTAGAACTCCAGGCAACATTTAAACATTGTTTACAATATTCATAAGCTACAATATCTCAGTGGTATTTGCTGAAAACAGCATTGAAATTGAAATTGAACAAGAAATAGTGAATGTTTAAAGGCAACTTAGTAAAACCTGTGTTTTCCCTCCAGTGGTGAGCTGTGTGCACAAAGAAGAGCAATTAATGCATGACCGCCATAGACTTGCTTGTGCGAGATATACAGTTGTTACCAATTTATAGCTGTTTAAATAGCTATTATTCACTAAATATACCCAAGATATTACAGTTAAAGAATTTGTCTCTGAAATTGCGACAGATCTGACTTTGAAAAAGTGTCTGCTTTTTTGGGCCACTCTGTATAGTAATTTAAACAAGAGACAAGGCAAACTTATTAAAAGTGTATGTTGGGGTGGATGTATGTTTGTGTGGGATACAGTTTGTGTGGGGTACTATGTGTAACAATCAAAATACAATCCTATTTTGCAACCATAATTCCCATATTAAAAACAAGAAGTCAAATATTTCAGATTCATGAAGCCCATTATTTGACCATATATTGTTAATTGGGCCCAATTTTGAAACAATACCTCAAAAAGCTCATTCCATCCATGGTGTTGACAAGTATTATACAGTAAGGGACACTAGGAAGGCAACATATCTTAATAAGTGACCTGTTTGCAAATTTTTGAATTTTGAAATATGTAATCAATTATGTGAACCTAATGTGGATATTGGAGACAAATGTTTGGAATACAGTCTAATGGGTAACATAAGTGTTTGGAATACAGTCTAATGGGTAACATTAGTGTTTGGAATACAGTCTAATGGGTAACATTAGTGTATGGAATACAGTCTAATGGGTAACATTAGTGTATGGAATACAGTCTAATGGGTAACATTAGTGTATGGAATACAGTCTAATGGGTAACATTAGTGTTTGGAATACAGTCTAGTGTTTGGAATACAGTCTAATGGGTAACATTAGTGTTTGGAATACAGTCTAATCGGTAACATTAGTGTATGGAATACAGTCTAATGGGTAACATTAGTGTATGGAATACAGTCTAATGGGTAACATTAGTGTTTGGAATACAGTCTAATGGGTAACATTAGTATATGGAATACAGTCTAATGGGTAACATTAGTGTATGGAATACAGTCTAATGGGTAACATTAGTGTATGGAATACAGTCTAATGGGTAACATTAGTGTATGGAATACAGTCTAATGGGTAACATTAGTGTTTGGAATACAGTCTAATGGGTAACATTAGTGTTTGGAATACAGTCTAATGGGTAACATTAGTGTATGGAATACAGTCTAATGGGTAACATTAGTGTTTGGAATACAGTTTAATGGGTAACATTAGTGTATGGAATACAGTCTAATGGGTAACATTAGTGTTTGGAATACAGTCTAATCGGTAACTTTAGTGTTTGGAATACAGTCTAATGGGTAACATTAGTGTATGGAATACAGTCTAATGGGTAACATTAGTGTTTGGAATACAGTCTAATGGGTAACATTAGTGTTTGGAATACAGTCTAATGGGTAACATTAGTGTTTGGAATACAGTCTAATGGGTAACATTAGTGTTTGGAATATAGTCTAATGGGTAACATTAGTGTTTGGAATACAGTCTAATGTGTAACATTAGTGTTTGGAATACAGTCTAATGGGTAACATTAGTGTTTGAATACAGTCTAATGGATAACATTAGTGTTTGGAATACAGTCTAATGTGTAACATACGTTAGTGTTTGGAATACAGTCTAATGGGTAACATTAGTGTATGGAATACAGTCTAATGGGTAACATTAGTGTTTGGAATACAGTCTAATGGGTAACATTAGTGTTTGGAATACAGTCTAATGGGTAACATTAGTGTTTGGAATATAGTCTAATGGGTAACATTAGTGTATGGAATACAGTCTAATGGGTAACATTAGTGTTTGGAATACAGTCTAATCGGTAACTTTAGTGTTTGGAATACAGTCTAATGGGTAACATTAGTGTATGGAATACAGTCTAATGGGTAACATTAGTGTTTGGAATACAGTCTAATGGGTAACATTAGTGTTTGGAATACAGTCTAATGGGTAACATTAGTGTTTGGAATATAGTCTAATGGGTAACATTAGTGTTTGGAATACAGTCTAATGTGTAACATTAGTGTTTGGAATACAGTCTAATGGGTAACATTAGTGTTTGAATACAGTCTAATGGATAACATTAGTGTTTGGAATACAGTCTAATGTGTAACATACGTTAGTGTTTGGAATACAGTCTAATGGGTAACATTAGTGTATGGAATACAGTCTAATGGGTAACATTAGTGTTTGGAATACAGTCTAATGGGTAACATTAGTGTTTGGAATACAGTCTAATGGGTAACATTAGTGTTTGGAATATAGTCTAATGGGTAACATTAGTGTATGGAATACAGTCTAATGGGTAACATTAGTGTTTGGAATACAGTCTAATCGGTAACTTTAGTGTTTGGAATACAGTCTAATGGGTAACATTAGTGTATGGAATACAGTCTAATGGGTAACATTAGTGTTTGGAATACAGTCTAATGGGTAACATTAGTGTTTGGAATACAGTCTAATGGGTAACATTAGTGTTTGGAATACAGTCTAGTGTTTGGAATACAGTCTAATGGGTAACATTAGTGTATGGAATACAGTATAATGGGTAACATTAGTGTTTGGAATACAGTCTAATGGGTAACATTAGTGTATGGAATACAGTCTAATGGGTAACATACATTAGTGTTTGGAATACAGTCTAATGGGTAACATTAGTGTATGGAATACAGTCTAATGGGTAACATTAGTGTTTGGAATACAGTCTAATGGGTAACTTTAGTGTTTGGAATACAGTCTAATGGGTAACATACATTAGTGTTTGGAATACAGTCTAATGGGTAACTTTAGTGTTTGGAATACAGTCTAATGGGTAACATTAGTGTTTGGAATACAGTATAATGGGTAACATTAGTGTATGGAATACAGTCTAATGGGTAACATTAGTGTTTGGAATACAGTCTAGTGTTTGGAATACAGTCTAATGGGTAACATTAGTGTTTGGAATACAGTCTAATGGGTAACATTAGTGTTTGGAATATAGTCTAATGGGTAACATTAGTGTATGGAATACAGTCTAATGGGTAACATTAGTGTTTGGAATACAGTCTAATCGGTAACTTTAGTGTTTGGAATACAGTCTAATGGGTAACATTAGTGTATGGAATACAGTCTAATGGGTAACATTAGTGTTTGGAATACAGTCTAATGGGTAACATTAGTGTTTGGAATACAGTCTAATGGGTAACATTAGTGTTTGGAATACAGTCTAGTGTTTGGAATACAGTCTAATGGGTAACATTAGTGTTTGGAATACAGTCTAATGGGTAACATTAGTGTTTGGAATACAGTCTAATGGGTAACATTAGTGTATGGAATACAGTCTAATGGGTAACATTAGTGTATGGAATACAGTCTAATGGGTAACATTAGTGTTTGGAATACAGTATAATGGGTAACATTAGTGTATGGAATACAGTCTAATGGGTAACATTAGTGTATGGAATACAGTCTAATGGGTAACTTTAGTGTTTGGAATACAGTCTAATGGGTAACATTAGTGTTTGGAATACAGTATAATGGGTAACATTAGTGTATGGAATACAGTCTAATGGGTAACATTAGTGTTTGGAATACAGTCTAATGGGTAACATTAGTGTATGGAATACAGTCTAATGGGTAACATACATTAGTGTTCAATTTGAAATGTTGATGTATTTTTACAGGTATATTTTGTGATCAATAACAAAAACAATATTGATGTCAATAATAACATTGCTTCATGAATTTAACAATACTTTATGACCATGTGGGTTTTTTATCTCAAAATAATGACCCTGCAGAAAAATGGAATTGTATTTTTGGCTCATCTATATACAGGATCACTGTATGTGCATATGCGTGGTTATTTAAGAGTCCCAACTGAAACGTGGCTGTTATGCTTTAGCTTCTCAGTATTGTTTGATTGGTACTCCATGTATATTAGTTGAAGCAATTTCATTTTGTTTTCATTTTACATTATTTTGGCTTTGCTAGGAATACACCGAGGAACAACTAGTATGTATTATTTTGTTTTCAATAGTTTGATTTGACTGATTTTATCTTGTGTATTTGTTTTGCATGCCACAAACAAGTATAGAGAATGCTTGCTTGCCGGTGTCCACCAGTTTGATATTGGGATTGTATTTCTATATTTTTTTGATTTTTTTTTTTCTTCAATATTTTGTTATTACACACAAGGAGATGCATTGCACAATTTATGTCATACTTATGCACAAACAGTGTTCACATGAATCTGATGTGTTCTAAAATGGCCTTATAAACTCCACACTAAAAGATAAGGTACCCAGTAGTTGTGCATGTGAATCTGTTGACTGGTGATTATAAGCCAGTAAGAAATCCTGTAGCTACATATTGCATGATCCCCTGTTTACTGCCAATCATCAAAAAATCAACAAAGGTTTATGAGAACCACCACCAAAAATATATTCAAAAGTTGCAAATACATGGTTAGTACAATGTAACACTGACATTGCTAAGTAATATCAATTGCATCTATGCATGCAAGCACATCTCCTGTAATCTGCAAAAACCTAGTAAGTCTGGTGAACGCAAATTTGAGAAAACAAAAGGAAAACTGTTCCCATATTTTTTCCAGACTAGGTTTTTCCATACTAGGTTCTTCCAGATGAAAAACTGCCGACAGGGAAGAGTTTCACACACTTTAACTTGATAAACTGAAGGGGAAAAACCTAGTGTTAAGTCCAAATATGGGTCTAACTCAATTTTCACCGAAATTGACTTACTAGGTTTGTCCAGATTACAGGAGACATGGCCATGACATATTTCATTCAAATCATTTGGCATAGACATGTGTGTTAGTTTTAAAACTGTATCATTTTTCATAAACTGATTTTAGTAACAATTGCGATATCAACTTATAGCTTGATTCCCTAACAGTCTGTATAAATTAGACTGATAAAAACAGTCACATTTACAGTAATGACTTACTTCAAAAACTTGGGACTTTTTGTAGGCTTAGTTTATTTTACTTTGTTTACGTTTACTATTGACTAATTATACCTATCTAGAGTTGATTGAGTTACTCTATGTGTTGGGAATTTGCTGTGTTTTGATTGAATGTTTTTGTAACATCGGTTTGAAATCAAAGTATGTTATGTTTAGATCAGTAAATATGTATGTGTTTTAAGACATTTTAGAAGGAACAATCAATGCATATACAATTTTATGTTGATGTGTGAACAATGACACAACCTGACAGAGAATAAGTGACATTTTAAGAATATCAACATGTGTGCAAGTGCATCAATTCTAATACTTTTGCTAACTTCAAGCTCATTGATAAAACCATTGACTTTAGGTGTTTACATATCTACCATTATTAATGACAATCTATTTGGAACATGATCCATACTTGAAAACTAAGACATGTACATTTATTCACATAATTCATCCATTTTGATGATTTCAAAATGGTCACCAAATGGTTAATATGGATGTGAAGTTGCCAAAAAAACCCACAATTTTACCATTCATAGTAGTATCTTTTGGACAGTGGTTTGATTTTCAAAATAGTCAATATTTTTCCTTGGGTCATTTTTATCAGCTTGAATAATGTTTTAAAGTTAATGCTATATCTATGGTAGGAACTCATGGTGCATAATGCTATATCTATGGTAGGAACTCATGGCGCATAATGCTATATCTATGGTAGGAACTCATGGTGCATAATGCTATATCTATGGTAGGAACTCATGGCGCATAATGCTATATCTATGGTAGGAACTCATGGTGCATAATGCTATATCTATGGTAGGAACTCATGGCGCATAATGCTATATCTATGGTAGGAACTCATGGTGCATAATGCTATATCTATGGTAGGAACTCATGGTGCATAATGCTATATCTATGGTAGGAACTCATGGTGCATAATGCTATATCTATGGTAGGAACTCATGGTGCATAATGCTATATCTATGGTAGGAACTCATGGTGCATAATGCTATATCTATGGTAGGAACTCATGGCGCATAATGCTATATCTATGGTAGGAACTCATGGCGCATAATGCTATATCTATGGTAGGAACTCATGGCGCATAATGCTATATCTATGGTAGGAACTCATGGTGCATAATGCTATATCTATGGTAGGAACTCATGGTGCATAATGCTATATCTATGGTAGGAACTCATGGTGCATAATGCTATATCTATGGTAGGAACTCATGGTGCATAATGCTATATCTATGGTAGGAACTCATGGTGCATAATGCTATATCTATGGTAGGAACTCATGGTGCATAATGCTATATCTATGGTAGGAACTCATGGTGCATAATGCTATATCTATGGTAGGAACTCATGGTGCATAATGCTATATCTATGGTAGGAACTCATGGTGCATAATGCTATATCTATGGTAGGAACTCATGGTGCATAATGCTATATCTATGGTAGGAACTCATGGTGCATAATGCTATATCTATGGTAGGAACTCATGGTGCATAATGCTATATCTATGGTAGGAACTCATGGTGCATAATGCTATATCTATGGTAGGAACTCATGGTGCATAATGCTATATCTATGGTAGGAACTCATGGTGCATAATGCTATATCTATGGTAGGAACTCGTGGTGCATAATGCTATATCTATGGTAGGAACTCATGGCGCATAATCCATTTTTAAGCATTCAAAAGATCCAAGATGACTGCCACAATATTAAAGTGACAATTTCTTATAACCCTAACTCTAGATCATCACACGGCAACAGATTTCTTTTCCGACCCCCAAAATTCACCAGAAAGGTCCCCCTGACCCCCAGGCCCCCTGTATTAGCATTTAGTCACCTTTTTGCGGCAAATTTAATGTCACTAATTTGTATCATCTTCCTATAATAATAAAGGGTTCAACAAAAGAAAGTATACCACTTTGTTTATGTCATTTTGAGTAACTTTCAATTTGCTTTGGTCCAAACAGGCTAGATAGGCATTTAGATGAATCTTTTAGGCATAATTTGATACCAAATTTGCCCCCTAACAACAAAGATAAACCATGATTAGCACCATTTAAAGGAAAATATCCCATTTTCAAAAGTCGCATTTCCAATACACAGCACGAGAAGAATAGGCCAATTGTTAACACACACATATGCCGTATTTATCCCGTACTGATCACTGCGCATATCCCTCAATGCGCGGGCTAATTCAAATGTAAACTGATGCATGGGTGAAAGATTTGAATGTAATGGAATTTTATGGATGGGGAGAACATGGACAGATTAACCAAATCTTCTCGTGCTGTGTATTGGAAATGCGACTTTTGAAAATGGGATATTTTCCTTTAAATGGTGCTAATCATGGTTTATCTTTGTTGTAAGGGGGCAAATTTGGTATCAAATTATGCCTAAAAGATTCATCTAAATGCCTATCTAGCCTGTTTGGACAAAAACAAATTAAAAGTTACTAAAAATGACATAAACAAAGTGGTATACTTTCTTTTGTTGAACCCTTTATAATTGGCTGCAACATATCGGTTGGCTTTTTAGTGGCTATTTTAATAATTTGATGATCATTTAGGACATTTCAAATGCACAAAAATTCCATTAATTCTTATCATAGAAAAAGAGTTAAATATATTTTCTATTTATGAGGATGGTAGTCCATTTTTAGCATTTGCAGCCATCTTGGAATGCTGTTTTTAACACATAGAATGAAACCTACATCAGTAATTCATATCATATACATGTATGTACCATATATTTTCCAATAAATGATTTGAGCTAATACCATACTTTTTGCCATTTTAATGCCAAGGCAGAAATGATTAAACTTTTGTGGTTTTAATGTTAGGCAGTCATCATGGATATTTTATGAGTTGAATCTGGGTTCTATCCCTGCCCATCTTATTTTTAACCATTGTTCTCACCATCCTCCTGGTCATCATTTTATGGCTACCATAGAAATATAGTAGTGAAACCTCTTGGCTCATAAACACAAAAATACATTAATTGAGGAATTTTCTTTATGGAATGTGACACCTCGTTCGTAAAAATTGAGTGGATTTTTAAAAGTTATAATGCCTTAGTAACCACCTAATGAAAAAGTTATTGCAAATGACATATTCTATGAGATGTGATTGTATGTTACAATGCAGGGTTATTGAAAGCATTCATACATGTAATTGATGCACTCCATGTAGCACACACTAACCAATGATATACCATAGGAATTTCAATTTGCTACATGTAGCATTTGTTTCATTACGTGTGGTTACTCATAACATCATAACTTAAACATTATCCACTCAATTTCTATGAATGAGGTGTCAAATTACGGGCAAGATATTTGCTGGCTTAACCCTCACCTTCCTACACACTATAAAACCTGACGCAGCTATGTACGGCATGGCGGTCTATCTCGTACCACACGCCGCCAGGCGTTCAATTGCGCAAAAAAGAAGAAACAAATTGAAGCTGACCTGTAACGCTCAGTCTGTAGAGCCTCAGACTTGCACGCACGCGGCCTGGGTTCGATTCCCGGCACATGCAGAGACTTGATTTTCCGCCTCAAATTTGACCCGTTTCCCCCCCCCCCCGATAGTTTAATTCACAAAAACAAGCATGGGGAGTTAGTTTTTCATGTTATGTTAACCCTGACCCTCCTACATGCTACAAAACCTGACGCTGCTACAATTTTCTACCGGGCGGGTGGCCCGGTCTATCTTGTACCACGCTCTGCCAGGCATTCAATTGCGATAAAAAACTTCAATTTTTTTAAAGTTGACCTGTATAGATGGGGTGACAGCAATGTTTATCAACAAAAGCAATGGTCGAAGGGACTGGACTGTCGATACATGCTTGATTGAACAGCATATGACCACAACACTGTCCGCTATGCCTTATTGCCCTTTATAATGCTTTGGCGCGAGTTTTAAAAGCACAGGTCCTAAACAAAACAGGATGCGCGCGCACACCGCCGGGCAAAGAACAATGGCAACTGCCGACCAAATGCCCGGCATGACGTCACATGTCACCCCATCTATAGCTGAGTTGGTGGAGTCTCAGACTTGCATGCACGCGGCCCAGGTTTGATCCCCGGAGTTAATGTATATCTCAGATTGTTGGTACAGATTATTTGTATTGATTTAGCTAACATAAAAGCACTTGGTCGGAAACATTTTGTGTTAGATGTATATTTTCAGTATATAATAATATGAATTAGACATCTAATGTATCATATGGCATGGCTGATGCTTGCTGAAGGTACATTGTGTAAGCACATTGATAAAGTAAAGGTTTAGTATGGTTTCTAAACAATATTTCCATGATTGCCAGTCAGTGATCAATGCAGTTTGGGTTCACATTTTGCCTCAAATCAAGTTGTATCAAAAGATCAAGCCAAATATAATTATCAATTGCATATTTTGTCCATGACTTTTTACAAATTTAATAAATTCAAATTAGTTATTTTCATTTAATGCAAACCATTTTTTATTTCTTAATGCATTTATCTAAAACTTTCTCAAGATAATTATAAAAACAAGCTAGTCTATTGTTGTTGTTGCTCATGCTTAAATTTGTCAGCTCACTCACACATAAGTCTTTTGGGTCATGTTCAAGTTTTTGGCTCATGCTCAATATGGTAAAGCGCTAAACATACTCCACAATTCTAGAGCTCCTGATGATCTCACAAGCACTCATAACATAACTAAGAAACCCGCCCAATCAGGAAAGCATTTTCGGGGAATATGATCAATCGCCGAGGATGAAATCAAGTTGACTCAAAAGCGTTGCCGCCGTCAATTTTTCCACAAACCGATTAGCGCACAGTGTTTATCAGCGCTGAGCGGCAGAGAGTTGGTACATTTTGTGAATAGTGTAGCAGTGACAAACGCTAATACTCGGCGGTCGAGCATTGTGGAATATGTTTAACCCCTACAGTTCATAATTTGAATCAAGTCAAATCAATTCAATTCTTTTGAATATTCAATAATTTTGCCCAGAATGATTAGAATTAACTTACGTTGCCAAAATGGTGACTTACGGTAATCAGATTTGACACATGTCATTTTTGAAGTCATCAATTCACTGAATGTTACAGTGACATGTTGCATCTTTAATTCTTACATTCCAGTTTGCTCATTTTCATACTTTTAGAGATAATGCAACTTTTTATTTACTTGCACCGCCATGCATTCATTGCAAATTAACTAACTTGTGTAAATTTATTTCAGTTAACTCTGCACGCACCTATGGATTACGCCATGCATCGTTTTGTTATCACTGCTTGTGCATGACTAAATTAGCATTTAAATGTCTTGTATGCAAAATTAAATGAACTATATTGCACTTTGTTCCTATGTGTTGCATAAAGATTACTGACTAGACATCAGTTTGTTAAGGTTGTATGTTAGCTTTAGATGTTTCCTTCCCATATTTGTTGCACTTTAAATGTCTTTGTATCTGCAGTGTGTGTTTAGTTGACGTAATGACTAAAGATATGACAGTATTTGTTTTTTTATGTTGTGGTTTATCCTATCCTTTGCTCCCTTCCTCCCTCATTATACCCATCAATATCCCAGTTTACTCTCATTTAGGCTGCAAAAGTGTTGT
This sequence comes from Ophiura sarsii, assembly GCA_035610835.1. Lineage (NCBI taxonomy): Eukaryota > Metazoa > Echinodermata > Ophiuroidea > Amphilepidida > Ophiuridae > Ophiura > Ophiura sarsii. The sequence goes on from CM069443.1 coordinate 89,000,005, forward strand.
TTCATGTAGCTAGGAAGTTATTGCAAGATATAGATGTGTGTTAACAGTATATGACACATTTCTTGAAAGTATAAATTCTCCCAGACAATGCTACTGATATTAGCATGGTTGATTAAAACAATACTACTAAATGCACCATAGGTTATCGATTCCAGATAATGCATTGTATGGGGATTTTTTGTTTGTTTGGGGGAGGGGGGTAATTAAATGTTGAAAATGATTAAATGCGCAGATATGATTGTGAAAATGAAATTGTACATTACAGGAATCAAGGTATTTTCACAATTGACAAGCCTACAGGAAATCTTTATTGAACTATCACTTTTTAAATTATTTATACAAGAAAAATGTAACGAAGAACAAAACATTGGGTCTGTTGGGGTCTATGGCTATATACTACACTATTTCACCTATATTGAGGCTTCTAATTAATAAGGGATATTTCTATTCATTCTGCCTTTCATTTGTTCAATTTATTCCAGGAAATATCACCCTACTACCCTTTCAACTAATATTTCAATCAATTGACCTTACGGTCATTTTGAAAGATGCATGTGTTTAACATGTCACTTTATTTGGTAATTCAGGAAAAGCGCAAATTGGAAGAGGAGGAACTGACAGAGAAATTGACTCGGCGGGTACAAAAGGAAGCTCGCAAACAGCACCGACAACAGCAGTTGAAGCGCCACCGTATGGCCCAGGAAATCCAGAGGCAGTTGCAAGAGGTAGAAGTAAAACAGAGGGAGCTGGAAACACGGGGAATTGATGTAGAAAAGGCATTACGTGGAGAAGAAGGTAATTACAGACTGGATGGAGGAATACGCATATTGAGTCCTAGTGTAAACACAATTACATCTGTCTTCATGCTTGCATATTGTATCCTAGTGTAAACACAATTACATCTATGTCTTCATGCCCGCATATTGAGTCCTAGTGTAAACACAATTACATATGTCTTCATGCCTGCATATTGTATCCTAGTGTAAACACAATTACATCTATGTCTTCATGCCCACATATTGAGTCCTAGTGTAAACACAATTACATCTATGTCTTCATGCCCGCATATTGTATCCTAGTGTAAACACAATTACATCTGTCTTCATGCCCGCATATTGTATCCTAGTGTAAACACAATTACATCTATGTCTTCATGCCCGCATATTGTATCCTAGTGTAAACACAATTACATCTATGTCTTCATGGCCGCATATTGAGTCCCAGTGTAAACACAATTACATCCGTCTTCATGCCTGCATATTGTATCCTAGTGTAAACACAATTACATCTATGTCTTCATGCCCGCATATTGAGTCCTAGTGTAAACACAATTACATCTATGTCTTCATGCCCGCATATTGTATCCTAGAGTAAACACAATTACATATATGTCTTCATGCCCGCATATTGAGTCCTAGTGTAAACACAATTACATCTGTCTTCATGCCTGCATATTGTATCCTAGTGTAAACACAATTACATCTATGTCTTCATGCCCACATATTGAGTCCTAGTGTAAACACAATTACATCTATGTCTTCATGCCCGCATATTGTATCCTAGTGTAAACACAATTACATCTATGTCTTCATGCCCGCATATTGAGTCCTAGTGTAAACACAATTACATCTATGTCTTCATGCCCGCATATTGTATCCTAGTGTAAACACAATTACATCTATGTCTTCATGCCCGCATATTGAGTCCTAGTGTAAACACAATTACATCTATGTCTTCATTTTTATATAAAATTGTTTTATTCTACATAAAAATGTGTGACACTTTTTGTGCGCGCAAATTTTGACCATTTTAGTGGGGTTTTTTGCCTGTTATGCAATGAATGTTAATTGATTATGTACATGTTTTGTTAACAGGTTATGACGGGGTAGATGAAAACACATTGATGCAACAGTGGTTTAATCTAGTCAATGAGAAGAATGCCTTGGTTAGATTTGAATCTGAGCTGATGGTGCAGTAAGTATATCACATAGATACATACAGTAGTTTAATCTACTCTGTGAAAATTGTACTATAGGATTCCAGATAAGTATCGTTCGATACTGGTACATAAAAGTTGCCAGTATCACACAATACTGATACAATGTTATTGTTCCAGTATTGGGCAATACTGGAACATTATTGTTCCAGTATCGAGCATTCTGGAATCATCCAAAATGTGCTCTAGTTATCAATCAATACTGGGACATTTGATTGGCCTAGATTTATCAGCACAAAACCACCCCGTGTCAGTTAAGGGTTAATAAAGGAGTTGTCAACTAATGGCACTTACAGAGCGTGTGTGTTGATCATTTTTGCACTTGCATTGTGTAGCGTACTCCTTTGTAGCGTCAATGGACTTAACCTGTTGTTTACCATGTTATAATAACAGTATCCATGTTGTATTTAACCTGCAGAGCCCGAGAGCTTGAACTTGAAGACAGACACAGTGCTTTGGAGCAAGAATTGCGCCAGAGAATGGCAGTGGAGGGTGAGTCATGATAAATTAATGGTCTAATATTCAAGTATTTCATTAATATTCCTGCAAAATCTCAGTGCATGTGGAATAATGTTGCAAGTGTCAAACCTGTTTCAGCTCAGGAAAATGTTCATTAGAAGAAGAAAAAGACTATTTAAAATCTTGTTTGACAAATGTGATATTTTTAAGGTGAGCAAAGGTTGTCTCCCAAAAATGATCAATGAAAAATACAAAAAGTAGTTGTGCACGATAAATAAATAAATGTAATACTTATCATAACAGTATCAAATGATTACATTCCTTCCCTTTGGCTTGATCACATCTATAATCATTTTGATGTAACATCTATATCATATTACGGAATCGCCAATTCTTGTCCAGAGATGTTCTCCCCTTTCTGCACCTTCGATTGACTTCAAACTTTCTGTGCAAGTGCGTATGGGTCCCACGACGAACCAGTTTATGTTTGATTTTTTAAATTTGGGTTAGATTTTGTGAAATTCAAGGTTTTTTAGCCCGTTGCTATGTTATTGCTACGCGCCGCGTATACGCTAGACACGCCATGGCGATGGCCAGCACACCGCACACGTAATCGGGTGATCGCCAGCGCATGCATAATTGCGCGGTAATGGCGCAAACCGTAAGGTGCACACATGTAAGTGGCGAAAAGCGTAGTTAAAGGAATGGTGTGAGCAAAATATCATCTATGGTAATTGCACTAACGTTTAGGCCTAGGCCTACATGGCTACTGGAGAAATAATTTATTATCAATAGGCCGAAAAATAAAATAAACGGATCAGATGGCTCACAGTGCTGAACTGGGTACAAAGTGATCATGATGAGACCCCGCCCCCACCAACTATATAAAAGACCCACTATAAAACTTACCCCACTAAATAGAACCACTGGCGTCGCGGACCTATTTAACACACATGTTCTATTGGAGACTTGACAACTTTTATGGGATGGGGGCGTCGTGAAATCTAGGGTCCTGTGATCCCGCCCCCCTCCCCCTCCCCTCCTCTTCCGCCGCCTAACTAACTACCCACTATAAAACTCAGATCCAAGGCCTACATAATATGAACACATGGATTATTAAGGGCACATGGGTGACTGGGGTGTAGAGTGGAATATTAAGGGCACCCATGATAACTGGATTTCAAGGGTGACCCTTGACACCCCCTCCTCTTCCGCCGCCTCACTAACTACCCCATTATAAAACTCAAATCCTAGGCCTACATAGTATGAATAAATGGATTAGTAAGGGCACATGGGTACCTGAAGTATGTGGTGGAATATTAAGGGCACCTGTGATAACAGGATTTTATAGGAAAGGACCCGAGCGTAGCGAGGGTACCCGCTAGTGCATACATATTCTGACATAACATGCTGAACTTGAACTGCCTGATCAGAACAGCCAAAGACAGGCAGCTTTGGAAAACAAGCTGGTGTCTAGATCCATCCCGATGTCGCCCAAACAGCATTTAGGAGTGATTGATAGAACGCATGGTACATCAGTACGTACCACTGATAACAAGAACCCCTATAATATCAGGGATGATATTCTTATATTAGTTTGATCCTTCTATTTGGTACACAGAAGATAAGAAAACTGAGGCTGACAAAGAAGCAGAGAAACTTTTATTGGAGGAGATCTTGGAGGTAGTTGAACAACGTGATGCCCTGGTAGCATTATTGGAAGAGGAAAGATTAAAGTAAGTGTACAGTTAATTGTAAACAATACAGAATGGCTATCAAATATATGAAGGGATCATGCATTGCATCACTTCCAAATTGGCGAGAAATATGCAGTTTTTACCTCTCCCTAGCCAAAAGTAATCCAAGGAACCTGTGCGACTTGGGCAAATGCACATGTCACACACATGATATGCTCATGACATCATCATCATCCTTCGGCTGCAGAGCAGGCGACCACAAGTTTCTTCCATGCATGACGGTCATGAGCAAAAGTGACTATCTGTCGTTTTTGGATCATGCCTTCATTGTCCCTTAGTAAGCGTTGTATATAGGTCAAATATGATGTGCAAGGACGACCAGGTCTCCTTCGGCCATGTTGGTACGTAGGTGGCATACTTTTTAGCAGGCTCTTCATCAGGGAGATATGGCCACGGAATCTCAGCTGGCTGGGCTTTACACAGTGGATAAGAGGCTCTGTCTTGGTCATGTCATAAATTGTGGTGTTTGGGACATGATCCATGTGTTTGATGTTCAGCATTATCCTGTAGCAAGAGGTAGCTAATAAGGCATTACTTTTGTATTCCATATTTTGAGATATCACCCAGGATTAACATCCATACAGTAAGATAGTCACACAGGTGGTGTTGAATAATCAAACTTCCAGAATCCGCACCATGCTAATGCCTTGCGTCTTTAAATGGTATCCTTATAGATGTTGGGTGAGGATTACAGTTGGCAGTCATGTACTCCATTTTAGATACGCTAATGATCAGGCCACAGTCTTTTACTGCTGCAGCAGTTTCTGTCAGCTGCGGCCGGGCTCGTGGAATTGTTGTCTCAAGTAAGGCAATGTCATCGGCAAAGTCTAAGATTTGAGAACAAACGGCAGGATGACGCCTCGAACGACGTGGATGTGTCACAACTCCTGAGTCATGATCAGATGTGGCCTTCTGGAATAGGTAGTCTACCAATATGACAAATAGGAATGGAGCAAGAACGTCACCCTGTAGCATTCCAGTGGAGACAGCAAAAGAATCAGAGATACTGCCATCGACCAGTTATTGTACAGTACACCTATAGCATCACAGAGATACTGCCATCGACCAGTTATTGTACAGTACACCTATAGCATCACAGAGATACTGCCATCGACCAGTTATTGTACAGTACACCTATAGCATCACAGAGATACTGCCATCGACCAGTTATTGTACAGTACACCTATAGCATCACAGAGATACTGCCATCGACCAGTTATTGTACAGTACACCTATAGCATCAACTAATCAGATATACTGCCATCGACCAGTTATTGTACAGTACACCTATAGCATCACAGAGATACTGCCATCGACCAGTTATTGTACAGTACACCTATAGCATCAAAGAATCAGATATACTGCCATCGACCAGTTATTGTACAGTACACCTATAGCATCAACTAAAGCCTTTGGTGTTAGTAATGTTGCAATACTGCAAACATAACATTCCTGTTTATGTGATGTGATGTGAGAGATAGCTGATGGTCTTTAAACCTTTCCATGATCCTCCTTAGGATGTGGATTTGCTGAGCACAGCTTCTTACCAGGCAAAAGCGAGCCTGGTTGGTTATTCCTTAAATGGGGTCGACATGATCTCTAATTCAGTTGAGCAGGACCTTGTTGTATACTTTGGCTGCAATTGACAGAAAAGAGAGGTCTCCTTTCTTTGGTAGAGGGAACAATAACACTGGTCTACTGGTTGGGTGGTTTCAGGGTTGTGTTAACTTCTATGGACAACTTTTACCAATACATCACCGCCATCTTAGAGTGCTTCTGATGTGATTGCTTATGACATACAGTGTGTCAACGGTGTTCTGTACTTATTAGCTTCTTCAAGGTGGCTCTCTAATTTGGACCTGATTAAACTATATTTGAGCTAAACAACAACAACAAAAATGTCATGTTTAGCATACTGTATAAGTGGTAATTTGTGCGAGATTAAATTTGCGTGCTTTGCCGACTTTCAAGCATTTCACTTGTTTTTAAATTCGCGAGTTGAAAGTTCATTAGACTTATACACAAAATAAATATGTTTGTGTGTTTTTATTTTCATGGTAGCTGCTTGAAGTGCGAAAAGCATGAAAATTAATTGTAGCGCGAAAATGTCCACGTTTACAGTCCAAAAAAGTAGTTATTAGACCTTAAATGTATGGGTTTTTCTACCTGTAAAATATTAGTCTGATTGATATATTGACAGAATGGCCATCATAACAATAGAAAAACGTGTAAGGGTTTTAATCATTCTTATCGTCACACAGTTTTTGCATTAAAAAAAGTTTCAATCTATTTTTTGCTAATAACTAAATGTTGATGTTGTATTCCTAGGTATGTTCATTACTAGTTAGTTTCATACAGCACAGCACTTGCAGATATGCCTTGTGATTACAATTTCATCATATGGTGCAATCCATTGTGCGTTGTGTTGGGTCTGTGTGTATTTGTGTTTGTTCATATCTATCTCTATATATCTATAGAATACTTGGCAGAACAACTTAACTTGTTATCGCGCCATGGTCCCAGAAACCTAGAGACATGAGTTGTTTACAAGTAACAGGCCCGGGATGATCCCTACTCTTTACAATGAGGTCTGCAACTATTTTAACGTGTTCAGGGTGAGAATCTGAATACACGGGACCAACGGCTTTACGACGGCGCACTGACATTCACCATATTATAGACCTGCACGTTGTACACAGTGAATGGGGTAGAGGAGAAATTTTACAATTCAATCTGATTAAATCTGATAAACTAACCATACTGAACTAAGATGTGATTGTAGAATTTCCGACCTAGATAGGAACTTTTTAGGTATAAAACAATGAATCCTTGTTTCAAGGAGACTTGAACCCATGATTCTATGCTTTTTGATGGAATCCCAACCGATGGTACAGGGCGCCTAACCGGTCAATATAATTACACGATTAAGGCTTGATAATTAATTTTCTTTCATATAATGGACAAAGTTGTGCTTGCCGGACACCTTCTTTAATTTTGCTTGCTGGCTTCTTACAGTGCACTAAATAGGAACAAGAAACACTCACCATTTGAAATAGTGTTGTATCCTCCACCATTTGTATCCATCTCATCCATTGTCATCCCTTTATTTCAGTAATAAGTGTACATACTATTTACAGCTTCTACATTAAGTTCCACAGTGTGCTATACAGGTTGAGTTGATGATGTACTTAATTATTATTGATATTCTATCCCCTACCATATCTATTGCTTACTAACACATCAGCGATGAGGAGTCCCATAATAGTAGTTCACAAGACAGTGATAATGAGGATCATGCAGATCAGGTTAAAGAGGAGGAGGAGGAGGAGAATGAGATGGAGAGAGTAAGGCTATGGTAACATGGGATTATTGCACTCTGGCATGGCCCTATCTCCTTAAAAATGTTTCAATTACACGGCACATGAGACTTACACAGGCAAAAGGGTACTTGCATGCTTATTCAATCTGTATGTTCTGAAATTGAAAACAATTTGGTTAATATATGCAATAAATGAACAAATCGCTCAAATAAAGAAAGAACCAACATGATTTGTGAAACATGTTTGTAGCATTTCCTACCATGGTGATTGACATTTCTATACAATGTATGAAGATATTTGATGAGACAGACTGTTAGTTGATTTCAATTAGAATTCCTCAGATATCCAGATAATGCTGAACAAGTGTTAAGATGTTTCTGTAGGCATTTGTTCATAACACCTGATAGAGTTCCCCTTTAGTTTGTTTTCTAAAAACATACAAATTCAGGTAAAAATGGTCCACTATAGACTAGTATGAAACCATACTTGAGAATGCTATCTATATATTTTTCAAACTGAAGTTTGCCAAATGCCATACAATACCAAAACAAACATAACAAGAGTCATCAATAATTGAGGGTTTGGTTCCAAATATTTATCACTGACTAGTAAGAAACGATAGCGTACTTGAGAGTGCTATCTGTGCAATTTTTCAAATTGAAGTTTGCCCAAAGTAAAAAATTCACAAATCACATTATTAGTTTTCCAAGTTTCTAAAATAATTTGAAATGAAACCTTGTTTGATCAATGTAGCTGCTATCATCCATTGTGCTGTGTAATTTAGTTTATAAGGACATATGGGTCCTCCCATGTTTGCAATCCCAGCTTACTTCTCTATGGAATGTGTGTGGTTTTATGGCATGCCACCAAGTCAACCGCACATACAATAGGTTGAAATAGGTTGGAATTAAAGATATACATTCAAAGGTTTTGTAACAGAGTCTGCTGCTAAGTTAACAATTTTATTTAGTCTCATTGTGCATGGTTTTGTATTTGATTTGATTTGGCTTTCATCATTTCAGTTTGATATCTAGTGTAAACTGTCTGTTCATCAAGCAATTGCATGTTTATGTGTAGAACATCTTTGTATCCAAGTCACATTTCTCTGTCATGTATAAGTATGCATCACTGTTTTTGTCATCAGTTTTATCACTATATCTCTATCTTTTTATCATTAATTTATATTTTAAAACTTCATGTGTCATTTTACTTGCATATGTGTGATATATTATTTATATTGTTTCAAATTGACATTTTATTAATAGTCAAAATGAGTATGTAACTGTAAAATTGGGGTAATTTGTTTTTAATACGACAGAGATTATCCTACTCTTTCCTAGATCCGTCTTAGTGACCATTTTGTTTTACTGCATTTATGTGCTGCACAGGAATACAACCAGTCCATAGTTTCATATGGGGGATCTTTTTAGTTTGAGGTGTAATTTCCTGAAACTCTTATTAAAATGTTTCTCCTACAGCTGCTATAGAACAGCTGTGCTGGTCATGAAATCTACTCACAAGTATCACTTATTGTCACGGTCAATAGGATCTTCTCAGATTTAAAATTATGCAATTTCCTATTTAATATGCAAATATGTTATAAATAAACAATATGCTCACTACATGTGAAATGTCATTGCAAAATGTGTGTGTAATAACGAGACAATTCATGTGAATGAAAATTGGCAAGGGTGGTCAAGTGCAAGATATATTGTAAATATGTTATAATATATTGTAATATATCTGTTAGATTTCCCCCCCGGACGTCCATGCGGCCAACATCTTATTGGGGAAAAGTGTACATTATGTCTCTGATATTATTGGTATACCAGTACCATACTGATTCACACCTGTTCATGCAGGGTTTTTCTCAGTCAGTTCTCCTTTTCTTTTCTCCTGATCTAAAATCAAATGTCTTCAATAAGTGTTTTTCTGGAATTTTCAATCTATGCACCATTTAGCAACTGACATAGCATAGGCACCCCTAGTAGATGTGTTCTATGATATAAAAACAACATTTAATTTACTTAATTTAATATTTAATAATCTAGAAAACATTTTGTGAAAATCATTTACATGATGTGATGCAAAAATGAAAGTGAAACTTGAGCTCCTCAACAAACCACCCTGTACAGCCATGTATATAAAATACTAATCATCATCAATTTCATCAAATGCCTAATGTCAATGCATGTATTGTTGTTGTATGTGTGTCTTGTGGTATCCTAACATCTATTTTGTTATTAAAATATTTTGACAATATATTACCAACAACTCTTACGGCTGCCTTTGGATAAACCCTACTACTCATCTATTGACCATTGCCAAGGTCTTGGTATTAGTTGAGAGTTACCTCTGCATCATAATTATTATATACTCATATACTAAGATATTCTTTTTGCTGTGTTTGAAAAATATCACACATAATATAATTGTTTGTATTAATTATATTATTTGATATTTATTTGCCTCATATTACAGGGAGCAGAAGGAGGATCATGATATTGAGACCATTATGCTGAGAAAAGGACTCCTAACTGCCATGAAGTAACCCATTCTAGCATTCAACCTCCATGTTGGTAATACAGGGTCACAAGATACATACTCTTTTTGCGTATAAAATAAAATTATTTACACTGTACAAATAAATCACAGTTTTACAATGACTGTCTAATACTAACGTAGTGTTGTGTAATAATGAATATTTAAATATAAAATTTAGACTGAAATCTATCTGCCATTGCTATAGTGCTATGTAGAATATCTATATACGCAGCAATGGAAACCCTCATGACTGCCTACCCGGGGTTGTCTAGGTAGGAACTACACACTTTGAATATATTTCTAACTATAACTTTTACAAAAGGAAATAAATCAATTGAAAAAAAATGGTCCTAGTAGAAATCAAACCATGGACCTCTGTCTGTATTGTATTGTCTTTCAAGCGAGGGGTGAACTGGCCAGGACATGATTTTAATCCCTTTTAAACTCACGGAATAAAGCAATACTACTACTGTGATCAGTACAATATTATGAATAGAGCTGCGATACACATGATCGTCTACCTGGGTTGACAGTCATGTGGGTATTTCCATTACTGCATATATATACACCTAACACAAAAAGTTCCAAACCGGGTATTTTGTTGGCTAATTCAAAATCAATAATCAGTACCAAAATTCTGAGATGTACATTAAATGAGCAAATTTCAAGTTATGATGGTTTAAATGACCACAAATACTGTTCTCAAATTTGGATACTAAGGGATATCATTGTTTTGTGTGTGATTACGCAGTGAAATGTGTGTGTAAAGACTCCCTGTCATGCCTGTTACCCATTCATACAGATACCCGACTCGTTAAGATATCGCACAGTGGACAACACAAATCAATGATATCCCATAAAATAACAATTCTAGTGCCACTTTCTTGTAGTTAGACGCGGTTATTGAAATCATTATAACTTTAACAGTATCCATTCGATTTTATGAATGAGGTATCAAAATACGGAAAAGTAATTTACTCATTTAATGGATTTTTAATTAGCCAACATCAAAGTACCTGGTCTGGAACTTTTTGTATTAGGTGTATATATATCATAACAGTGCTATAAATGTTAGAATCACAGTATCATACAGGGTGTCTCAGAATGATTTCATAATTGCAGAAAAGAAATGGAATCTACCAATTTTACAAAATAGTTTGTAATTTCTATCAGAAACACACAATTTTTAAAATCTAAGAATGCTAGTTGTATGTGTGTATTGTCTGAACTAAAAGTAACGTGATATTCATTGCTATATAAATGCATCTTTCTGGTATAAATCATTTTGGACAACCTGTATGTAATGAGAAATTCTATATTATTATTATGAATTACACCATTATGTAGCACCAATGCTCTATCAATCTGAACTACATGCACGATGAAAATGGTTAGTTTTAATGATGAATTATTTACACTCAATCAATTTTAAACAATTTGTGTATATAGATTCTTAATTTTCCATTTAGTGTTCCTTTACACACATGGTGACTGAGTGTGAAGAACTTACCTTAAATGAATCACAGCATTATAGAAAAATATAATTCGTTTTTGTTCCATTACTATATTTGTGAAAGTGAATAATATTGTGATCTTCATACCCAACGAAGCATTATTATAGATAGAGGTTATGTGAAATTATGTTGGACATTGGGTGGTAGTACCACTCAGTCATTTTAGTGTTACATTAAGGTCTGGGGGTCCCCCTGGTTAGTGTGACATTAAGGTATGGGGTTAGAATAAATAGCATCCATCCGATCTGCTACACAAATCATTCCAGGGACCATTGAAGACCAATCAACTATATATACCTTGCTCATTGTTAACACTTAAATGAGCATCAAATATGTTTCAACTCATTTGACAAACTCAAATACTTGTGAAAGGTAATGAAATGAAAATAATTTGAGAAATGTTTGCAAACATGAAAGTACTTCTCAAAGTGTAATACTGTTTTCAGCCTACTCATTCTGTAGATGTGATACAGACTCATTCTGTAGTATATAGTCACAAATGTTGGTGTTTTATTATCCTGCAATCATAATGATGCAGAAAATATAATAATAATAATATATAGCAGCATGCAGACTCATATTTTTGGTTCGATCATGTTTTAAAGATTCATTTAGATACCTTTTTCGACCATGGTTTTTGAGCTCCATAGCTTTCACCGGCTAGGACCTACCCGCCGCCATCTACGATGACCTGCTGTTATGTGATCACCCAAAAGGCGGTCATGTGACAGTAGAGGGAAGTAAACACTTTGCTGAATGGTGGGATGATCCCAAAAGCTACTGAGCTCAAAAACATGGTACTTAAAAGGTATCTAATTGAATCTCTAATAATAATATAGTGTGTAAATTGGCAATATTACAAGCAATGCTTACTGCTTATTGCGTTTGTTTTATGTATCAATAATGTAATCCGATATTTATTATTATAGTAGATTAATACATTTTCCGATCTGTTCCAAATTTTGACCCATTCCATTTAATACCAGATAAGCTTTCACTGATCAATCATTTCAATCATAATTTAGATGGTAATGGTTTCAGTGCGACATGTAAAGGATTTCACAGCTTAAGATATCCTATGCACACATTTAAGAAATTTAACAAAACAGGCCAATTGCGTGCTATTCAAAGGTGCTTTCTTAACAAGTCTAACCCCATTGGTATATAGTATAGACCAGATAGTGAATCAAACAAGTCTAACCCATTGGGTATATAGTATATCAATAGAAATATGATGGCACTTTTTACAAGGCATAAATTTGATAGTAATATTTAGGGTAGGGGAAACATAAATCATCATATCTTTGCTTATACAGAACCAAATCTGTAGTTTTGTATCAAGATATTATGTCAAGTCATCTCATCTTTCATGTTATTATTTGTTTGATGTTATGTACCAGATAGATACTAGAAATACTAATATGACATATCAAGTTGGCTTGTAAATGTTGTAGCATACTATTTGTAAGTTGTTTAGTTCATTTAGATAAGAGTTTAGACAAATCTGATTAATATACTGTATTTCCTGGGTGTTATATCGCGTTTGTTCACGCGATAAGCAAAGATTTGTTGGCTTATGTTTTTACTTACCCTGAAAATGTGACACAACAATTTGCATTGACTCGCTACCTGGTACTGATCTAGAGGGTCTACAAAAACTACCTATGGGGTGGGTCAGACTTGAGATGTGACACCGGTTCAACGAGGTCTTGTATAATGACCAAAGTTGCATTTCAATTCACTCTCTCACCCTCGTTTGAAAGCTATTACCTCTTACTGAAATAGTACTGCGTCCAAAGTCTTGGATATTGCCGCTTAACAAGTGACATTCCATTAGTTGTTATACAAAGAAAGTAATACAATGGTTTGTTTTGTCATCTTTCATTGATTCACATTGTTTCCAAGTTTTGCCTAGAGGTGTACAACCGAGGCAAAAGGATGCAGTTGTCTCTCCAAGAAAAAGTTGAGATCTTAATACCAACAAAAGGAGCTTTTTGAATGCTTCAAAATTACACCTTTGTGGTTAAGATTGGATACAGCTTTCTGATTTTATGAAGAAAAGTTACGGTAAAATTGTCTTAATATCTCAATATGCATTTTACCGACAACTGCACCCTTTTGCCGTGGCAGCACACATATATAGGGTGTCCCAGAATGATTTATGAAAATATGTAATATAAAAACTACATGTATCTCAATCTATTACCTACTGTGTTCCCTACTCATCAAGATAATCAATGAAACCTTCAATAAACCTTCCATGTCTTAGATTAGTGGCCATTTGGTGGCAACACTAAACTCTATTCAAGTAACTATTGGCTAAAATAATGCTGCACATTATTTGTTCAACTAATCTGAACATTCCAATAGAGGTTATACTAATTATCATTTACCAGGTTGTATTAAATGAGGAGTGTTGTGGGGGGTATAAACCGTGTGTTTGTGTTGCATGGCAGCTCTATTTCACTACATTTCAACTGCACCCTATAGCTAGTTGATGCGATCTGATTCTGATGATTCACCAGCAGCGAAATTACAGCGCTTTGTATCCTTTGGCAAAGGCGCTATATAAATGCCGTGTTATTATTATTATTATTAACACTAGGGTCTGCAAAGAAAGGATTCTTTTAAGCAGGGGTGTGAGACTTCCTCTTTTTTAATTTTTCTTATGCCAACATTTTTACCCAATTTTACTCTGTTTTTCCTCGTTTTTGTCTGTTTTCCTCTTTTTTTATTTGTGGCCTCTCACATCCCTGATTAAGTCTGCAGTCCTTGTAAACAAATATGTTGTGGTAGGATTGAGTTATCCAAGATGGCATACCACCTTAAGGTATATACAATGGTTGCATTACACCTGGGCAGCTACTATATTAAATATGGGTGGCATCTACTACTGTAGCGCTGCTGTATATTTGGTATATACCCTTTGGTTTAGACTGGTACAATGTCATGAACATTTTTGTATACAGGTCGTGTCAAAAACGTTTCATCTATAACATTTTCTTTTTGCCATAACTGTATAAATTGAATCTGAAATAGTAATAACCATGTTCAACAATTGTTTCATAATATTTGTTAAAGCTTCGTTTACAAATGATGGCAAATCTACTCAGGCATGTCAAATTCAGCTTTGGCCAACCACCTTTCATGTGCAGTCTGTCAGGTATTGAACATAATCAATCAAATTAATAAGGATTTATCTACTAAATGTTGATAGTCAAGTTTATAAGTTTATTTTAATTGAAAAACACAGTTTGATTGATATTATCCACAACATACACCATAATGTGAATATTAGATGCATTTTAAACAATGAATATGTTGATAAAATGATCAATGGAATCTCAATTGCAGCTCAGTTGAAAGCCATATTTTAGTTCAATTTGGAATTCACACTATTAGGCAATTAAATGGGATTAAGGATGTTCCTATGGTTAAGCGACAAATCTTGAAGTATAAGGTAGAGCTGGTTGAGTACAACAACAAAGGTCTTTTACTGTAGGTGAATCAGGTGTACAGTTCAACAGATATAACCATTTTAAGTCATTTTGAATTATTTTGTTTTGTATTGTTTTTCGGCCAATAGAGGGCAGCAGTCTATTTTCTTTTGTTTTTAATGTTTTTGTTTTTTACTCCCTAACATTTTCATAACATTTTAGTTTTTGTTTTTGCTCTAAATTATTATTGAAAACTCCATTAGATTCCCACCGCAGCACAGGAAATAAGGAAAGTTGTATAACCAACATATACACCAAGTGGCAATACATTTAGTAAAGTGCATGAACTTGAATTTTTTTAATTAAGTGCATTAATTAGCCTCATGTTTTAATTACCTAAAGCTTCCTTAGATAATCAAGTATAATTAATTATGCAGATGTATGACAGCCTCCCGCAGCACAGAAATTTTCTAAAAACTATAATAAACAAGCTCCCAAAATGTGAGCATTTATATTTTTCTTGTCAAAATTATTAAACATTTTTGCATAGATTATTTATTTTGCTACGGGGTCAAAAAAACCCAATAAGAAACATAAGAAATGAACCATTCAATTTTGCTTCATCTTTGACAATAAAATTGTCATATCTATTGAACCGTACCTCCGATCAAGCTCAAATTTCAGATTATTGTGGAGCTCAGCAAGCTCTATTAAAATATCAAAACCAAAAATGTAACCATAGGAACATCCTTAAGTGCATAACAAATAACAAACTAATAAGTCTATTTTTCATGCGACACTTTTGACACACCTGTATAGAGTGATTGAAAAAACTGCAATAGCGCACATGGGAGATCTAGTTTGGAAGCCAAGGTGAATTGTTGTACCTACTTGTTAGTATCATCAAGTGTACCTCTTGTTAGTATCCCTGAGTGAAAAAGTGAAGTCAATACTTACTGCTTTGTCTTTGGTGAACTTATTGTTTTGATTAAATGTCTGGTTTACTCTATCATTGTGAAGATTTTAAGACCATTTGGACTCATTTAGATGTTAAATAAAGAAATTAACAAAATCCAATATGTTGCTTGAACTTTGAAATTCATTCATTCATACTTTAATTAAGATTATTTGATAATTAAAATAGAAAAATTAAATACATACATAAATAGACATAGCCCCCAGTAAAATTACATAAATAGATAATTATAAAGTAATACATTTTTATTGATACATAATTTGTTCATTTATCAATATGTATTTAATAATTGAAAAAGATGAATGAATGAATAGATTAATAAAAAACACCTGTATTATCAATCAATCAAACAATTGACTATATCATTCACTCAAAGAATTTAAATAAATAATTATAAGACTTGGAAAATCTGGCGTGAATGAAATTATCAAAGGCGTTAAAAATGCAAGGTCTCGAACCCGGTGGTCCCTCTTGCTATTGCAGCAAACCCACTGGACCTCAGAGGTTGAGTTTACCAGAATAGAGAGCGAATGTATGCAAAGACTTTGTTGAGAGTGTCAGTGTTGTGACATAGCCCCCAGTAAAAAATTAACCTTTTCACATGCCCAACAATTGATCATATTTCGACCGATCGTCATTGCTACCATAACAGTCGTTTGTATTGATTGAGTTTTTCTGCGGTGATCAGTCGTTTCCCCTGCTTGCAATCGACAAAATTTCGACCATTCAATAATGTTGATAGGTCTTGGAGGTACGATCGCTATAGATCGATCGTCAAAGAAAATGTGAAAGGGTTTCACGGTCGATCGGTAATATTTTAGCCTTGTTTTTGAACGACTGTATAGTCTTAAAGAAAACAACGATCGATCGCTCGTGGGGCCGGTATGAAAAGGTTCACCAAACAATTGATCTCATTTTTCACTAGCTTCCAACAATTGAAGGGCCATATTTATCAGTACAAACTTTAAGGGCATTAAGAGATGTGGTGGAGGCAGCGTCCTCAATTACAAAAATATATGATAAAAACTGGGATTTGTATAGTTTTACAATTGTATTACATGTATGAACTTACACCTATAAGGATTAAGAAAAGTCAGCCCTCTTTATACAACAAAACGTTGATTCAAAAATGCTGGTAGAGCCGCAACCAGCATTTTACATGGTTAAGGGTATTCCAACATATTTAAAACATTGTGTTTTTTTTAGTAGAAACAACAATAATGGCAATTTTTAATGTTCATCTTGAATTCTGAAGTAAATTAATTAAAATTAAAAAAATTCAACATGCATTGTGTCCCTTTAAGGGGGCTGTCAAGTGTCATTTCGTATTTTCCAGGAATTTCACTTTTCTTCATTTTTCAAAACTTCAGAGTGTTATCTATCAGTACATGCAAAGAAATCTTCAATTTTGAAATTCTAAAAGCCTATTTAGAAGGATTTAAATCCCTTATTGTGATCATTGACAAAGTAGAATGGAAAAGTCTGCCCGCAGGGGATCAGCGAAACTCCCATGCGCCGCGTATCCCGTGTTTTGTTTTTCACGCAAATTGGCACGCGCCAGTTGGCTTAAAATACGCGACGCTGTTATTTCGAAAGCCGTCAGTGCGTGCTGCGTTACCCGCTATGTTTTTGCCGCGTTTGAGGGCTTGTTCATACGCATTGTTTACGCATCGGAGGCCCGACTTATCAAACCGTCATTTTTGCCGGGGTGTGGCTGAGCCTGAAAGCAAGTAGGCCTATTAGTAAAACAAGGCTTTAGCACAAGCGTTAGTGTCAAGGAGTTTGGAAAGAGAGAAGGAAAAAAGATAAAAAATAAAGGACAGAGAAAGATTTTGAATCCATGATCGGAGTGAAACATTGTAAGGAGATCAAAAAGACTTACACCGGGTTTTATCCGAAGACGTTAATGTTTTGTTTTTGTTTGGCCTTTCGATGTTGTACAAGTCCGTTCCACCCGCCCGTCCATCCAATAGGCCTACCTGTTTATCTATTTATTGTCATTACTGAATATGGTAGGCCTATTACTTCGTATCGTTGTTAAGTTAGTTAGTTCTCAGTTAGTTCAACTCGGTGTACTAATTTGTCATTCAGTTATATCAAACATAATATCAATTATAAGTGCCGTTTTACCTAGGCCTACATGGGCATGATCGGAGAAGCATCCTCGGGCCGATGAGCCGATGCTATCAAATGGTTCACATGGTTATCTCATAATAGTCTAACTTTGTATAGTACATGTATTTGCACACGCGGCAATCAAACACACGACATGTGGAGTTGGGGGTGTATAGGGCCATGGAGAGCAGGGATGGACAGCCTCTCCTGGCATGTATTTTAATATACTATCCATTATAAGCTCATTTATTCAGTTGCGTTCGGGTCTAAGGCCCCGCTGTTAGGCCTATACGGTTTGGTTGGTGACATGCCATATAAGACAAAATAAGTTCCAAGATAACCAGAAGTAGGCCTATACGGCCAAACAAGTCATGTTTCTATAAAATCCTCCTAAAATGTCAAATTGAATAATATAAAATTCTGGAACATTCCAAATGAAATTCGGACTGAACAAAGAACAGAGATCTTCCCATTTCGATCGCTAAATGCCCATCATTCATATTTTGAATCAATGAAACGTCCGAATGTTCTAGACTGAAAGCAAAGGTGGAAGGGATGGGATTATGGTGGGAGAGAATGCTCTATATTTCTGCCCCTCGGACCCACCCCAATAAAAAAATAGGGTAACATCGGTTTGGTTTATCACGAAGTTATGAGATGTAAACAATAGGCCTGATTAATTAAATGTGTGGTTGCACCTTTGATATCCTTGTACTTTTGTGTCCTCTCAATAAAAAAAAATCAATCTAGGTATAGGTGACAAGGCAATTCATAGGGATAGCCAATAAATAATACAAGGCGGTTCTCGAACGGCGCGTCTCGCCTATTCATCAAAAGTGACTTGAAAGAAATGATGATGAAACATATGATACAATGTAGCACTGTCACAGAGGTATGCATTGTAGTTAATGCATCAAGATAGGCCTTACTGATCTATTTGACCCCATATTTGACCCCCGATGACCCCGAAAAATTAATCAACAAAAAGAACACACCATCCCTCTTCCGTCCACCAAATCCCATCAAGATAGACCTTACTGATCTATTTGACCCCATATTTGACCCCCGATGACCCCGAAAAAGTAATCAACAAAAAGAACACACTTGACCCCATATTTGACCCCCAATGACCCCGAAAAATTAATCAACAAAAAGAACACACCATCCCTCTTCCGTCCACCAAATCCCATCAAGATAGGCCTTACTGATCTATTTGACCCCCGATGACCCCGAAAAATTAATCAACAAAAAGAACACACCACCCCCCTTCCCTCCACCAAATCCCATCAAGATAGGCCTTACTGATCTATTTGACCCCATATTTGACCCCCGATGACCCCGAAAAAGTAATCAACAAAAAGAACACACCATCCCTCTTCCGTCCACCAAATCCCATCAAGATAGGCCTTACTGATCTATTTGACCCCATATTTGACACCCGATGACCCCAAAAAATTAATCAACAAAAAGAACACACCATCCCTCTTCCGTCCACCAAATCCCATCAAGATAGGCCTTACTGATCTATTTGACCCCATATTTGACCCCCGATGACCCCGAAAAAGTAATCAACAAAAAGAACACACCACCCCCTTCCCTCCACCAAAGCCCATCAAGATAGGCCTTACTGATCTATTTGACCCCATATTTGACCCCCGATGACCCCGGAAAAGTAATCAACAAAAAGAACACACCACCCCCCTTCCCTCCACCAAATCCCATCAAGATAGGCCTTACTGATCTATTTGACCCCATATTTGACCCCCAATGACCCCGAAAAATTAATCAACAAAAAGAACACACCATCCCTCTTCCGTCCACCAAATCCCATCAAGATAGGCCTTACTGATCTATTTGACCCCATATTTGACCCCCAATGACCCCGAAAAATTAATCATCAAAAAGAACACACCACCCCCTTCCCTCCACCAAATCCCATCAAGATGGCCTTACTGATCTATTTGACCCCATATTTGACCCCCGATGACCCCGAAAAATTAATCAACAAAAAGAACACACCATCCCTCTTCCGTCCACCAAATCCCATCAAGATAGGCCTTACTGATCTATTTGACCCCATATTTGACCCCCGATGACCCCGAAAAAATAATCAACAAAAAGAACGCCCCATCCCTCTTCCGTCCACCAAATCCCATCAAGATAGGCCTTACTGATCTATTTAACCCCATATTTGACCCCCATGACCCCGAAAAATTAATCAACAAAAAGAACACACCATCCCTCTTCCGTCCACCAAATCCCATCAAGATAGGCCTTACTGATTTATTTGACCCCATATTTGACCCCCGATGACCCCGAAAAAATAATCAACAAAAAGAACACCCCATCCCTCTTCCGTCCACCAAATCCCATCAAGATAGGCCTTACTGATCTATTTGACCCCATATTTGACCCCCGATGACCCCGAAAAATTAATCAACAAAAGAACACACCATCCCTCTTCCGTCCACCAAATCCCATCAAGATAGGCCTTACTGATCAATTTGACCCCATATTTGACCCCCGATGACCCCGAAAAATTAATCAACAAAAAGAACACACCACCCCCCTTCCTTCCACCAAATCCCATCAAGATAGGCCTTACTGATCTATTTGACCCCATATTTGACCCCCAATGACCCCGAAAAATTAATCAACAAAAAGAACACACCACCCCCCTTCCCTCCACCAAATCCCATCAAGATAGGCCTTACTGATCTATTTGACCCCATATTTGACCCCCAATGACCCCGAAAAATTAATCAACAAAAAGAACACACCACCCCCCTTCCCTCCACCAAATCCCATCAAGATAGGCCTTACTGATCTATTTGACCCCATATTTGACCCCCAATGACCCCGAAAAATTAATCAACAAAAAGAACACACCATCCCTCTTCCGTCCACCAAATCCCATCAAGATAGGCCTTACTGATCTATTTGACCCCATATTTGACCCCCGATGACCCCGAAAAATTAATCAACAAAAAGAACACACCCCCCCTTCCCTCCACCAAATCCCATCAAGATAGGCCTTACTGATCTATTTGACCCCATATTTGACCCCTGATGACCCCGAAAAATTAAGAACAAAAAGAACACACCATCCCCCTTCCCTCCACCAAATCCAATCAAGATAGGCCTTATGGATCTTATTTGACCCCCGATGACCTTGAATGACCTCTGATGACCTTGAAAATTTATTCAGCAAAAAGAACACACCACTCCCCTTCCCTCCACCAAATCTCATCAATATAGGCCTTACTGATCTATTTGACCCCATATTTGACCCCGATGACCTCTGGTGACCTTGAAAATGTAATCAGCAAAAAGAACACACCACCCCCCTTCCCTCCACCAAATCCCATCAAGATAGGCCTTACTGATCTATTTGACCCCATATTTGACCCCCGATGACCTTGAATGACCTCTGATGACCTTGAAAATTTAATCAGCAAAAAGAACACACCACCCCCTTCCCTCCACCAAATCCCATCAAGATCGGCCTTACGGATCTTATTTGACCCCATATTTGACCCCCGATGACCTTGAATGACCTCCGATGACCGTGAAAATCTAATCAGCAAAAGAACACCCCACCCCCTTCCCTGACATCAAGTCCCATCAAGATAGGCCTTACGGATCTCTAGATATCGCGTCACAACGCGTCTCAAAAGTTTTAAGCATATTTGACCCCGATGACCTTGTATGACCCCCGATGACCTTGAAAAATCAATCAGCAACAGAACCCACCACCCCCCTTCCCTCCACCAAGTCCCATCACGATAGGCCTTACGGATCTCCAGATATCGCGTCACAAAGGTATTTCTTAGCACACGGCATACGGCATACGGCGGACGCCGGACAGAAATAGTGATAACATAGTCTCTTTCTGATTACATCAGGCGAGACAAAAACCATGCAGTAATGGAAATACCGAATACTGTATATAGGCCTAGCACTAGAGCTAATTGTTAAATAATGACCGTGTTTTCAACGTTATCATTGTTATCTTCAGTAGATAGCAAACTACTTTTATAAGAGATCCAACCGAAATGCTTAATAGAGCTATTGTTATAACACTGAACAATCACTATTTAATAATTATCTTTGGTAGATAGCAATTCAAATCAATTTTAAAAGGATCCAAGTCCATTCTAATGGAAAATACTCATCATTTAACTACTGTGAAATGTGCTCCATTACCCGCCAGTGCATGGCGTATCTGATGAGATCGCTTGTCAGAGGGGGAAATGGTATCTTCCCGGTAGGCTTTAACTTTACAGGCTGAGGATTGCCGCCGCCGCCGAGTCCGACATTTGAAAACGGGGAGGGTGGGGGTGTTCTCAAAATCCACCCCATCCGATTCAAATTGGGGCCCTTGCTCCCCCAACCCACTGTATTTACAGAAAATAAAACCTTTTAGCCCGGTAGTTTGAGCTGTTCTACCCGGTCAAATCCGTCGAGGGAGGACACTCTGCTGATACGCTACTGTTACTCGTTCGCTTGACAGTTTACCCATAGACAATTCATATAGTCATTTTACAAACCGTTTAAATTTATTTTCCTGCTTCATTAAACATTAGACCTATCGGACATATATTTCAGTTTCTTTTTCGGTGGCGCTGGCATAACGAGGATCAAGTTCAGGTGGCATGTTGTGGCCTTTTACTATTTATGATGAAATTACAATTCGTGACGTGACTCATATTAATCATGTTAATCAGAAGCTTACCCGATTCCGTCTCTTTAAATATCTGAGGTAGAAGAAGAGAAAACATGTAGGCCTAGAGCCTACCAAACGACAGGTCTTAAATTAAATCTTCATCCCATTTCTTGCTTTCTCTCTGTTTCCAATTTTTCTCTCTCCTTTAAGTCCTTTATCTAGGATAGGTGTTGATTTTTACACCCAGACTACTCACTAATCCCGCCACGGTGCATTTTTAAATGATCACATTGATAAAGACTCGACTACACTGGCCTATAATGATAAACTCTGATGATTAGCCGCAGAGTGTTGCGCACAGAAATTAATACACGAGCGTCTAAATCTTTGTCAACCGGTTCAACGCGCACGCGTCACCATTTATTTTGCCAACTCAAAACATTCCGCGCGCGTCTGCGCTCATTGTCGATTAACGCACGCGCTTGAATGCGTTACGCTTCCCGGAAATTGTAAACGCACTTCGAATGCGCATAAAATGGTATGGCTTCTTTTTCAAACTCGACATCATGAAAAAGATGTTTTTTAACACACATTTGAGGTTATTTTGATACCAAGAAAAGAACGGTTTGTAATGAAACTTTGCACGAAGTTGGGGATTTATATGTTTCCCACAATATCTAAAGAACAGGATTTGAAATACGTATATTTCCCCGTAAACCATGATCAAACGGCGGTATTGTCACTTTTCACATTCATCGGTTGATTTCTTTATGTTCATTTTTGAGTAAAATACGATTTACAGACACGATAACTCAATACAAACTGCATCTGATGGACAGCAAGTAAGTTTAACGCAACAACCATGATCTTCCCCAGGTTCCATTTTTTTTGTTTTTTGTTTTAGGCCTATTTCCCGATTTTTCGGATCATTTTGTGGAAATTCACGTTTGTTGTATTTAAAAATCCCATTTTGTTGCCTTATTTGGTCAATAAATAAAAAAATATCTCAGATATCAAAAAACAAAAAAAATGGAACCCGGGTAATTTTCTTAAGATTACAAAAATCGTAAAAGGACAGATTTTCAGAAAATATTTTTTGGGTTACCTTGTCCGAATTGAAGACTGGTCAAAATTCTCGTTTTTTATGATTTTCTCCAAAATGGTTCTTTTTAGAGCAATTTTATGTTCATGGTTAGATTTATTGAACCCTTTCCTTCAAAAAAATGTATACTTGTATATGGAATATATGAATAATTACGTAGTTACGGCATTTTTACGGAAGCTATTTCTGACACTTGACAGCCCCCTTAAGTTGATAATGAATCTGTTTACAATATCTGCTTGGTATGATGTCGGTGACCACCTAATCCCAGATTGCATCAACATTTCCTGAAGTCCTTGGCTTAATTCCTGATAGCAATATTTATTCATTTGAGAGCACGTTATTTGCGAGTTTGAAGAATGTCACTTTTTTTGTCATTTGAAAGCATATTATTTGTGGGTTAAAATATAATAAAATGTTAAAATTAAGGTTTGAGCTCAAATGCATTTTCGTAGTTTCTTGTAAATCATTGTTTGTACTCTTAAATGTTGAGTAATATAAACAAAATGAAGTCTGGCTTGTTTATGTTTGATGCATTAAGCATTATGTAGTGACTCAAGATATGGACATTCCCATCCATTAATCACACCAGGGAGGTATATATGGACATTCCCATATGGCCATTAATCAAACCTGTAGTAAATCACGCCATGTTCAAACCAAACTACAATTTCCTTCTTTTATTATCCATTTAGACAAGAAAACCTCAACTTTCACTTTCACAATTTTCCCCAAATAGAAAAGTGACCGTAAGTAAGCTAGCCTATAGCTATATGACCGCAATAAAATGCATTGTATCACCATACAAATAATATAACATTTTAATTTTCTTATATGTGTATGTAATAAATAATCCTGATCTAAAGAAATATGTCTCTATTTTGTTTTATTCACATGTTTCAAATAATGATGGCATCCACATATTTTATTAATATGATATAATAATGAAATTATTGTGTCTAATCAAACAAAAATACTTATTTGCCAAATGTAATCTTTAGATAATTAACAAAGTATGGATGCTATTATACTAGGGTATTTCATTGAAATACACCATAGCAACACTTTGCTATGGTGTATTTCAATGAAATACCCTAGTATAATAGCATAAGTAATTCTGTTATACCCTTCACAGAGGTATTCATAGTGCATGATTTTTAAGAACGACGCATACTACTGATGTAGGTGTGTAGGGTATAACAGAATTATGCCCAACACATACATACAGGGTGAGTCGGAAAGAATGGGCACTTTTTTGCAACAATTTTAGTAGAACCCAGTATTTTATAGCCAATCCACGGAATGGCAATAGCACATTATATAGTAATAGTTGGATGCCCAATTCAGAGCTGCTAATCAATGAAACTAGTGAAAAGGCATGAAGGCACATAAATGTTGGGTACAAAATCTTAAAATGACTGGAAATAAATAGAAATTATGAGGAATAAAAAGCCTGAAACCAAGAAAGAAAAGTAAAAGGAGTCATATCTGCTAATTTGGGAGGCAAACCTCATTAGAATAGCTTGATAGTTCGACCATTCCGTGGATTGGCTTAAAGAGTTGGGGCTTTACTACAATTAGTGCAACATGATAATGAAATGGTCCATTTTTAAGTCTTCTTTTGAATGAAAGCCAAGTTATGGGTCTTTATAGCGCTACCATTTGTTTTGGATATGCATGCCTAGATTTTTTGTGAAAAATGTGCCTGTTCTTTCTGACTCGCCCTGTATCAATTGAACAACAAACAAAATATACTGTGGCATTTTCCACCTGCTTATAAAATACTGATGTGTGACTCATTTTGCTTGATCATGTCACATATTATGACACAATAGTGAATAGATTTGGGCAGCATTACTTGAGATTACTGAGAGGTATGTCAAAAACTGATTAGACCAAACAAAAAACAAGTCTGTTTCCAGTAGTGCGCGTGCATTTCACTGAGACACTTCATTCATTCGCATTTAATTTATTTAATAGAAAAAACCGACACAAATATTGTTAGGGCCCCCTCTTTTGTCGAAATTGTGTCCAACATGTTTCAAGATGGCGATTGGCCACATATGGCAAACACGAAAGTGAAAATCCACAGCGAATATCACATTTAAGCGAGTATGAGAGTTAAAAAATGCACAGATTTGACAAATTAAAATCATTTCAAGTGAATCTCCACTGAATTTGAGCCAAAAACAAACAAAAAACACCGCATTTCGCATTTGACTTTCAGGCTTGCTACTGGAAAGAAACTTGTTATTTTTGGGGGCCTTATATAGACAATGGTGTATTGTATTTGTTGTGCAAACAATTTCTTGTGACCTTGTGCTTCTAAAAATAGAACCATTGGAGTTATGCAACTCAAACTTCGGAATGCAACAATTTGAAAGATGACTTTCATGTAAAATAGAAAACATCATGTTGAAAATCAGGCCAGCAATCAGAACATCTACTTTATTAAATAAATGCAGGTCTTTTGAACGGATGGACGGATTGACTTCAAATCTTCAGATTCCACGCCAGTAAATAATTTCAGTCCTTGTGGACGACAATCAAAAGTTTTTTTATCAGCTGGGCATCCTGTGGCCCATTGATTATAGAATTAATCAGAAATGGTACTTATTGCTCCCAAATGATTAAAGTTGTAGTTTAATCCTGATTTTAGGACTATTACCTAATACCACAGTGGAAAAAGAAATATTTTCAATGCATTTTGTAGGTTTTTTGGATGTATTTTGATTGTAAATGATCTGGCAACATTTCTCAACTTTTTCTGATAAATGAGGGCGCTACACCAATTGTCCAACTTTGGGGTCTTATTTCTCAGAACTTTCGGGGTTACCATATATATATGTTTTGATTAAATGATCAAAGATATCATAAAATTTAAGGAAAATGTCAAATTGAAAAATCCAGTCGCTTTTTAAGCGAGAAAATTGGCTTTTTGTAACAACCCTTTTACATGTAAACGTATAGGGAAACTATTTAGTGGTGTGAAATCTTCAGCGATAGGTAGGCCATGGTCAAAACTGTGGCTGGTTTTTTTTTTTGGGGGGGGGGGTCTAATTTGCATGTCATCTGAGGTCAAAGGTCATCCAGGGGTCAAATCGTCCCGATACAGAATCCTCGGCTAGATATAATCCGTATCCGACCCAACCTCACCTAATCACTAATAGTATCCAGCCACTAGTATCGGTGTTGCCAATCATTCATGTATGCATCCAATGGAATCAGTAATGTCATGTATCCAGCCACTAGTATCGGTGTTGCCAATCATTCATGTATGCATCCAATGGAATCAGTAATGTCATGTATCCAGCCACTAGTATTGGTGTTGCCTATCATTCATGTATGCATCCAATGGAATCAGTAATGTCATGTATCCAGCCACTAGTATTGGTGTTGCCAATCATTCATGTATGCATCCAATGGAATCAGTAATGTCATGTATCCAGCCACTAGTATTGGTGTTGCCAATCATTCATGTATGCATCCAATGGAATCAGTAATGTCATGTATCCAGCCACTAGTATTGGTGTTGCCTATCATTCATGTATGCATCCAATGGAATCAGTAATGTCATGTATCCAGCCACTAGTATTGGTGTTGCCTATCATTCATGTATGCATCCAATGGAATCAGTAATGTCATGTATCCAGCCACTAGTATTGGTGTTGCCTATCATTCATGTATGCATCCAATGGAATCAGTAATGTCATGTATCCAGCCACTAGTATTGGTGTTGCCAATCATTCATGTATGCATCCAATGGAATCAGTAATGTCATGTATCCAGCCACTAGTATTGGTGTTGCCTATCATTCATGTATGCATCCAATGGAATCAGTAATGTCATGTATCCAGCCACTAGTATTGGTGTTGCCAATCATTCATGTATGCATCCAATGGAATCAGTAATGTCATGTATCCAGCCACTAGTATTGGTGTTGCCTATCATTCATGTATGCATCCAATGGAATCAGTAATGTCATGTATCCAGCCACTAGTATTGGTGTTGCCTATCATTCATGTATGCATCCAATGGAATCGGTAATATTGCAATTGAACCGCATCCTACATCGTCGTAACAGCGACGATATGCTTGACATGTTTGGATTATATACAGACATCTAATTCCACCAATATGTAGTCAGTCAGCTGATGTAGTCAGATGTTTCAGTCACAGTTTAGCTATGAATATTCAATCTCTTGGTGTCTGTTAGAAGAAAAAACAGCATAAATTGTTAAGTGGTTATGTAGACTGGGCAGGTTTTTATTATATCAACTTCTTAGTGACATTTTGGTTTAAAAAAAGCCAGTTTAGAACTTTGTAAGTCACAATAGTTTTGATGTTTTGACATTTTAATTGTATTGTAGAACTGTGAAAGCATCGTGTTTTTTCACAATAGTTTTTCAAATCCTACTAGTAGGTAGGTAGGGGGGGGGGGGGGGGAGGGATGGTGGGTGTGTGGGAGGGATGGTGGGTGTGTGGGAGGGAGGGTGGGTGGGTGGGTAGGTAGGTACTGTAGGTAGGTAGGTAGATACGAGGGTCATTCAATAAGTTCTACCTCCTCACTCATAACATCGCTAATATGAATGTCAGCCTCATGACATTTGTCATGATTATAGCTCTGAATCATAGCTACACATTTATAGTAAATGCTAATTGATACCTATTTCACTTTTGTAATGATGCAATCAAAGCCAGAGCGAGATTTTGGACAACGGACACGGAAAATTACCCCAAAGATAATTACATGTTTTTTCGTGTTCTCTCCGTATTGTATGATTAGGTAACCGCCCGATTTAAATACTGAAAATAGAAAACAATGGATGATTTCTGTATATAATGATATAAACCAGGCTTTCTCAACTAGATTTACTGATGCGCCACATTTTAGTCACCAACTTGTTGAGGCTCCACTTGGTCATATTTTTTAGAATTTACAATGGCAAAATTCCCTTCACAAAATATTTTAACATATGTATGTAGGCAACATAATAACTAATATTACCCTTTTGAGGGCACATGCGCGCGAAGCGCGAGAAAAATTGCTGTCTTTATACATCTGACCGTCATAGGCCTATGAAATCTGGCTATATCATGATATAATTTTTTTATAAACAAATTTTAACCACTCTCGCGCCACTTAGGATGCCTTGATGCGCCATAAGTGGCGCGCGCTACCATTTGAGAATGCCTGATATAAACTATCATGTATAAATCAGATTGTTGGCAGTATTAACCTTTGTAGCATGCAAATAGTATAATATCAACTCGAATGTATTGACCTTTAGCATACTGGAATGCTGATATTCAGTCAAATGTCCGTTGTTACAAGTCAAGCCACAGTAATGCCTCGAATGTTAAAATTTAACATGATACAATGTAGTAACTTTATCAGTTTTACTTATATGCAACATTTAGAATAGTTAATTAGGTAGTCAGTGATAGAAAAATATATCTTCGAGAGACTTGAAATATATCCATTTAGTCCTGTATAATGAAGATCTCTTAGTTCCTATGACAAATATGACTTTTGCAGCGGTTCTCTAGGGTAGGGTTAAAATTGATGGCTGTCCTGGTCTGGTTCAGGCTAATTAGAGAGCATTTTCCACCAAGAAATCAGTCACTTGTATTGTTTAAAAGTCTGTTCAAGAGGTATTTGTAATTTAGAACGATTGTAATTGACCGATAGGTACATTTTGTCTCTTAGAATTGGCCAAATGAATAGCACTTGGGAGACATTTGGCTGTTTTTTTACCCGTTTCCGTCACACTAAATGGAAGTTTGGTTTTTACTGCATATCCAGAAAAGTATGAGTATTCAGACCAATCAGCCCTCAAATTAAGAAATGAAAAGGGCATGGCAATTTCAGGCAATTTGAAAGGGGCACAAGGCAATTATGTACTTTTCAATGGAGTAAAAACAGCCAGAAGTTGAGGGCATCGAGGCAACTAGGTGGAGCACCGACGGCAGTTGCCTTCGGTGCCTTCGGTTAATTTGAGGGCTGAGACCAATCTACTATGATTTTGTAGCTGAGATTCAAAGCTTCAATTGTGGAATATTTCATACAACTGGCTTGTATAATAGCAAAGTTATGAAGTAGGAGGTAGAACTTATTGAATGACCCTCGTATATAGATGTCTTACTTGCAACTTGGGCAGAAATAGAATACTGTCTGTCCTTCATCAGCAGAGCGTGTTTGTCTGGTTTGGTAGTGCAACCCTTCATGGCCACACTTTGCACAGGGTCTATCAATCTGATGGATAAAACAAAGTATATTGGTTATTCTATGTGCAACCATACTTGGCACATGAATTATTTATCAAAATAGACATTTATCATACTCATTTTCGAATCATGATGAGCTTTTTATTCAATTTTTATGATCCCCCAGAATCATTGCTTGACCTTTCTTTTGTATGAACCAGAAACCTATGACCTTTATGAAATATTGTTAGCTACGTTATGATGTCCAGTGCCACTGGTCCAGTGCTTTGCCAAAACCTAGTAAAGCATTCGACAAATGCATTTTGTAAGACTTATTTCATTATAAAGAGCCTGTGTGCTGCAACTCACACACAGGCACTATGGGATCGATATTCTTTGCTGGTCATGTTGGTTACTGTTCATTGTCAAGCTGGAAGCTGCCCATGTAATATTATACTAGGAGTAGGCTCGTAGGCCTAGTAAATTGAGTAGCCTAGGCTAAAACTTATCTCTTGCCAGTTCCGATTTTGCACCAAAATGGATGACGATGCCTGATTTCGATTTTGTAGATACGTTTGTTGAATTGCAACATTTGTAAAGCCACCTTTGAGTTGACACGGCACATGTTTGTCAGGTTTTTTTGCTTGTCGATCATTTCCAATTTCTGTACTGTATTTTTAGTAGTGCTGTTTTGTATCGATATGTCGTAAAAGAAAACTTTGACATGTCGATATATTATCGATAAAATATAAATTTGGTGTCCGAATTCTGCAACTATCGTCACAAATCAAAAACGTCAGATAAAACCTGATCAGATCAGGAACGGGAGAAATACTCCTATCAATGATGTACCCCACCAATAAATAACTTTGAAAATTGGCCGAGAAAGTCATTTAAAAACATTAAACGAAGACTAAAATGAAAAAATTCCGAATTAGCTGGCCGATATGGTCGCCATCTTTTAATTGAAGAAAATCATCCTTTACGCATGCGTGTGACATTGTGCTTAGGATTTATTTGATTTCCCCTTCGGCCTTTTCCGAAACCCAATACGAATGACGTATTCAGGCCCGTAAGCAGGATATTTTTTAGTCATATAAGACAATTTTGAGAGCGGAGGGGGGGGGGGGGGGGGGGGGGGGGGGGTGGTTAGGACATGTTTTAGTCCAAAACGGCCCGAAAAAATGCTTTACATAATTGGAAATGGGGCGTTTTTCGGAAAATTGGGGTGGGTGGGGGGCGTTTTCACACAAAAAAGTACATTAGTAACAAAAAAAGGTACATTGGTACCAAAAAAAAGGTACATTGGTACAAAAAAGGTACATTGGTACAAAAAAAAGGATTTGGGGGGGGGGCGTCCCCCCCCCCCTAGTTACGGGCCTGGACGTATTGCTACGGAAATCATCCTTAAGCATGCATGCGTGTAACAATTTGTCCAATCACAAATTTATTTCGGGGTTTTATAAATTTATTTAATTTTTCGGAACCAGTATGAGTGACGTAATGCCAATAACATGTGCTCGCAACTCGATCTCGAAAGGCACAGTTCCCCAGATGTGGATTAAGCCTCTGATTGACCATTGCGCTCTCTGAAAACGTGGTGGTTCTTTATGATTATTTATAAATATACAATACGAGTGGCATTCCCCAATGGCGTTGTTATTCAGTATGAATTATTTTGTTACTTGCGGGATTTGTCAGGCTTTCACCGAGGGAATGATGCACGGTACGGCCATGCACGCGTCAATATACATTGTATCACAATTTGTAATGAATTGTAAGTGAATGGGGAATATGCGGAAAACTTAAAAAGCATGTAAACCCCAATTAAAATTCATATCGTTTCTTTCCGATATACGAAAATATGTATCGACATGTCGTATCGTATGGAAAATATTGCGACAAGCGACACTTCCGACAATCGATAACAACACTAATTTTTAGCTCTCATCAGTTTTGTTAATCACTTGCTGTTTGCCGATGAGACGAACAATATGTTAGGCATGGCATGACACTATGTAATGTACATATACGTCTTCGTACTGATGTCATTTAGCATGTTGCCAAATGAAATCGATTAAAAAATCAAAGTTTATCGAGTTGTGAGCAGTCATGATGCAGCTTACACATGCAATCCATTTTTTTATTGTCTGAAAATTTCGCGAGTCACTGCTGAGAGGACATCCATTACAGTCAGTAGGCTAGCCGCTGTCGGTACAAACACACAGTCAATTAAACCATGCAGACATTATTCAGCATTGAATGATCATACAAAAATTGTATTTTTTCGTGGCATTGTTGGTTTTTCATGTGGTATTTATTGTTGTTTTTAGTCTTTGCCTTTGAAAGTGCCCCCGCTAAAATGTCGTGTATCCATGTTCAGGGCCCCACTCAAGCAAACATCTGCCTTTTGTTACCATGTGACGTCACACCGCCTCCAGGTCATTGATGCGCGTACAAGTCAATTTTGGAGGTCTTGGCGATATATCAATAACCTGCACTGTGCGGTCGCGTTTCCATATAACGATCAATTTGAGTGGAAGCCCAGAGGTACGCACATATTCAAAAGTTATGAATGGCAAAAGGTGAATTACTCAAAGTAAGCCTGGCCATCAAAGCTTTTTAAACCTAGGAGTGGGGGTACTCAAATTATTTTTGAATGGGCTGAGCCACCGGAGGTTTGAAATCCTAACCCACTTTTGGGGCTGCTCCCCCCACCCCCAATTTTGTTGTTGTTGTTGATATGGGACCCATGTTTAGGGTTTATTCACCATTTGGTACCCATGGTTTTCCAGCACAAATCATACCCCATGCATGTTGTCAAGAAAGCGACCCATTTGGGCGGCACATACCTGTATACCTTATGAGGCTTTTAACACAATACATCACATCTACATACCTGTGGTCCATAGCCTGATTGGTCTATTGTATTGTCAGGATCCTGTTGTACACGCTGCTGAGTTTTTCTCTTCTTGAAGCACACATAAGAGTGATATTCAATGCCATGTAAAGCTACTGGAAAATTCAACAAGAAGGGAAATGTATGCTGTAGTTTAATCAGTTCGGGTCGGGGTGGGGGGGGGGGGGGGGGGGGGCAACTATATTAAGCATTCATGAAGAAAAAACACAGTTAATGAGGTTTTGAGATCAGCTGCATTACATGCACAACATTTTAAGTGTTTAACACATTAAGGGGTCCATAATAACTATTTTCCAGAATCCCGGCTCTGTTTTCTTTCACACAACTTTTAGTAATTCTTGTCACTATGTGTAAAACTCTTAAAAAGACAAAGGAAATGATAAGATTCAATTTTTTGCAATACTAGTTTACCACATGAAATCATCATTTAGAGTGTAGTTTTACATGTTGACCAGCACTATCTATTGTGTCGAAATTTGATGTGTTTTACCTGAAAGTTGGTGATAAAACTGCTGCGTAACTACTAACTAGGGATATGACAACGTATTGGCCTGTTCCTCTACCTATTTATTTCATTTTGGCCGCGAGACAACAGTCCTCGCTCTACCCCAAGGGGGCCTCATAGTTTTTGTACACAGACTCGTGATCCGGTATTTTTTACATTGTTTATAATTTCCCTTTTGTCTAGTTTTCAATGGGGTTACTTACTTCTTGCATCTACTGCATAGCTACAAATTTTGCATTTGATCGTCATAGAACCTTTAATGGGGTTACTTACTTCTTGCATCTACTGCATAGCTACAAATTTTGCATTTGATCATCATAGAACCTTTAATGGGGTTACTTACTTCTTGCATCTACTGCATAGCTACAAATTTTGCATTTGATCATCATAGAACCTTTTTTATTATTATTATTATTATACAAGGCATTTATATAGCGCTCTTACACAATGAGGTACCACAGCTCTTTACAGAATAAAATACATATAGAATTAAATACATACACGGTAAAAGGTAAAAATACATACTTGGTAAAAGGAAAAGTACATACTTGGTAAAAGGTAAAGATACATATACAATAGAATTTTCTAAAATACAAACACATTTTTAAAACAAGTTGATGAGAAGAGACAACCAATTAACAGATTACAAATGACGCAAGAAAAGATGTGTTTTTAATAGTTTTCTGAACTGGGTAACAGAAGAAGCATGACGGATATTATGTGGGAGCTTGTTCCAGAGCATAGGAGCGGCGGCAGAGAAACCTTTACTTGCGGAAACAAGGCGTGTTTTAGGTCTACTAAGAAGTCTAGTGTCAGTGCTCGAGCGAAGCCCACTCCTGCCAGGCATATAAGTTAAAAGAAGTTCCTCAATGTATGGTGGAGCACAGTGAGTGAAACATTTAAAAATAAACAATAACATTTTGAATTCAATCCGTTCCATCACAGGAAGCCAGTGTAATTCCTGCAAGTATGGAGACCCCTTTAATGGGGTTACTTACTTCTTGCATCTACTGCATAGCTACAAATTTTGCATTTGATCATCATAGAACCTTTAATGGGGTTACTTACTTCTTGCATCTACTGCATAGCTACAAATTTTGCATTTGATCGTCATAGAACCTTTAATGGGGTTACTTACTTCTTGCATCTACTGCATAGCTACAAATTTTGCATTTGATCGTCATAGAACCTTTAATGGGGTTACTTACTTCTTGCATCTACTGCATAGCTACACATTTTGCATTTGATCGTCATAGAACCTTTAATGGGTTACTTACTTCTTGCATCTACTGCATAGCTACAAATTTTGCATTTGATCGTCATAGAACCTTTAATGGGGTTACTTACTTCTTGCATCTACTGCATAGCTACAAATTTTGCATTTGATCGTCATAGAACCTTTAATGGGGTTACTTACTTCTTGCATCTACTGCATAGCTACAAATTTTGCATTTGATCGTCATAGAACCTTTAATGGGGTTACTTACTTCTTGCATACTGCATAGCTACAAATTTTGCCTTTGATCGTCATAGAACCTTTAATGGGGTTACTTACTTCTTGCATCTACTGCATAGCTACAAATTTTGCATTTGATGTCATAGAACCTTTAATGGGGTTACTTACTTCTTGCATCTACTGCATAGCTACAAATTTTGCATTTGATCGTCATAGAACCTTTAATGGGGTTACTTACTTCTTGCATCTACTGCATAGCTACAAATTTTGCATTTGATTGTCATAGAACCTTTAATGGGGTTACTTACTTCTTGCATCTACTGCATAGCTACAAATTTTGCATTTGATCGTCATAGAACCTTTAATGGGGTTACTTACTTCTTGCATCTACTGCATAGCTACAAATTTTGCATTTGATCGTCATAGAACCTTTGTTTGGAAATGACAAGACTGAGCCACACCGTGGACAGAATTCTTGGGAGGCCTGAAAACTCTCATCTTGCTGCTGGACACACTGCTCTCCTGGATTTTCCATCTTTCCTGTGAAAAGAAAAACACAGTACTTGTATTGTTATGGATTAGCTTATACACATGGATTGGCTTATGATGTACCGTATTATCCCTATTAAGCGCCCAGGACCTTATAAGCGCCCACCCCTGTTTTTCTCAATGACTACCAACAAACAATCCCTTATAAGCGCCCACCTTTTCAAATGGTCAGCATCCTCAAATGACCACTTGTACATATATTTCATTTAGTACATGAAATTGTCAGCCTTCTCAAATGACCAATTGTACATTTTCGTTAGTACGTTAAGTGGTCAGCCTTCTCCAATTTCCGCTTGTACATTGTATTTAGTACATCAAATGGTCAGCATCTTCAAATGACCATCAAATGGTCAGCATCCTCAAATGACCACTTGTACATATATTTCATTTAGTACATGAAATTGTCAGCCTTCTCAAATGACCAATTGTACATTTTCGTTAGTACGTTAAGTGGTCAGCCTTCTCCAATTTCCGCTTGTACATTGTATTTAGTACATCAAATGGTCAGCATCTTCAAATGACCATCAAATGGTCAGCATCCTCAAATGACCACTTGTACATATATTTCATTTAGTACATGAAATGGTCAGCCTCCTCAAATGACCAATTGTACATTTTCGTTAGTACGTTAAGTGGTCAGCCTTCTCAAATTTCCACTTGTATTTTAGTACATCAAATGGTCAGCATCTTCAAATGACCATCAAATGGTCAGCATCTTCAAATGATCACTTATACATTTTATTTAGTACGATAAATGAGTTTATAAAAGGTAACATAATAAGCGCCCACCCAAAATGACTTTGCTAACCGCCCTGGGCGCTTAATAGGGATAATACGGTACTGGTATTGTTATACATGGATTAGCTTATAATGTACTGGTATTGTTATACATGGATTAGCTTATATTATGTACATTTTACTGCACTTTGGATGGCAACGCTTTCTACAGGGTGTGTAAAAATAAGTTTTCAAATGTTATAAAATCATGGAAGTGTTCGTTGACTGGTGTTCTGTTAGATAATCACCAATTTCTTCAAAACTACTCAACCATGGACTTATCAGACCGTCCATGACCCGACAGAATCATATGCAGTTTTCACCAAATTGTTTCTAAAATTTGCACTTCATGACACTATAAATTCCTCATATTTGGAATAAGAATGGCAGGGTATTCTAAATCTTTTGTAATTGTGTTAGGCTCTCTACATTGCTAGCGTGGCGAGGGAGTTGGTTTCAATCCCTGTGTAATTGTGTTAGGCTCTCTACGTTGCTAGCGTGGCGAGGGAGTTGGTTTCAATCCCTGATCATGGTTTGGGGGACAAAAGAGTACTTCTTGGATAAGATATAGGTGGCGCTGTTGTAGCTGACACACACTTTAAAATCTTGCTCCGTCTAAGAGCCCAAATGTCTTGTTTTTAATCGGTTTTAACGCCATATTTTTATCTTGTTTGGACATCTTGTATGTGCTTTGTAAGTAATCTGCCATCTGACTGTGATATTTGTTTAAATGTCTACAAACAAACTGATTTGTGTATAATTATATTTCAACAACTATTTTCATCACCGTTTTCATAACTATCACACTGTATATTGACAACCATACGGGGCCACCATCTTTGGTCCAAGTTTACAGTGTGCAATGGATTGGAAGTAAGAGTCCCTGTTTTTCGGCCCCGTTTTCCAGATTACCCCGGGGTTATCTGTAAAACGGGGACAGAAAACGGGGCCACCATCTTTGGTCCAAGTTTACGGTGTGCAATGGATTGGAAGTATGAGTCCCCGTTTTTCGGCCCCGTTTTCCAGATTACCCCGGGGTTCTCTGCAAAACGGGGACAGAAAACGGGCCACCAAATTTGGTCCGAGTTTACGATGTCAGTTCGGCGGAACTCCAAATTCGGATACGTATCAGAATTCGGATATCCATATCCGATTTACGATATGGAGGGTATCTGAATTCGGATACTCAAATGTTGTTTTGCATTGGCGCATTCATCTATTTGACGGCGCAGACTGGTTAGTACATGAGGTAATTCTTCCTTGTATAAACTATAAATTTACCTGTGAAAAATTCATTTCCATCTGTGTAAATTCCATAAAACGGCTTGGAATGATGTCCTGGTCACAGAAAACACCATATTTCGGCCAAAATTAGATGAAAAAAAAAATGAAAAAAATCCGTAAACATGTTATTCTCATGTGCTGCCTTCAAAAATCATGATATGGCCTGCCAAACATGACATGACATGGCCGGTCAAACAACATTTGAGTATCCGAATTCGGATCCTCATCGTAAATCGAATATGATGGATATCTAAATTTGGAGTTCCGCCGAACTGACATGACTGATGTGCAATGAATAGATTGGAAGTGAGCGTCCCTGTTTTCTGGCCCCGTTTTCCAGATTACCCCGGGTAATCTGGGACGCGACCCCGTTTTCGTGTGTCCCCGTTTTCTAGACACCCATGTCAGACAGTTCTAGCAGGTGACATGTATTTGTGTACATTTCCTGGTTTAACATTCTGATATGTTCAAGTTTGTTCGAAGTGGCCCACGGTGTTGTTTTGTTTTGTTGTCTTTTTTGTTTGTATGCTTTGGTAAGGAGAAATGTATTGGATTGAAGTCGTCACCAGTTTCTACGGAGTCAAGACTGCTAAAGCTGTTTGTCAGCTCTACTGGGTGGCTATTGGACAGGCTGAGATTTGAGTAGTTTGGAACTCCACAGGTTTGACAGATCCACATGTAGCCAGAGTGGTCAAGCTCGTTATAGGTAGCAGTGCTCATACTCATGCATTCAGTGTGATACCAACCCATGCAATTATCGCACCTCGTACCTCTTTGGGTCCACTTGCATGCAAGATTACAAATTTGACATGGATACTTGGGCTTGTAAGGGCCAGGATTGAGCTCGGTATCATGAGCAATAATAATAAGTAAGACACATAGGTAGGAAGTGGTGAGCTTCTTTGTGGATGCTTTGTGAGGCAGTGTTACCTTGTTGTATAGGCTTATGTATGATTGCTTTGCCTGTGAGGCAACTTTGTTTCACCAGTATCAGAGACACAGCACTCACTGTGAATGAGATACTATGCCATCGATCGGTGTAGGCATATTGATGATAGTTGTCAAGATATGTGCCTAGACTATTGAAACCCAGGTAGAATGAACCCTTAAATGGTTTAATACGGTAGACATTAACATCAGGGTCACTGATGCCGCTATTATAGGGTCTCGGTAGGTCATTGTTAAGACCTATTTGGTAGAATTGAGTGCCAGATATAACGATTTTATACAAAAGTAGGAAAGTGCCAACGGTAAAGGAAAACAGCATACTGATATGATGAGGAACAATTAATGGTGAATCACTGTATAGCAAACAGAATTTGGGTCAGTGTAGCTAATCCAGCAGTACTCATTCAAACATACCGGTCCGTAACGCAGTTGGAGTTAGCATTCCATCTTCAACACAAATATGGCTGACGCCATATTGGGAACTATAGACCACAATATAAGGATAAAATCACACTAAATATGGCTTAAAGCTTACAACTACCACTCATTCCTGATTGTTGATAAAGTTACAAACACTACCGTCAAAGTTATTTATGCTGATGGCTGGCATAAAAGGTGAATTTTGATGGATGAAATCACTTCGATCTCCCGATCTCAAAAGTAGACTACACTCATCGCGCATGCGCACACCTGACTCATGATGAGTCAGGTGCACACCTGACATCATGATGGGATCCCCATGATAGACATGTCATCTTCACCATGGAGGATCAAGTCCAAACCAAGGACTATCTACCAATACAACAAGGCCGACACTGACAAAATCAAAGCTGACATGAAATGCCTTAGCGACACCATAATCAACAGAGACAACTCGATACATAAAAGGCATCAGTCGCCATGGATTACAAGGTGCATAAGAAGCGGACTTCGCAGAAAGCAACGGGCCTTCAACAGAGCAAGGAAATCCCAGGAGGATAGTGACCGTGAAAAGTTCACCAAAGTTAGGAAAGAGGTACAGAAAGCAACTAAAAGGTCATACTTCGAATTCGTCCGTAACACTTGCCTAGGATCTCGTAAGCAATTCTGGGGGTTCGTCAAGAAGATGAAGTCTGAGCCCAGCGGCATTCAGAGCCTTAGAGAGAATGGCCAACTTAAGTCAGACAGCAAAGCCAAAGCAGAAATACTTAACCGTCAGTTTGAGTCCGTATTCACAAAGGAACAGCCAATGAACGAGATGAAAGACGATGACACCAAAACGTGGCCTTCAATGCCTGACATCACCGTAATCACTGATGGTGTAGTTAAACTTCTCAAAGCTCTGAAAACAAATAAAGCTTCTGGTCCTGACGAAATACCTGGCCAGATTCTCAAGATGGCAGCCGACGAGATAGCACCTGCACTGACTGTGTTATTCAACATGTCAATAAACACAGGATCCCTACCGCAGGACTGGCTCACTGCAAATATATCACCTATATACAAAAAAGGGGACAAATCGACACCTTCAAACTACAGACCTGTGTCCCTTACATCCATTACATGCAAACTACTTGAACATATAATACACAGTAACGTCATGAAACACTTAGACAGACACAAAATACTGACTGACAAGCAACATGGTTTTCGAGCGAAGCATTCATGCGAAACACAACTATTACAAACAGTACATGACCTAGCTCACTCACTAGACAAACGCAAACAAACAGACATCATAATTATGGACTTTTCAAAAGCATTTGATTCGGTCCCTCACAACAGACTCCTTTATAAACTCCGCAAATATGGCATCACAGGACATCTACACTCATGGCTCACTGAATTCCTCACTAAACGCACACAGAGGGTGGTGGTTGATGGGGAGCAATCTGAATGGGTTAACGTTCAGTCTGGCGTGCCTCAAGGCACTGTTTTAGGCCCCTTACTCTTTTTGCTCTACATCAATGACCTTCCTCTAAACATAAACTCTGAGGTCAGGCTTTTTGCCGATGACTGTGTCATGTACCATACAATCACCAACGACCAAGACGCAGACACATTACAACATGACCTACATACACTTTCACATTGGCAAGATAACTGGCAGCTCAAATGCCATGTACTCAAGGTCACTCACTCAAAGATGCCTAAACAACATACATACACACTTGGCAATTCAACTTTACAGGAAACACATTCATACACATATCTGGGTGTTGAACTCTCTAGCGATCTTAAGTGGACAAATCACATCAACAAAGTCACTGCCAAAGCCAATAGGGTTCTCGGGTTTGTCCGCAGAAACCTTCACCCTTTACCACGTGATCTGAAAGTTACTGCCTACCAGACTTTAGTGCGTCCACACCTTGAGTACTGTGCCACTGTTTGGGACCCATACACACAAGACCAGATTAAGCAAATTGAAAGTATCCAACGTAGGGGGGCTAGATTTATATTCAATGATTACAGATGGACCAGCAGCGTTACTGGCATGATGAAGGAATTGAAATGGGACCCACTAGAGCACAGAAGACGCACAGCTAGGCTTGCCATGCTGAATAAGATCACGCGGGGTCAGGTAGCCATTCCAGCACAAAAGTTCATTCAACCGGTCCAAACACGCAGTTCTTCTAGACTAAACCACAGTCAATCAATCACACAATTAACCGGCAAGACCAATGAATATAACAACTCTTTCTTCCCGCTCACTACTATCCGTCAATGGAATCAACTTCCTGAAAACATCGTAAACATCAATAATCCCGAAACATTCAAGACCAACGTTGCCGATTTCATCAGACGCAAAGAAGCACTAACGCAAGACTAAGAACAACATATGCGCACACCATATCATCTCGTTTGGCTTCTGAAGGAAGCGTTGAGATTATCATTCAGATTCAGATTCAGATTTGTTGTAAAACATTCCTAGCAGGTGGCCGAATTCCCCAGCCCTGGCAAATTTGCCAGTGCACTGGCAAATATGGCCGCTAAGTGGGCATATTTGCCAGTATTTACAGTTAATCCAAAAGTAGCGCTTCCACACAAAAAATGGCATATTCTACCTTTCATATATCAATTGTTTAACTCAATACCTAAATATTTCGTGTCGCTTCAAAAAAATTCTTGGTTGCATTTTGCCAGAAAAATGATGAAATTTCAGTCATTTTGTGGCAAGTAGACATTTTCCCTGTATTTACAGTTAATCCAAAAGTAGCGCTCTCACACACACAAAATGGCATCTTCTATCCTTCCTATATCGATATCTGAACTCTATACCAAAATATTTAGTGTCGCTTGAAAAAAATTGGGTTGCATTTTACCAGAAAAATGATGCAATTTCAGTCATTTTTGGCCAAAATATTTGTAATGTTTGTAATATCATTTTCAAACTTTCATTGAAAGTGCTCTAACATTAACAAAACGGAAATCCTCAATACCTAAACATTTTGTGAAACTTCCAAAAAGTATTTTATGTTTTGTTGGAAAATTAATTAAATGTC
This sequence comes from Ophiura sarsii, assembly GCA_035610835.1. NCBI lineage: Eukaryota > Metazoa > Echinodermata > Ophiuroidea > Amphilepidida > Ophiuridae > Ophiura > Ophiura sarsii. The sequence continues at coordinate 89,042,019 of CM069443.1, forward strand.
AGTCATTGAAAGTTTATTTTAAACATTTGATAGAAATGGGACTTACATACATGTACAAAAAAAGCATGTTATTATTCTGTTACAACAGCAACAAATTCAAAACATAAATACTTGGATTCACTTGGATTTTGTAATATCAGAGAAAAATATAAAAGCCTCAAAGTGCATGAATTGTACATGAACATTGTCATTTAGAATGAGGCTGGGCTGGTTGGCCTACCTTGCCCCTTCCTGCATTGCTCCTCAAGTTATGCCTAGGTGCTACCGTAAAACGGGGTGAATCGGGACACTGGGGTGAATCGGGACAAAACACAAAAAAAGTTGTTTAATAATTATTTTTTCAAACCTAATTGATTCTTTTGACTTTTTATCCCCCTGGGATGGAAAAGTGGACTATCAGCATTAGAATGATGGCTTTGCAGATGTGATACTGGAAATCTGGAGCCCAGGATACCAAAATTAAAATGTCCTTCAATGGTTCGTAAAAAAGATGCGGTCAAAACTTTCTCTCTCCCAGTGGAACCATTGGAGGAAATAAGCTGGGAATGCACAGGGACCTGGCAAAATATGTCCTACAAGTGTGGTGAAAATTTGATTCCAAAGAAATTATTAATTTGGTAGATTTTTGTGTTTTTTCAGATTTGAGATTTTGAAAACGGGGTGAATAGGGACACGATGCTGTGTCAATACAAGCCAGAACTTAGATCAAAACCTTACAAGAAATGTGACCAAAACTTGTTTAAATTAATTAAAACCTCAATTTTGTAGATTTGTGTGATTTTCAGATTTGAGAGTTTGAAATTGGGGTGAATCGGGACAATATTTGCCACATCAATACAAGCCAGAACTTGGATCAAAACCTTACAAGAAATGTGACTAAAACTTGTTTAAAGTCCCCATCTACCCATTTGTGGGGATAAAGGGGACAAAAATTAATTTAAACCTTCATCAAACACTATTTCCCTGCTGTCCCGATTCACCCCAAACTCGGGTGAATCGGGACAGTCACTTTTTAAAAAAAAAAGGGGTGAAGCACTTTTAATACACTAAATTTAACATTACCAGCATGTAGATCTTATGTGTGGACATAAAATGTACCAATGACGGTGGCAAATGATGCTACAGAAGAAAAAACAACAATCAAAACCATGCTCAATCTGTCCCGATTCACCCCGTTTTACGGTACACGCTTAGTTTTTGCCATGGTTTGAATACACTATCAGCTGAGTAAATAGTGTGGCTAGTCCTGTTATGACCCAGCTGATCAAGGCCACTAGGCTGATATTGCATCATACAAAAATACTAGTACATGTTCAGATGACCACACCTTTGATTCAAGAAAGGTATATATATTCAATGGACATTCATATGAACAATAGCAACTTTGAAATACAGGTGAACTGAACTAGTAAACAAGATACCTGGTAAAAGCTCATGCATTGAATTATAATTTGCATAATAAAAGCAACCATGCCAGGTGTATGGGATTAAGCAAGATTGCCCAATAGTTACACAAATGCCACATGGCCAGTCAGTTGGTAACCTTCCATCACACAGTACACATCGATGCTCCAATCTGCACACACTGATCCAACATCTTCTACCATCACATTATTTTACTAGATTCAAATATAAAGCATTACATCTCAGTATGGCTAATTTGGCTTCAAACATGATTGGTGTAGACATGGTCAAGGAATTCCAGCAGAGAAATGGGTGGGGTGCAGATTCTGTTCCCCTCTCATTTTACTCTACCATCAAAGGGTATGTATACTACATGTAAGTGACATAATGTTGGTTCATAACAAAAAGCTAAGGAAGACATTTTCTTGTAGCTAATAAAGACCAATTTGAACACAAAAAGAGCAATAATCCTAATTACATACATCAGCCACCACCAAACAAACATCCCCTCCACAAGTTATGAAATTAATCATATTAGAAGCTGTTTCCCTGCACCTAATATCCAGAAAATGATATCAATAAAAAGCAAATACAATACCCCCCCCCCCCTTGAGAAAAACAACAACAAAGAATAAAATAATGATTTTTGATTTTTCCCAGCACCCATTATCCAGAAAAAGACCGCCCCCCCCCCCCCCCCCCCCCCCCGGATAAAGACAATACCCCCTACCCGAAAAAACAAACAGCCCACCCACACCTGAACAAAAAGACAATCCCAACAGCCCACCCCAAGAAAAACGAAAGAAAAACAAAGAAAAAGAAACAACAAAAAGAAACAAACAAGCCAAAAAGCACAAGATTGTCCCCAAATCTACTAGAATACCCACAAGACCCCACCCCCATGCCCCATAACACTTAAAACAATGAAAGAAAAGAAAAACATTGAAAAATAAACAAGTAAATAAATGTTTAAAAAATAAGTCACTAAACAGTAAATACATAAATAAATTATTGAATAAATAAATATTTAAAAGTTAATATAGACAAAACTACAAAAAAATCACAAACTGAACAAGAAAACAACAATAAAATACCTTAAAAAAGCCATTAAAACAACATAATCACACCCAAAACAAAAATATATCAACACAAAAACACCCAAAAAAAACGAATCCACACTCATGACAATAAATATATCTAAATAATTCTTCAAAAATCCCAAAAAGAAAGAAAAAGAAAGAAAAAGAGAGCGAGAACAAATAAAAGTTAGCCCATCACTATTTTAGGATATCCACAAACTTTTTTTCTCAAAGCTGATTGGTTGTCCCTAACCCATGCATAACTGGTTGTCATGAAACCCAGCATATCATTATCAATATTCATACACAATTCAATAGGGATGAGAGTATACACTCCACCTATTTCTATCACAAAAATCATTATGGTACCGTTGTGCCCATCACTACTAAAACTTTTATACAATAGACAAAACTTTTGCTTGATGCTGAGTGGATGTCTCGGACACACCCCTCACACACCCCTTGTATTTAATTGGCTACAAGTACCTATGACATCATTTTGGCTAGTGAGCTCCCCCAGATATAGTGCTGGGAGATATCAAGCCTCCCAACACCAAAATCACCAACTGCTCTTCATCTCTTCAACAAACATCATAATTTGCTTAATTCAAACATGAAATCAAACTTAAACCTTTCTCCAACAGATTTTTATTCCATTGGAAAATTGTTTTGAGTTTCACACATGAAAAATAGTGAATTTATTACGCATTTTGTCTTGGTGGCCATGTTTGCCCACTTTATCAGGGGCCGAATTTGGCCACCTGCTAGGATTGAAAAGTAGAAGTCTCCACAAAATAAACATGACAAAGTAGCATATTTCAGTGTACCCCACAGAGGCCACACACCTACAGACAGGCACACATGACATGATCACAATATCCCTCCCTCCTGCTTTTCAAGCCAGGGGGATAAAAATGATCCCCTTACTTACTTGCTTGGCCTTTTCCTTTTAAAACAACAGGAATAAAATGTATGCCGAATTATGCAGCGCAGTCAACACGGTAATACATGCTGTCTGTAACAAAATGTGAAGATAGCCAGCACACTACTTCCGGTTCACTACGTTCGTGTTTTTGGGCGCTCGCTGTACTGATTTTTGGGCGCGATCCACATCGGTCCACTATCCCAGACGACGGTGGGCACGGCTTGCCTTAAAATGGTTTCTTCATGACAAGACATGTACTTTGTAGCTGGTAAATTCTTTTATTAGAAACATTTCTACATATCTTAGCAATGCGTAGAGTTTTATCTCCTAGCCAAGATCTCCAATGGATCAGGAGGGAACCAATGCACCGTCGTGTACCGTACGGGTTCGCCGTCGAACGGCAACCGGCGTTATGAATACCCGTCGTAAAAGCCTATCTCTATAATGGTTAGGGACCGTTCATTATTTATGCTGGAGGGGGGGGGGGGTAAAATATTGACCAAAAAATGCCAAAAATGAGATTTTTGAGATAAAAAACATTTTTTTGGCACTTTTTGGTGAATATTTTCAAAACAAACAAATTTTAAGCCAAAAAAAAAAATTCGCTCCTAGATAATTGACTTTAGATGATTTTGGTGAAATTTTTGAATTTTTAATCAAAAACTGATATTGTTAGGTTGTCTGAAAATTTTTGACGCCAAAAAGGTGATTTTTGGGCAAAAAATGTAAAAATCACTAATTTTAGTAAAATTTGATACCAAAAATGGATTCTCTGACTCATTTCATTACAAAAAATGTATACTTTTATGTACATCACATTTATAATTTAAAAGTTACAGTGCTTGATAAATTTGGCGCCAAACAGGGTTGACACCAACCTTAAACAGGGGGGGTTGTGTAACTTTAACTATAAAGATGATGGTGATTGGGGTGATTTTAGAGGCTATTTTGGCGTGTAAATGCAATTTTTTTCTGCGCTTCGCGCATATTTTCTTAAAACCTATCGAAATCTGTTACTATAAGACGACTTCTGGATAGCAAATCTTTTCTGTGCCTCGGACGATATGGTGGAAAACATCTATATAATCATCAACGGTCGAGAAATTAGAGCCACAGGGTGTATAATGTAACAAAATCCAATTTTATGATTTAAAAAAATGTGATTTATTGCATGCTTTTCACCTCGTCTAAGCTTAGCACCAATGCTCACAAAAGTAGAACGTTTTACTGGATTATACGTTTCTGCTCAGAATGTAGGCTAACTTGTTCGGGTTATAAAGACTCACAAAACCACCCAAAATGTATAAATATGACACAATTTCCGCTCGCTACGCTCGCCATTAATAATATCACACAATAAAAAGAAGGGCCATCATAAAATTATTGGCCGTTCAGATAAAGCACAAACAGAATTTGCCAACGTATCCATGAACAAAATTCCAAAGGTAAAGACAGCCCCCATAAGTAGGCTATGTGACGAGTTGATTTTGTTCAGGGAGGGGGGAGGGGGGGGGGGGGGTTGTGTAAAAAGCTACTGGTTAGCAGGGGGGGTCATGTAATTTTCAGTTTCAGCTGTAGGGGGGGTTAGGTAATTTTAACATACGAGTCTCGAATTTGTCCCAACGCCCCCTCCACCATAAATAATGAACGGTCCCTTAGATCATGGACTTATTTAGTCCATGGTAGATGGTTACAGAAATGAAGAAATTTCACCAACGTTGGAATAAAAAGGAAATGCAAAAGCCAATAGGCTATGACTTCTTAGTCAGTTACGCTGTTGGTTTTGAAAAATTCCAAGGCTGCTGTCAAAAATAATGAGCTGCCAGTGCCCGCGCCCACCGACTTGAAATCAAGTCCTTATTTTCTCCCCCCACCACACACCTCTTGTCTACCACCATTCATTTGATACCAGTACAGCGCGGGCCTATGCCAATCCAATCTTGCTTCGCTGCTGATTTAGCCGCTACGCGGCTGCATGTGTGTAGTCGGCTGCCTGTGTGTATAGAGCTGTATCAGTCGCCGCCGGACAGTGAAAATTGACCGGGGAAAATTGCCACCGGTCGCGATAAAGTTAGGTGTTGTGGAATGGGGTGTGGTGGGGAATGGTGGTGTAGGGAGAGGGGGATGGAGGTGGGGGAGGTTAGAGTCGCCTTTAACCAAGGCTACCACCTACTATGAGGCCTCATAGTGTGACCACAAATGTAGCACTAAGCCAATGGGTATCACAAATTATAATTGATCTTAAAGACTATACAGGGTGTATCAACAAATAGGACTCGGTTTCATGACGGTGATGTTATACTTGTCAAAACTACTGGACAATGACCAATTCGCCTTCAGTGCAAAGCCCAATTAAAGGCATATTATGTGATCTTTTCCAAGTAGCGCCCTCTATCATTGATTTTTACTATGAAAGCAGATTTTCTTGCAGATTTGCATTTTTGATCATAAATCATAAAGATCTTCTAAGTAACAGATCGATACGATTCCTATCGTATCGCTCTGTAACTTGGAATATATTTATGATTTATGATCAGAAACTAAATCTGTGGGCTCAACTATTTTACTTAGTTGAAAAAGTGGCAAACAAACCGTTGGTGACTGCAAACTACCATCTGCAGAAAAACAAGAAATCCTGGGTTGAGGGCGTGGAAAAGATCACATAATATACCTTTAATAATGATAATATTCTGAAATCTGAGATCAATCCAATGAAAAATAAGACCGCTAGCATAATTTGTGTAAACCATGTCATTTACTAATCTGTACAATGGGATTTACACATACAAACCAGAAAATAACATGGTTTACATATCAATATTTTACATTCATAAACATTGTAAATCATCTATCAATAACAATAGCAAAGGTTAGGGAGCGTTCATAAATAATAAATTTAAAAAAATGGGGGGGGGGGGCAAAACAGTTTTGAAGCTCCGAAAAGGGGTGGTCAAAAAGGTTTTGCAAACCCCTAAAGGGGGGGGGGGGGATGATTTAAAAAAAAGTTTGAACATTGATTAGGTAAAGTGCTATCACACCATTCAAAATGTCGAATCTAGATCTCATTTTTTTTATCCAAGCCCAAAAAGGCGACTTGTCATCATTCAGTATCTTGCTTGCTTTTCATCGCAATAAAAGACGCCAACTCAAAATAATTCTATTAAAACTCGCCTTTTCTCGCAGACGGCATAACGTTTTGTTTCATCTCGCTGACTGCAAAACGCTTTTGTTTCATGTTTTTCTTGTATTCTGGTGATGCTGCGTACTGCGCATTTGCTTTTTTGCGTTGATCAGCTGCAAATATTTCAAACGCAGTAGTACCATGCACGCAACTGTTGTTGAATGTTTACATTTGGTCACTTTTCAAACAAGGATTTAGAAAATACAGTAGGCCTATGCCTATCCCTTTTGTAGCAGGCGAATATTTTGCTAACTGGCCCGACTTTCATTTTTGTTTGATCATAACTCAGCCCAAGAATATTCAGTGATGATTTCTATCTGAGATTACAAACTCGGAGGTGTATACATTTTATAATACAATCTGAAGACCTCAGGGAATAACCTGAGCAAAACGGTCCCAATTTTGAGCCGCAATCCGAATAATTCATCGACTAAACATACACCTGTACGCTGACCCGCGTAAGGTTTTGGTGGGGTGAACCCATGGGTACTATATTAGTGTAGACGAGAGTTGATTTAAACAATACCATCTTCAGAACACTGTCTTTTATGATGAGGAAGAGCTCGCTGCGTGCATAAGCAACATTAGACCCATGCAGCGATGCCATCTTTAGAAAAAACACTGTGCACACACGAGTGCTATCTTCAGTAGACAGCATACATAGAGATGCTATCTTCAGAAGGTCATTGTGCAGAGGGATGCTATCTTCAGTCAGGGGCGGATCCAGGGGGGGGGGGGTGCTGCGGTGGCTGCAGCACCCCGGGGTATGAAGAAGAAAAAGAAGAAAAAAGGGGGAGAAAGAAAAGGAAAGGGGAAAAAGGAAAGGAGACAAAAAAGGAAAGATAAGAGAGCATAGCTCGGAGGGCGGTGCTGCGCACCGCTTGGATTGGTATCCGATCAATTTCATTTTTTGGGGATCGTCTTTTCACAGCACCCCGGGGTGCGACCATCCTGTATCCGCCCCTGTTTCAGTAGACAATGCATAGCGGTGTATGCCTGTTCTGCATATACGTTGCAATGAGCAGGCCTCTCTCCTGCGCCAAGTCAAACAAATATTCTATCTTAGGTGGATTTATTGTCGTTGTCAAAATGTAAACTGCCCTATAGTGAGTGACTAAACATTAGGTTACTTAGTACCTAATTAAGAGCAACCAAAAGCAAACAAACTTTTCATCAAACTAGAATGTATGTAACAACTAGCCTTTTCTCTCAGACGGCATAACGTTTTGTTTCATCTCGCTGACTGCAAAACGCTTTTGTTTCATGTTTTTCTTGTATCCTGGTGATACTGCGTACTGCGCATTTGCTTTTTTGCGTTGATCAGCTGCAAATATTTCAAACGCAGTACGCCTGACCATGCACGCAAGGTCTCCTTGTGACACAAACAAGCACAACCGTTGTTGCATGTTTACATTTGGTCAGTATTCAAACAAGGATTTAGAAAATATAGTAGGCTTATGCCTATCCCTTTTGTAGCAGGCGAAGATTGTGCTAACTGGCCCGACTTTTCGCCGCCTCATTTTTGTTTGATCATAACTCAGCCCATGAATATTCAGTGATGATTTCATGTGAGATTACAAACTCGGACGTGTATACATTTAATAAGACAATCTGAAGACCTAAGGGAAAACCTGAGCAAAATAGTCCCAATTTTAAGCCGCAATCCCAATAATTCATCGACTAAAATACACATGTACGCTGACCCGCGTAAGGTTTTGTTGGGGTTAACAAATGGGTATAGTGTAGACGGAGTTGATTTAACAATACCATCTTCAGAACACTGTCTTTTATGATGAGGAAGGGATCGCTGTGTGCCTAAGCAACATTAGACCCAAGCAGCGATGCCATCTTTAGAAAAAACATTGTGCACACACGAGTGCTATCTTCAGTAGACAGCATACATAAAGATGCTGTCTTCAGAAGGTCATTGTGCAGAGGGATGCTATCTTCAGTAGACAATGCATAGCGGTGTATGCCTGTTCTGCATACGTTGCAATGAGCAGGCCTCTCTCCTGCGCCAAGTCAAACAAATATTCTATCTTAGCTGGATTTATTGTCGTTGTCAAAATGTAAACTGCCCTAGTGAGTGACTAAACATTAGGTTACTTACCTAATTAAGAGCAACCAAAAGCAAACAAACTTTTCATCAAACTAGAATGTATACATGTAACAACCAGCCTTTTCTCTCAGACGGCATAACGTTTTGTTTCATCTCGCTGACTGCAAAACACTTTTGTTTCATGTTTTTCTTGTATCCTGGTGATCGATGCTGCGTACGTCGCATTTGCTTTATTTCGTTGATCAGCTGCAAATATTTCAAACACAGTACGCCTGACCATTCACGCAAGGTCTCCTTGTGACACAAACAAACACAACTGTTGTTGCATGTTTACATTTGGTCAGTTTTCAAACAAGGATTTAGAAAATATAGTAGGCTTATGCCTATGCCTATCTCTTTTGTAGCAGGCGAAGATTGTGCTAACTGGCCCGACTTTTCGCCGCCTCATTTTTGTTTGATCATAACTCAGCCCAAGAATATTCAGTGATGATTTCTATGTGAGATTACAAACTCGGACGTGTATACATTTTATAAGTCAATCTGAAGACCTCAGGGAAAAACCTTAGCAAAATAGTCCCAATTTTAAGCCGCAATCCGAATAATTCATCGACTAACATACACCTGTACGCTGACCCGCGTAAGGTTTTGGTGGGGTGAACCCATGGGTATTAGTGTAGACGGAGTTGATTTAACAATACCATCTTCAGGTTACTGTCTTATTATGATGAGGAAGGGATCGCTGCGTGCCTAAGCAACATTAGACCCATGCAGCGATGCCATCTTTAGAAAAAACATTGTGCACACACGAGTGCTATCTTCAGTAGACAGCATACATAGAGATGCTATCTTCAGAAGGTCATTGTGCAGAGGGATGCTATCTTCAGTAGACAATGCATAGCGGTGTATGCCTGTTCTGCATACGTTGCAATGAGCAGGCCTCTCTTCTGCGCCAAGTCAAACAAATATTCTATCTTAGCTGGATTTATTGTCGTTGTCAAAATGTAAACTGCCCTAGTGAGTGACTAAACATTAGGTTACTTACCTAATTAAGAGCAACCAAAAGCAAACAAACTTTTCATCAAACTAGAATCTATGTAACAACCAGCCTTTTCTCGCAGACGGCATAACGTTTTGTTTCATCTCGCTGACTACAAAACGCTTTTGTTTCATGTTTTTCTTGTATCCTGGTGATGCTGCGTACTGCGCATTTGCTTTTTTGCGTTGATCAGCTGCAAATATTTCAAACGCAGTACGCCTGACCATTCACGCAAGGTCTCCGTGTGACGCAAACAAACACAACTGTTGTTGCATGTTTACATTTGGTCAGTTTTCAAACAAGGATTTAGAAAATATAGTAGGCCTATCATGCATATCCCTTTTGTAGCAGGCGAAGATTGTGGTAACTGGCCCGACATTTCGCCGTCTCATTTTTGTTTGATCATAACTCAGCCCAAGAATATTCAGTGATGATTTCTATGTGAGATTACAAACTCGGACGTGTATACATTTTATAAGACAATCTGAAATTCTCAGGGAAAAACCTGAGCAAAATGGTCCCAATTTTAAGCCGCAATCCGAATACTTCATCGAAACATACACCTGTACGCTGACCCGCGTAAGGTTTTGGTGGGGTAAACCCATGGGTATTAGTGTAGACGGAGTTGATTTAACAATACCATCTTCAGAACACTGTCTTATATGATGAGGAAGGGATCGCTACGTGCATAAGAAACATTAGACCCATGCAGCGATGCCATCTTTATAAAAAACATTGTGCACACACGAGTGCTATCTTCAGTAGACAACATACATCTTCAGGTCATTGTGCAGAGGGATGCTATCTTCAGTAGACAATGCATAGCGGTGTATGCCTGTTCCGTATACGTTGCAATGAGCAGGCCTCTCTTCTGCGCCAAGTCAAACAAATATTCTATCTTAGCTGGATATATCGTTGTCAAAATGTAAACTGCCCTATTGACTTGAGTAAACATTAGATAACTAACCTAATTTAGAGCATCCAAAAGCAAACAAACTTTTCATCATACTAGAATGTATGTAACAACCAGCCTTTTCTCGCAGACGGCAACACGTTTTGTTTCATCTCGCTGACTGCAAAACGCTTTTTGTTTCATGTTTTTCTTGTATCCTTGTGATGCTGCGTACTGCGCATTTGCTTTTTTGCGTTGATCAGCTGCAAATATTTCAAACGCAGTACACCTGACCATGCACGCAAGGTCTCCCTGTGACGCAAACAAACACAACTGTTGTTGCATGTTTACAGGGTGCACTACACTAAATGGGGTTTCCCCTACCCGTAAGGACGGTGTTTAAAACTATATAAAATCGGAAAGTATGCATCACAAAATCCTCAATTAAAAAGACTTGACAGAAAAACCATTGCGTACATGCCTATGATTGTTTATTAATTATGATTAATGGGACATCACCTACATGCACCCTGACTATAAACTGTGAATATCATCTAGGTAAATTTTGAGAGATCTTTCAAATTTGTGCTTTTTACTGGAAACATTGGCGATTACGGCGACATTTCCAAGCTCGTCAGAGAGGTATTCAACTCAATGGGCATATTTTGGAAAATCGAGCAGGTTCACCTACCTATTTTTTTCCCTTTTTGGTGGGGAAATGTGATCATCTTTAAGAAAAAATTACACTACGGGGTCCAATTTCGCAATTAAGTGGTCTAAAACAGAGTTTTATATCAGTGTTTTTGTACATATCCCTATATGGAGCTCTATTTAGTGGTGTGACCCATACATTTGGTCAGTTTTCAAACAAGGATTTAGAAAATATAGTAGGCCTATGCCTATCCCTTTTGTAGCAGGCGAAGATTGTGCTAACTGGCCCGACTTTTTGCCGCCCCATTTTTGTTTGATCATACGGGGTGACCCAGAAAATGTTGAACCCAAAAATCACAAACTTTAAAAAAAAATGAAAAATGAAAAATGAAAATAAATAAATATGGCATTTTGTTTTTAACAGTGAGGCCTATGTAAACAATTTATTCAGCTTTCTGGAGAACTTTAGATCATGTAAATTGGCCTTACCAAACTAAAGATACACTTGATTGTGTTACAGGGGGTGTTTTCGCCCTTTCGTTAAAGTGAAAAAATTGTAACTTGGTTCAGATATGAAACTCAATTCTGTTCTAAGTACGGTGAGTTAAGTAATCTTTTCTTTTGATCTGTATTTATCAAATTAACATTTTCAAATGAAGTCAAGGGGACTTCAGTTTTTGTTTTCAAAGTCTCTTATATAATAATAATATTGATTTACATAATAAATGAATATTGATGAGATACTGTGCAGAAATGGTTTCAAACAGGCACTTGTTCTGCTCATGTAGCATGAAACCATTTTTTTGCAGTTCACTTACACTACAAAACAACACTTCTTACAAAATTACACGTATTTTAAGTTTCATGTGGCCTATTTTTATGATCTAAAATGTTTCAGAAAGTTAAATGTATGGTGCACATAGCTGGTAAACGAGTTATGCAATATTTTGTTATTTTAATGGTAATTTTTTTTATTGAATTGTGTGATTTTGGGGTTCAACATTGTCTGGGTCACCCTGTACAGCGTGTCCCAAAAAACTGGGTTCAAAAGTTTGCGAGCTTATAACGAAATAAGTAGGTATATGGATAGTTTATAATTTAAGGATATCAAACAAGATATACCTGACCTTAACTGGGTAAATTCGGAGACCAATCCAATGTAAACTTTTTGAAATACAAAGATTTGAGTAGAGCGTGGTCAGAACCCATTTTTCCCGATTTAAGAAATAAACCATCCGTGCGTTGCATGAAACTGTGCGCTATGTGCAGTATTCCCGGCATGGGGTTTATTCTCCGAAAGAACTTAACAATAACTCGGACTATAACAAAGAACATTTTTGTCAATGTTTATGTAAATAATGAACTTGTATTATTGGTATATGACCAAGATAATTGTATTTACTGCCCAAGTCTTTGTAAATAATGAATGCAAAGGCAAAACATTGACGAAATCACAACAATGTGCAATTGCAACACATCGGGGTGTTCCTTGAAAAGTGGGACAAATGGGTTTTGACCACGCTCTATTAAAATCTTGGTATTTCAAAAAGTTTATATTGGATTAATTACAGAGTTTAACCAATTAAGATCATGTATATTTTGTTTAATATCCCTAAATATAAACTATCTATATATGTTTCCTACTTTTTTAGTTGTAAGCTCGCAAACTTTTGAACCCAGTTTTTTGGGACACGCTGTAACTCAGCCCAGGAATATTCAGCGATGATTTCTATGTGAGATTACAAACTCGGACATGTATACATTTTATAAGACAATCTGAAGACCTCAGAGAAAAACCTGAGCAAACTAGTCCCAATTTTAAGCCGCAATCCGAATAATTCATCGACTAACATACACCTGTACGCTGACCCCCGTAAGGTTTTGGTGGGGTTAACCCATGGGTATAGTGAAGACGGAGTGATTTAACAATACCATCTTCAGAACACTGTCTTATATGATGAGGAAGGGATCGTTGCGTGCCTAAGCAATATTAGACCCATGCAGCGATGCCATCTTTAGAAAAAACATTGTGCACACACGAGTGCTATCTTCAGTAGACAGCATACATAGAGATGCTATCTTCAGAAGGTCATTGTGCAGAGGGATGCTATCTTCAGTAGACAATGCATAGCGGTGTATGACTGTTCTGCATACGTTGCAATGAGCAGGCCTCGATCTCTCCTGCGCCAAGCCAAACAAATATTCTATCTTAGCTGGATTTATTGTCGTTGTCAAAATGTAAACTGCCCTAGTGAGTGAGTAAACATTAGGTTTCTTACCTAATTAAGAGCAACCAAAAGCAAACAAACTTTTCATCAAACTAGAATGTATGTAACAACCAGCCTTTTCTCGCAGACGGGATAAAGTTTTGTTTCATCTCGCGGACTGCAAAACGCTTTTGTTTAATGTTTTTCATGTATCCTGGTGATGCTGCGTACTGCGCATTACCTTTTGCGCAAATATTTCAAACGCAGTACGCCTGACCATGCACGCAAGGTGTCCTTGCTCAGGTTTTTCTCACATAGAAATCATCACTGAATATTCATGGGCTGAGTTATGATCAAACAAAAATGAGGCGGCGAAAATTCGGGCCAGTTAGCACAATCTTCGCCTGCTACAAAAGGGATAGGCATTTATAGGCCTACTATATTTTCTAAATCCTTGTTCGAAAACTGACCAAATGTAAACATGCAACAACAGTTGGAGACATTTTCCAACTCTTTTGATGGTCTTTACACTGGCTGAGGTGGCAATATTAATAAGGAGGCTTTTTGTTTTTCCTTCATTCAAATGTAGGCCAACTGCATTTGATGCTGCTTCAACACTCTTTAACAGTGATTCCGCTTTACTGATTGATGTTGCTAGGAGGGCTATGTCGTCTGCGAAATCGAGATTTAAAATGTGTCCCGATTTGATATTTTGGATATGATTTCACATTTTGAGCTACGTATAAAGTCAGTGTAGCTAACCAGTCAAACCGCAATACATTTGACGGAACAAATAACGTTCGTATTGAAGAAGAAAAAAAATTGCCTGTGATTTAGCCTAAACGAGGGCATCAATGATGCAGAACCGCGACATTTTGCAGGTTTTTACGTTAAAGGGAGCTTTAGCATATCTACAATAATGACTAATGAAATTGGAATGTTGGATTTTCAGCTTAGTTTAGTTTCAATTGGACTTTACATTTTAGCAACAACATTAACAGCCTATTTTACAACACTACCTAAGATAACATTTAACCTTGTTAACATAATTATGCAGGGATCTAAAATATACAAATGAGCTAATTATCATATTTACACAAATGCAAATGAGATCTAGCTTGGACCAATGGTACATCTGATCATGTTCTAGCACACTGTAGCTAACTTGGAAGTGTATTACCCATTGTTTTCAAAATTAAGAGCCAAATCAAAGATTTGACCAAATATGCAAATTAGCACATTAGAATAATTACATCTAAAGCCCTAACATTGATCAATAATAACTTTGGGCATGTCTAGGGAGCACAGCACCAAGACGCTCTCCATAGACTTTACTGTTAGGAAAGGCTTACTTAAATGGCTCTAGTTTCTATATTAGTGCGTTTGGTTCAATGAAATTTTGATATGTTTTACTCACAAGGGTAATCTATAACATATCTGAATATGAAGGCAACTTTCCCGTGCACTTTTTTTTATATAAGCCGCCGCATAACAACGTAGTGATATGCCTACCTAAATTCGGTCTCCGGTCTGGATATCACCGCATGTGTAAATCGGTCCGTGAAATTAAAATTGACCTCAAATCACCTAGTTTAAATGTCAGAACATCAACTACACATTTCAAACACAACATATTAGTGAAAAATTATATCATAAACCGTCAAAAAATAACTCTCTTTCCCGCCAAATAGGAACTATTGTCGTACTCAACTTTGATTGATCGCGACGATAGCGTGTCGCGATCCTATTTAGGTATGTGCTCCCTCTAACCATGATCTTAGTTTGGTAGAGGTTAAGTTGAGCTAATTCAACATTTTGACTAAAATATGCAAATGAGCTAATTATCAAATTCAAACAAATGCAAATGAGATCTAGCTTGGACCAATGGTACAGCCAATCATGTCCTACAATACAAGCTAACTTGGAAGTGTATTACTCATTGTTTTCAGGATTAAAAGCAAAATCAAAGATTTGACCAACATATGCAAATGAGCTTATAATTAGCATAATTACAATAATACAAATAAGCCCTAGCTTTGATCACTGATAGGTCTGGTCGTGTCTAACCATCCTAGGTTTGGTAAAGGTTTAATTGAATTAGTTGTTATCTTCAAGAGTTATAGCTAATTCAACATTTTGACTAAAATATGCAAATGAGCTAATTATTATATTTACATAAATGCTAATGGGATTTAGCTTGGACCAATGGTGCAGCCGATCATGTTCTACAATACTAGCCAACTTGGAAGTTTATTACTCATTGTTATTAGGATTAGGAGCCAGATCAAAGATTTGACCAAAATATGCAAATGAGCTCATTTGTATAATAACAACCATACAAATAAGCCCTAGCATTGATCACTGATAGGTCTGGTCATGTCTAACCATCCAAGTTTTGGTAGAGGTTAAATCAGTATAAATTGATGAAGATTATATTTAATTAAATTAGTATTGTCTTTTTAGCGTTATAGCTAATTCAACATTTTGACCAAAATATGCAAATAAGCTCATTAGCATAATTACAACCATATGAATCAATATTAACATTAATCAATGATAGATCTAGCCATGTATAACAATCCTAGCTTGTAAGAGGTTTAAGTCAGTCTATTCATTGAAAAGTTATATTTAATTGAATTAGTCCTTGCATTAAGGAGTTACAGCCAATTCAAATATTCAGACAAAATATGCAAATTAGTTAATTATCATATTAGCACAAATATAAATGAGATCTAACTTGGACCATTGGTGGAGATGATATGTCTTACCATTCTAGCCAATTTGGAAGTGTATCACTCATTGTTTTCAAGATTAAGAGCCAAATTAAAGATTTGACCAAAATATGCAAATGAGTTCATTAGCATAATAACAACCATACGATTCAGCCCTAACTTTGATCAATGAGCACAAAACCAAATAGGTATCGCGACACGCTATCGACGCGATCAATCAAAGTTGAGTACGACAATAGTTCCTATTTTGGCGGGAAAGAGAGTTATTTTTTGACGGTTTATGATATAATTTTTCACTAATATGTTGTGTTTGAAACTGAGACGATTATAACTAATCGTCTCAGGTTTGAAATGTGTAGTTGATGTTCTGACATTATATCCAACGGTGATGTGTACATGGTAAATTATAATGGTCCAATAACTGATTCTTGATTCTTTTTATCCCCCTGGTTTGTAAAACCAGAAGGGGATTTTGTCATCATGTAATGTGCGTCGGGGTGTAGGGGTGTGTGCGTAGGGGTGGGGTGCGTGTGTGCCTTTTGGTTAGCCTTTTTCCGAATGCTGTATCTTTTGAACGGATGGACGAATTGACTTCAAACCTTCAGCGATAGGTAGGCCATGGTCAAACACTGTAGCTGCTTTTTGTTGGGTCTAATTTGCAAAGGTCATCTGAGGTCAAAGGTCATCCAGGGGTCAAATCGTAAAAGTTGCCCAATTGACTTCAAACTTGGAGAAAAGAAACATGAACACCAGGTGAACATGTCTCAAATTAATTAGAGGTCATCCAAGGTCAACGGTTTTTAGGTCAAAGGTTATCCAGGGGTCAAATTGTAAAAGTTGACTGATTGGCTTCAAACTTGGAGAAAAGATACATGAACACCGGGTGAACATGTCTAAAATTATTTAGAGGTCATCCGAGGTCAACGGTTTTGAGGTCAAAGGTCATCCAGGGGTCAAATCGTAAAAGTTGCCCGATTAGCTTCAAACTTGGAGAAAAGAAACATGAACAACGAGTGAACATGTCTACAATTAATCAGAGGTCATCCGAGGTCAACCAAGGTCAACAAGGGGTTAAATCGTGCAATGAACAACTGGGGAACATGTTAAAAAAATAATTAGAGGTCATCTGAGGTCAATGGTTATCCAGAGGTCAAAGGTCATCCAGAGGTCAAATCGTAAATGTTGCCCGATTGACGTCAAACTTAGAGAAAAGAAACATGAACTCTGGGTGAACATGACCCCTACGTGACCTTTGACCTCATTTGGGTCAATAGAAGTCGTCAAAGGTCAACAAGGGGTTAACTCGTGCAATGAACGCCGGGGGAACATGTAAAAAAATAATTAGAGTTCATCTGAGGTCAAAGGTCATCCAGAGGTCAAATCGTAAAAGTTGCCCGATTAACGTCAAACTTGGAGAAAAGAAACATGAACACATGGGGAACATGACCACAGGGGGAACATTGACCTCTATGTGACCTTTGACCTCATTTAATTGATCTCCCAGCCAGGGGGATTCGCAAGTCGTGACTTGCAGTATTTTTTAATTTTGTCATTTGTCACTCGTAGGTCTCAATTTATCTCTGTAAATGACAAAATTTCTAAACCTCATACTCCTCTGGAAGGCTACCCACAAGGATCCGTTTTTGGACCATTATCGTTTACCATGTACACAGCACCTTTGGGAGACGTCATTGATTTACATGGCCTTGGTATCTAGCGTCACCTGTATAAAAAGTAAACATACTTATGAGACCATTTTTGCACCATAATGTTTTTAAGGACCAGTGATTACACAGACAAAATGTCATCGATATAGCTCCTTCACTTCTGGGTGATGTCAAGAACTTTTTGATACCCCCTCGTATTACACAATGCAATAAATAAAAGTCGGGTTTCACCCAAATCTATGCGTTTTGATATCTACTGGGCATGTATTTATAGCATAGGCCAACATTGTCCGGTTTAAAAAACAGGGGGGGGGGGGGCGTGTGGTTGCTCTTTTTTATACAAAACACGGCGTTATTTCAGTTGATATGTTTAGGTCGACATAATCAGAGACTGATCAAAATCAGTTGGATTTGAGTCAAAAAGTTTTAATTTCATGAGTGTAGGCCTAACAAGTCAAAGCGTGCCGCGTCCAGAGTCAAAAAACGGAAAATAATAGTGATTTTACGGAAGATGCGGCCTTCGTGATCAGATCATATTTCAAAAACGGATTGTTCAATTGTCATGTTATTTGGCTAGTTTGTTCAAAATTTCACGCTGAAAAAGTTGATATCAATTTTGAATGATTTTGAACAAATTTGTGCTCTATATTAAGGGAGCACACAACCAAATAGGTATTGCGACACGCTATCGACGCGATCAATCAAAGTTGAGTACGACAATAGTTCCTATTTGGCGGGAAAGAGAGTTATTTTTTGATGGTTTATGATATAATTTTTCACTAATATGTTGTGTTTGAAATGTGTAGTGGATGTTCTGACATTTAAACGAGGTGATTTGAGGTCAATTTTAATTTTACGGACCGATTTACACATGCGGTGATATCCAGACCGGAGACCGAATTTAGGTAGGTATATCAATACGTTGTTATGCGGCGGCTTATAGCAAAAAAAGTGCACGGTAATATCCCATTCATATTCAGATATGTTGTAGATTACCCTTGTGAGCAAAACATATCAAAATTTCATTGAACCAAACGCACTAATATAGAAACTAGAGCCATTTAAGAAAGTCTTTCCTAACAGTAAAGTCTATGGAGAACGTCTTGGTGCTGTGCTCCCTAGATCTAGCCATGTATAACCGTCCTAGTTTTGTAGAGGTTAAGTCAGTCTATTCATTGAAGAGTTATATTTAATTGAGATAGTCCTTGCATTAAGGAGTTACAGCTAATTCAAGTATTGAGTCAAAATATGCAAATTAGCTAATTATCATATTTACACAAATGAAAATGAGAGCTAGTGTGGACCAGTGTTGGAGCTGATCATGTCTTACCATCCTAGGGACCGTTCATTATTTATGGTGGAGGGGTGGTTGGGACAAATTCGAGACTCGTATGTCAAAATTACATAACCCCCCCTACAGCTGAAACTGAAAATTACATGACCCCCTCTACTAACCAATAGCTTTTTACACAACCCCCCCCCCCCCTCAAAATGAACTTGTCACATACTTAGCCTAGGGGATGTATTTTTCTTTTGTCCATGGATTCGTTGGTTGTGCCCTCTGAACGGCCAATAATTGAATGACTAACTGCATTGCGAGCGTAGCGAGGCGGAAAATTGTCATATATTTATACATTTTGGGTGGTTTTGTGAGTCTTTATAACCAGAAAAAAGTTAGAACATCCTGACAAAAACATATGAAATATTCTACTTTTGTGAGCTTTGGTGCAGAGCTGAGAGTGAGACGAGGTGAAATAAAGCATGCGAGAAATTACTGTTTTTAATCATATTGTTGGATTTTGGAACATAGGCCTAGGCTGATTAACATGTTTTTTTACACCCCATGGCTCTAATGTTTTCAACCATTGATGATTATATAGGTGTTTTTCCAACAGATCGTCCGAGCAGGGCGTGCACAAAAAAGATTTGCTGTCCGAAAGTAGTCTCATCAAAGTAGCCTACATGTTTTGAAGTTGAAAGGTTGTAAGAAAATGTGCGCGAAGCGCAGAAAAAAAATGGCATTTACACTCCAAAATATCCTCTAAAATCACCCCAATCACCACCATCTTTATAGTAAAAAAAAGTTACACAACCCCCCCTGTTTAAGAATAAAAAGTTACATAGCCCCCCCTATTTCAACATATGAAAGTTACATGACCCCCCCTATATTTTACCCAACCCCCCCTCCAGCATAAATAATGAACGGTCCCCTAGCTTACTTGGAAGTTTATCTGTCATTGTACTCAAGAGTAAGAGCTAAAACTAAAAATACTGCAAGTCACGACTTGCGAATCCCCTGGCTGGGAGATCAACTAAATGAGGTCAAAGGTCACATAGGGGTCATGTTCCCCGTTGTTCATGTTTCTTTTCTCCAAGTTTGAGGTCAATCGGGCAACTTTTACGATTTGACCTCTGGATGACCTTTGACCTCAGATGACCTCTAATTATTTGTTGACATGTTCCCCCGGTGTTCGTTGCACGATTTAACCTATTGTTGAGCTTTGGTCTTGGATTAACTTCTAATGACCTCTAATTTATTTTAGACATGTTAAACCCAGTGTTCATGTTTCATTTCTCCAAGTTTGACATCAATCGGGCAACATTTACAATTAGACCTCTGGATGACCTTTGACCTCAGATGACCTTTGACCTCAGATGACCTCTAATTATTGTTTGACATGTTCCCCCGGTATTTATTGCACGATTTAACCCCTTGCTGACCTTTGATGACCATTGACCTCGGATGACCTCTAATTTATTTTAGACATGTTCACCCGGTGTTCATGTTTCTTTCTCCAAGTTTGAAGTCAATCGGGCAACTTTTACGATATGACCCCTGGATGACCTTTGACCTCAGATGACCTTAGCCTCAAACAAATGTTCACCCGGCATTCATGTTTCTTTTCTCCAAGTTTGACATCAATCGGGCAACATTTACGATTTGACCTCTGGATGACCTTTGACCTCAGATGACCTCGAATGACCTCTAATTATTGTTTGACATGTTCCCCGATATTTATTGCACGATTTAACCCCTTATTGACCTTTGACCTTGGATGACCTCTTATGCCCGTTGACCTCGGATGACCTCTAATTTCTTTTAGACATGTTCACCTGGTGTTCATGTTTCTTTTCTCCAAGTTTGAAGTCAATCGGGCAACTTTTACGATATGACCCCTGGATGACAGATGACCTTAGCCTCAAAAAAATGTTCACCCGGCATTCATGTTTCTTTTCTCCAAGTTTGACATCAATCGGGCAACATTTACGATTTGACCTCTGGATGACCTTTGACCTCAGATGACCTCGAATGACCTCTAATTATTGTTTGACATGTTCCCCGATATTTATTGCACGATTTAACCCCTTGTTGACCCTTGACCTTGGATGACCTCTAATGACCGTTGACCTCGGATGACCTCTAATTTATTTTAGACATGTTCACCTGGTGTTCATGTTTCTTTTCTCCAAGTTTGAAGTCAATCGGGCAACTTTTACGATTTGACCCCTCGATGACCTTTGACCTCAGATGACCTTAGCCTAAAAATGTTCACCCGGCATTCATGTTTCTTTTCTCAAAGTTTGAAGTCAATCGGGCAACTTTTACGATTTGACCTCTGGATGCCCTTTGACCTCAGATGACCTATGCAAATTAGACCCTTAAAAAACGCAGCCATATTTTTTTTACCATGGCCTACCTATCGCTGAAGGTTTGAAGTCAATCCGTCCATCCGTTCAAAAGATAGAGCATTCAGGGAAAAGGCTAACCAAAAGGCACATACGGACACCCCCCCCCCCCCCCCCCCCCCCCACGTGCACCCCCACCCCCACCCCCCCCCCCCCACCCCCACCGACATGACAAAATCCCTTCTGGTTTTACAAACCAGGGGGATAATAATATAGCAAAATATGCGAATGAGCTATTGTATTGAAACCAAATTTCAGCCAATTGTAGACCTGAACATTTTCTAAGCTTTGTCTAACTAGGGAACCTTAGTCAAAATACCACTAATAAATATTCACGCAAAATAATTATTATCCTCCATCATACCATAAATACTGGAGTTGCTCTCCAGTATTTATGATCATATACATAGGAAATGGAATTGTACTGTATGGACCTTTTTACCTTTTGCATTGCCGCTTGGCGACCTTTGACTTTACTATATGTAAACTTCACATTGTTACTCTGTGATCAAATTCAAATTCGAATAGTAAATATAATTGGGACTGGCCGCCACGTGTAAGATCATACTACATGTACATTGTATTTCGGGAGCCTAATGAGTGTAGCATTCATTTTAACAATCAATATCATCTCCAAGGGCCTAGTTCATTGAGGCTCATGCACTGCAATACAATTAGGGAACCTTGCAGGGATGAGTTTTTGAACGGAATTGATTAATTATGGAGAGGATATTATAGTATACATATAGTGCAAAATTGAGATGAAAAGGAAACATTTTGGAGAATGAAAACAAACTCAAACTATTAAGGGAAAGATTTGGCTATGTTTATTATTATTATTTTTAATGGGAAAAGGGGTATTTTTATGAGAACAAAACGTCACACGGTCGTATTTTCAACAAATTTCTGGGGTACTAACAAGGCAAAATATCAATGTCAATATACAATTATTTCATTTTATGGTGTATCTGGTATGTCCCTGTTCCAAGAACCCCCCTTGTTTATTCATAGTTTACCGTAAGGCCTTCTGGAATGACTTGGTGTTTATCCAATGAATAGTTTCCCATTGTTGATTGACTAAATTGTAATATTGTTTACCAAGGGCGCTAACCATACAACTACGCTTTCGACACTGGACACCATGTTTACAAAGGCATAGCCTCGTAGTGCGGGTACCGTCCATCAATATCACATTCCATGACATATTATGACGTATTTCATGACTAAAATTCACATTGCGTCTCATCCAAATCGATTTTCGAAAAATTGTTCCTAGAAATCTAATTAAATATGGTCCACAGTATTCGCGCAATTTTTGAGTGATAACTATACCCTAACGACAAAGCCTTTACACACTACAAAATAATGCTAAACTGTGCCCGCAGATACGATGCTAGTAGGAGAGCAGATTTCACCGTTCCAATGGGGAACCGGCAATTACGATACACATTGGAATTTCGGGGCTAATATTGAAAACGACAGTTTCGAGTGCCTGCCAGTAAAATTTGCAAAAATTCGCGTCAATGGTTTTGAAACAATAGTGTCATTAACATCAAATTTGCATAATTTTCATGTCGCTATGGATCTGCGATTTAACCCTTGTAAAAGGAAAACAAAACCACATAGAATCATGCAGTTTTTTGTAACTTGAAGAACAGCGTATATTCTGACAGTATATATCAAAATAAATTTGGAATTTAAATGAAGAAATGTTTTTTTAACATAAATGTTTATGTTTTTTGTGTTTTTGTGAAAATGACCTAACACTTTCACTTATTAAAGAAATATTAAACGTTAGTCGTCGATTAATTTTAGATTTTATGATTAAGACATATGTTTTGATTTACCATGTCAAATTTGGTGGTCGTACGACAAACATTGTGATAGCTGTGGTACAAAACAGCAAGTCAATGTTTTTACAATTTTGAAGGTATAGCGCGACTAGTCAAGCCTCGTCAATGGGCCCATGCATACAATAGACACGTTGTACACCGGTGAGAATCCAACTTCGTACCAACATTTTCAGTGTGCATGTTCCTCTATTTTGTTGATACAAATGTTGGGTTAAAAGAAAATCATCGTAAAGCCTAATATAATTACTCGAACCTGAGACGAATACCTAAATTAAATAACGTTTCCTATCTCTAAATCAAACATATATCGGCTGATTTGAACTCGTAAAGGTCTAGATGCTTGTATTATTGGGTGCCAAGCCATCTTCAGCAAATCACAACCAAAGTGGTTCCAGAATAAATAATGCGCGGGCATGTTTATGAACATTTGCAATTTTCTCTTACTTTGAATGAGTGGAAATCTAGTGTTCTGGAGGGAATATTAAAGGCTGGGAGTGAATTGAGGCACTCTATAACAGTGATCCTACCACTCAAGATAATACTCCTTATGTAGGACTCTTTTGGATCTGGAGTACATTATCATAAAATCACCTGAAAGAGTGAGATTATATATGACTCTTTAGTAATGAACTTTCACTCTTTTTGGTTTTGGAGTTGTTTCTGAACGTACTCCTAGTAGATGTGTACTCTCTTAGTCTTACATTAAGATAATTTAAGGTGTTAGTACGCGTGATACATAACGCGAACCATATTTGCATAGAGGGCGTTTTTCAATAAATAGCGATGATATTGTTTTAATCTAGTTTTGCTGTGTTTTTTGTTAGTAGAAACAACAATAATGGCGATTTTTAATGTTCATCTTGAATTCTGAAGTAAATTTTTAAACATTTAAACTTTTCAACACCACTTAATGTCCCTTTAATTGCTCAATTTCATTTGTTTGTTTATGTTTTAGGGCCTATTTTCTATTTTTAAGCCGGTGATAACTGATTTCGGGTGCTTGCTAACAGTAATAAATAAAATAATAAGAAAATAGAATAAGAATAAATCAGATAGGCCTACACCTATCATTTATCAACAATGTTGATTCATTTTTTGTGTTGACTTAAAAGTAGATTCGCTGAATATATTTATTAATAAAATGTTATCAATACTGTTTACCTATTTGATCATTTAGAGTGCAAAGGAGAGAGTGATTTAGTCATGTTTGTATTTCACAACGCGCTACAAACGGCAAAAAGGCACGAATAAGACTCCGTACTACGGTGTTTCTAGTAATATTCAAGCAAGTTTCAGTGCGTCTTTACTTTTAGTCTATGAATGTACACATTTTAATATTTAAAATAGAAAACAATAAAGCAGTATCCATTAATTTCCTACTATACGAGTTGAAAAATAGAAATTACATTCCATAATTACCAGGGGCGGACTGGGACCTGAAAGCGGCCGTGGCAAAATTATTAAAGCGGCCCTTTTGACCATGTCAGGCAGAAGTATGTCGTCCCGGTAGTAAATTTTCGTAAAAGGTTGCCCCAATTTTTTATATCACATTTTTAGCTACGTATAAAGTCTGTGTATAATGAACTGGTCAAACCGCAATACATTTGACTGAACAAATGATGTTCGCATTTCAAATTTTATCTCCAATATAAGTTTACATTAAATAATCGTGATTTAGCCGAAAAGGTGTTTTTTAAGTAAACTTTTTTTATA